>JAHFWI010000119.1:0-575743 GCA_028554975.1 Himalopsyche kuldschensis
CCTTGAAAATAATCAATGACCTTGGAAAAACCCAAAAACCTTGAAAATAATGAATGACCTTGAAAAAACCCAAAATCGTTGAAAATTAATCAATGACCTTGAAATAATCCCAGAAACCTTGAAATAAACCCAAAAACCTTGAAAATAATCAATGACCTTGAAAAACCCAAATTCTTGAAAATTAATCTATGACCTTGAAAATAACCCAAAAACCTTTGAATGAACCTTGAAAATAACCAATGACCTTGAAATAAACCCAGAAACCTTGAAATAAACCCAAAAACCTTGAAAATAATGAATGACCTTGAAAAACCCAAAATCCTTGAAAATTAATCAATGACCTTGAAATAATCCCAGAAACCTTGAAATAAACCCAAAAACCTTGAAAATAATCAATGACCTTGGAAAAACCCAAATTCCTTGAAAATTAATCTATGACCTTGAAAATAACCCAAAAACCTTGAAAAATAACCAATGACCTTGAAATAAACCCAGAAACCTTGAAATAAACCCAAAAACCTTGAAAATAATGAATGACCTTGAAAAAACCCAAAATCGTTGAAAATTAATCAATGACCTTGAAATAATCCCAGAAACCTTGAAATAAACCCAAAAACCTTGAAAATAATCAATGACCTTGGAAAAACCCAAATTCCTTGAAAATTAATCTATGACCTTGAAAATAACCCAAAAACCTTGAAAAATAATCAATGACCTTGAAATAAACCCATAAACCTTGAAATAAACCCAAAATCCTTGAAAATATCCCAAAATTGATCAAAAACCTTGAAATAACCCAAAAACCTTAAAATCGCCCAAATACCTTGAAAATAATCAATGAACTTGAAATAAACCCAAAAACCTTGAAAATATCCCAAAATATCCAAAGTGTCTCTAAACTATCTAAAAATATCCAACTTTCCCGTGTCTCAAATAAACAAATTGTCTCCAAATATCCTTCAATATTCCAAATGTTCCCAAAATATCCAAAATATTCTAAAATATTTAAAATGTCCCCAAAATATCCAAAGATATCCAAAGTGTCTCTAAAATATCTTTTAATATCCAAAATGTCCCCAAAATATTCAAAGATATCCAAAGTGTCTCTAAAATACCTTTTAATATCCAAAATATCCAAAGATATCCAAAGTGTCTCCAAAATATCTCTATATATCCAAAATGTCCCCAAATATCCAAATATCCAACGTGGTGGAATATCATTATCGGAAAATTCAAAGAAAAGTGGAAAAAAATGTTTTAGAATTTTCGGAAAATTGTGGAAAATCATTGTGCGAAAGTTTAAATAATAGTTTGAAAATTGTGTTTAATAAATTCGGAAAATCATTGAAAATGTTATGAAAAATTGGATTAATATGTTTCAGAAAACTGGAAATATACTAAGGGAAATTTCCAAAAAACTTATATATTTTCATAAAAATATATAAAGAAGTCTTCTTGCCAGGTCCTGTACCTAAAATTCAGCACCTGGTACTCCAATACCATGTATCCAATACCCATAACACAGTAACCGGGATCCATCTCCTGGTATCTTCTATGCGGCAATAAATAAATACCGGGTTGGTTCATAATGATTATGTGATATTTTTTTAAATTTTCATTCACGTGCGTCAAAAAAGATTTAAGAAAAGCTTCGTCTTAAATATTTTGGCAATCCACTAGTGAAAAACGGTTGTCTATGCTTCGGTTGATTATTATTGGGTTGTCTATGGTTTCTCTCGTACTGGTCTTTTTCGGGCCGATACTGCTGTCATCGTACAATCAATGGATATTAAAAAAGAACCGGAAGATCGCTTCTCATCCTCGGATGCGTCACGAACTGCCGTTTCGAACGCGAATCATCATCATGACTTCGAGAACCGTGCGAAGGTGACACAAGATAAGGTCAAAGTTGACCATTATGTAAAGGGAAAAGAGGTTATTGAAAATTGTTTCTTTTTTATTATAGAGGCGCCTTTTTTATTAAACTTTTACTCAAACGAATCGCTTATCATTCAAAATTTTTTTCTTCCGTAGAGTTTACCAATGGACTGCCACAAAATGGAACAAAAAGAATATTGTGTCGAATGGGAAAACCACTCAAATACCACGTTACATGTCAAAGAAGAAAAGATAGATATCGGCGAATGCTCACACGATGAATCTACAGCGGAGAAGGTGATTTTAGATGCATTAATGTCTAATTAGAATTTAGTATGCACCGATCGTCTCTTGGTGCCTGACATTTATACGAATGTAATAAGCTATTCATAAAACGATTGAATCCTTGATTTTTGAATTAATATAGTTCACATTTTCCAGGATGCCGGTTTGAAAACGGATGGCGATTTTTGTGATAACGAATCTGGAATCGACGATCTCGCGGTGACGATTGAATCCGAAGACGACGAAGGTGATTGTTGTGATGCTGAGGAGAGTGTCAATATTGCATCGGAATCGTTTGAACCGCACCCATTTCCATTCGATGACGATTCATCGTCCGACGGCGTCGAAATGGATTGCTTCAAATGCTTCGTAAATCTTTCTTTTGTTGAAATCTTAGTCCGCGAGACAAATAAACAATTCAAATTCGCCACAAAAAATATAACAGTACTCAGCGAGCGTCTCCGGCGATGGGTAGACTGCACGACCGACGAAATGTACACATTTTTGGGACTCTGCATGCTCATGTCCCGGAACGGTCGAAACACAATCACGGAGCACTGGTCGACGAGGCGACCGTTGCTCTCGCCGTATTTTTCCGAATCGATGTCCAGGAATCGTTTCCAGGGAATACTCCGCATGATGCATTTCTGCGATAACGAAACCCAAATTCCCGGAGATCGACTCCACAAAATAAGACCGGTGTTAAACGAGCTGAAAGGGTCTTTCGAGCGACACCTCAAACCTCATCAAAACCTGTGCATCGATGAGAGTCTGCTTCTCTACAGAGAGAGACTCGGAGGCGCTGGGATTTCGAATTTTGACAAAAAAAATAAAAAAGGTGAGACTCGAGCGTTTCACACGGATGAAATCATGGCTTTGGCTATGGCGTGGAAGAATAAAAATGACCCGACAGAAAGACAAACCGGGAAAGCGGACGACGAGAGCGAGTGCATCGCGGACCGCGTTAAAAACTCGGACTATAGCGACATGATGATTTCCTCGGTGCACTGTTACCGAAAAACCGTGAAATGGTACAAGAAGCTTTTCTTCCACATGATAGATTTGTCACTGCTGAACGCCCACATCATCTTCGACCGAAAGATTGGAAAAAAGACATCGCTGGAAACGTTCCAGCTGAAGGTGATCGAACAACTCATCTCCAAGCACAAGACTGAACATAAAATTAATTTGAAAAGAAAGGTGCCGTTGCCTTCGAGGCTCACGGAAAGACATTTCATGAGTAAAATCCCGTCCACCGAAAAAAAGCACAACGCAGCGAAAAGGTGTTACGTGTGTTCGCACAGTAAACATAGTAAAAAGCGGAAAGAAACAAGATACATGTGCAAACAGTGTGACATTGCTCTGTGCTTTGAACCGTGCTATGAAATTTACCACACTCAAGAAAGTTTTTAATATTTATTTTCTTAGTTCAGTGTTAAAATTGAAATAACGTATGTTCGTTGAGTATAAAAACACTTATAATAAGCGTTAAAGCAATTTAAATAAATCAACTGGATGCGATACTAATTTTACGTTTATCCCCACTTTATAAAAACCCAGATTAGTTTTCACTTCGAGAGATGCATCAAATCAATTTGTCTCATCTAATAACTTATCATTACTACATATTTATATGAAACTAGGATGGTGGAACAGAAAAGAAGATGTATTGTGTACCCTGTCTACAAGTACATATATATAGAAAAGCAATGAAAACTTATACACAGTTCTGACGATGGCGTTATGCGAACAGCTCTCATTAAGTTTATATAATAACTTCTCTTGAATTAAAATACTTTGTATTTTATTCCACAATTATTAATTCAAACACTTGAAATAAATCGATTCCATCGATATTTCATTTATAGATATTCCTTTGTTATTATTAGGTTATAAATATTTGCGATGCTACATTCAAAAATCTCGATAATTATAAACACACCCACTATATTTTTTGAAAATCATTTACAATAAACTTTTACTTATTCAAATTCATACAAAAATTGCAGTGTTGCAATGTTGTGATCTACTTTTATTTTTGTACTTACATATGACCAACTACGATACGATACAAACTGTTTACTTCGCGCTTGTAATGCCTGAAGATGCCGAAAGGCTAAACCAGTGTCTTTAGTGACAAAACTCATGGAAAAGTACAAAATTTGATCGATTCAAATTTTATATATTTTTTTAGTGATATATTTACAAAAAAATAATTTACATTTTCATGAAATATATATTTAATCCAAGTTCTACATAAATTATTTATTGTTTTTGTTGATTTTAAAGTTTTGGCGATGGCGGAAGCCGAAATAGCATCAACAAATACATTAAATAATTTCTGTTGGAACTAAATTACACTATTATTTTTTCACCGTGTAATAATGGAGTTCTAACAAATAAATTTCAATTCATCATCAATATATATTTATTGACTATCTACTGCTTAGGAACTATGTATATATTTTTGCTGCATGTACGGGTTCAATCTCACTTTAGTTTCAATCGATGTTTCATGACTATTTCTTCCCTCAAAAATAGTTTTCGAGGAATATCGACAGTTTCCAGTCAAAGTTTCTCAAAGAGGCTCATTTTAGAGAACATATTAATAGAGCTGACTATAAACGATTAGATAAATTAACGATTTCAGCCTTTTTTCGATTCAGGAATACTGTTTTATCTGGTATGAGTGACTAAATGTTTCTTCAAATTCGAAGAATGCACAGTTTTAAAGTCACACTTGTGACATTTGAACGGTTTTTCGCCGGTGTGTAAAAACATATGCCTTTTTAAAACCGAAGCTTGCGAAGTCTTGAAGACGCAGAGCTCGCATTTGAAGGGCGTCTCTCCGGTGTGGACCATCTGGTGCCTCTTTAGATTTGCCGCTATGCTCGCTTTGAAATCGCACAGATCACATTTGAACGGTTTTTCCCCCGTATGAAGCATCTTGTGTCTCTTCAGATGACTCGACTGCGTGAATTTTAAATCACACTGATCGCATCCGAAGGGCTTTTCGCCTGTATGGCTTCGTCTGTGAGTCTTTAGGCTGGAAGAGTTGGCGTATTTTACGTCGCATCGATCACATTTGAAAGGCCGCTCGCCAGTGTGTGACATTTTATGTGTTTTAAGATGGCAGAAACGCGACGATTTAAAGTCGCAAAGATCGCACTTGAAAGGCTTTTCTCCCGTGTGCGTCATCTTGTGAGATTTTAAGCTCGATTTTTGCGATGATTTAAAGTCGCACAGTTCGCATTTGAAAGGTTTCTCACCGCTGTGGGTCATCTTGTGAGACTTGAGCGTGGACAGGTGGGTGCACTTGAAGGTACACGCGTCGCAGTGAAAGGGTTTCTCGCCCGTGTGCGACATGATGTGGGCTTTCAAGTGCGACATTCGAGTGAATTTAGAATCGCAGCTGTCGCAGTTGAAGGGTTTGCTTCCGTCGTGGGTCATTTTGTGATATTTCAACATCGACAGATGCACGCATTTAAAGTTGCACTGATCGCAAGAGAGCGGTTTCTCGCCAGTGTGAGAAATTTTATGATTCTTCAAGTTGCAAGGATACTCGGCTTTAAAGTCGCACTGGTCGCACTTCAAGCAATCGGATGTAAGTTTTGAAGCTCTCTTCTTTTTCAATCTTTCGCGTACGCTTCTCACGGTGCCGCAGGAGAATTTTGATTTCGTTCCGTTGTAGTGAAATTGGAGAGAGTCACTCGATTCGAATGTGCGTAAGCAGACGCTGCAGACGAAATTGTTCTCGTAGAAGACGCAATTCTCGAGAACTATCGCGACGACGAGATCGAGTCCGGAAATTTCTTTCTTTATCCGTTTGCAGTCGATTTGTATTTCGTCGTACGGAATGAGAGTTTTCGAGTCGTTCGACAGAGGGGGAAGTTCGCTCTTACAGGGTAACTGAAACAAATTAAGAATTGACAATAAAGTGAAAATTATTTTTATTTATATACACATCAATCAATCTAAGATTCCCGGTCAGTGGTGCAGTAGTCAACGTCATTGACTAGCCGTGCCAAGCCACCCTGCCTCAATTTTTTTTTCGCGTCAGATTTTTCAGTCGATAAATCACTGCGATTAGCTATCCACTAGTCCTCGTGTTCTACTCTCTACGAAAAAGAGGTTGGGAAACTGAGTAACACACTTCTTGTAGAAAAAATCGGATGAGTCTTAATGCTCTAAGTCGGGAGCGGACGAAAAAATAAATATATCTCGGACACGAATGTTTGTCTCGCTCATTTTGAAAATAGTTTCTGTTGTTAGGTCGTGAGTCGGCAATGCTCGCTATGAGCGAAGCCGGTTCTGATCTTTCGTAGACAGTAAAAATCTTGTTTCAACTCTTAAATTGTCTTTTCATCAAACATTGATAGTCAACCCTTTTAAAGTGATTTTGTTCGTCGAATGAAACTTGAATTCAATCTTAAAAACGCATTGAAAATGGGAGAGCAATTTTCATCACGAAAACGAAGCAAAACAGTTGACACAGAGTGAAAATTGAACCAAAAATAATTATAAAGAATATAGGAAATTACCAAATCCGGCTGACTCTTGGTGTACGAGCACTTTCCTTCGTCGAACTGTTCTGTCTTCAAATGGAATTTTTCTTCAGGTGCGGCCTCGTTGTTGTTTTTCCATTCAATTTGAATCGTCTTCTGAGATTCCATCGAGAGGTCTTCGGGTTCCTGCCAATGAACAACAAATTATAATTTTTTGAAATACGATAGTCCGTAGAATATTTCTCAATACTTCGTTTTTATAGACAGTGCTTTGTCACATCGTTTCTAGGTCCGTTTTTTAAATTGAGCTTCATGCGAACCGGGCAAGGTTAAAAAATAAATTTAATAACCTGTTTGATTGGCGCTCGAAAGGGTTCATCTTCTCCGATACATTCTTCCAGTTTGATAGGAAAAATTCTCGAATCGGACGTTTCGTCAGTCGCGTCCGGCCACTGGCAGTCGACTTCAGTTTTGACGATGCTTAAGGGATCGGATGTATCCTGAGAAAAGAAAAAAATATATCAATTTGAATTTTTTTTCAACCTAAATTGTTGGTTCAAACTTGTCCTTACTGTTAGGAAATCTAGAATAAGACTCGAACGGTGTGATCGAGTTCTATTCTAGAAATTAAGAAAGTGAGAAATATCAGAAAGCATTTCTTCGGCCAGAAGTCAGCGAATCGATTGAAAAATGAAGCTACATAAATAGGGATTCGAGCTCACAAGCTCCACTAGTCAGTCTGCTACATTAGAAGGCTGCTGCATTGGCGGCAAAAAATGAAGTATCATAGTAAAGGACAACCCGATACAGTGCATGCAACCGAGTATTTAATATTTCTCTCCTGAGAGATCCTGATATTTCAGGTAATTTTTTTAGGCAAGCCGCACGGGTGGCAGCGGATACACGGGGGGAACACTTCAAGTATAATGAGTTGAGATCGTTAAAAACAATTCAACTATTAAATATTAAATGTGAACCGAATGACAGCAATCACATATTGTCAAAAGATATGTTTTGCGTATGTGAAAAAGAATTATCTGGCTTTCAAAAATAGTCGCGTTAAAACGGGTAAGTCGCGTAAAAAGGATCCATTTAGATTCCTTACGACTGACGTTGTTTACATTCGGGTCATAAAGCTTTTACTAAACAAAAAAACGCCTACCGCTCTCCTGTAATTGAGAGCATTCCGGACATCATTCCAGATATCATAACGATCGGCGTTCGGTGACTCCGGCGGGGTCGGTTCGTCTTCCGGTTCTAGTTTGATATCCATTTTGCACTGGTTATGGAAAAGTAAAACGCAATAGATGTCGGAACATTATGAAATATTAGCCATAGACAGTATATTGAAACCTAATGATTCAAGGACAATATTGAGATTGAAATTAAATTGTTAAGATTGATTTCAGGAGCGTTTTAACATTGAAACAACTAAATTATTTGTAAATGCAGCTAGTGTTGTAATTTTTAGAACATGAAACCTTTTATAAAGGTGAAGAATTTTCTTCAACGTAAATCGTGTTCTTTTCTCTTCCGCAATTTAATACAGTATTTTTACGACTGGCAGCACATGTATTTATTTCAACCATAGACAAAAATAAAAAAATCTCAAAGAAAATATCCAATTGTCTCAATAGTTATTATGTGGATGTCAAGTAAAAAATGGAAATGAATTATATTAAAAAAGAGCCGGGTGTCAGTGATTGTGATGCCGAAGGCCAAAATGTATCGAGCGAGGCTTGGGTCGAAGTGCCAGCGGACCGATCTAAATTTGAGGTTAACTTTCATACAAAATTATGCTCATTTTTATACCGTTTAATTGTTATATATTTACCTCTGAATGTTTTTGAACTGTCAATTTGCTTTCTGTTAATTATTGTGTGAATTCAGCTATTAACAATTAATTTAATTTGATTTTGTCGCGGTCGAATTGACATAATTTGTATCGGGTGTATTCCTACGGTGTAACAGTTTAAAGGCTAAAAAAGGTTTCAAAGTATTTATCGGCTCGTATACACCATTATAATGCATACAACCTTTTACTAATCAATGTATGAATTCACTTTTTGGTATATAAACTAATTGAAGAGCGATTGACAGAGTAGATATGACTTACTTACTAACGGAAATCACGGCATCAATCAATGTTTTTGACATTTCTAATTTAAAATGTTGAGAAACAATTTCATTCCATGAAATTATAACAGGAAACAAAAAAGACAGTTACATAACTGTCGTGACGACATCTTAGATTACGCGACAGTTATTTAAGAAAAACCTCTTTTGAATGCGTTTATGGATGCAAAAAAAGGTAATCATCAGGACTAGGTGCATAAAGTCATTGACGGTATTACAGAATGGCCGCTGTGGCATACTACAACACACTTTTACATCGAATGTTCGAATCGAAACGAATTTCTAACCTCACCTTATCTATCTTAAATAATATTCTAACTTTTTTTCTAAAATAATGAAAAAAAATATGTTGTTGTACTATGCCGTTGCGACCATGTTGGATTATCCTTCAAATTATCCATCCAATAGATGCAACTGTTCCTCCTCTCAAGTATCTGCTTATTCAATAATGAATTCAAGCGACATTGTCTTTCTGCTTTTGTAGGACATAACAATTGACTTGCCGAATATCAAACGTGAAGACGATTCAAAATGGCGAATCAAATGCGAAGAAGCCGATTACGGAGGAGAATGTTCGTATTTTGCAGGAAGTCAGGTAATTATAATTGTTTCATTTAATTTAACGAAAAGGCCAGGTCCTCCTCGCTGTGATTTCTCCTAATCCTATCGTGTACCATATTAAAAAAGATCTTGCTCATTTCTAGATCAGCACTCCCGCATTCGACTCCCAAAAATCGAATTTCACCAAATATATTGCCGAGTTTCCAGTTTCTCATTACGATTGTAAAGAACATGACGATTTCAAGGCTTCATATTCGGAAGGCGAACCATCTATTCAGGTGATGTTTATACCATATAATTTGTCATATTAAATTATCGGCAAAAAAACATCTCATGTCATGTCATCATCTCATGTCAAATGAAGTACAAAAATTACCTCACCTAATCAAAATACGGTGTCTCCCGACCATTTACAGTTGACGGTTAACATTGACGGTCTCTGTGGTCTAGTGGCAAGAGCTTTGTCATAGCGATCAGGTAGGCGCGGGTTCGATTCCCGGCAAGGTAAGATTCTTTTTTCCATTAAAAGAGAGATCTTGGGCTGGGTGTATGCAATTTATCGTTGAGTTGTTCACGACTGATTCATTATTTAACATCATGCTGATCTCTTATGACTTTCACTACTGTGTATACAAAATTATAATATATTTTTTATTGTATTAACATACCAAATATATTTTTATTTAAAATAACCATGGAGAATTACGAATTATTTATACTCATTTAACTTCACAAAATCAATTGTAATGTAAAAATAAAAAGGTCGCGTGTACTTATGTGCGCGTGTCAGAAGTTATACTTCTTTGGCATCATTAAAAAACAATTTTTAATTGCATGCAAATAATTAATAACAATAAAATAATAAAAGGACTGGAGAAGGATAGTCAACACAGTCAATAAAGCTCAGTTTAAATTTGAAAAATTAAATAAATAAATATTTATTTTCTTACATTTAGTGTAACATAAATTTTCTCATTATGCTAAAGTTTTTTTTTTTATAATTTTTTTTTTTAATTTAATTTAATTTTTTTAATTTAATTTAAATTTTTTAATTTAGAGAATAATAAATATATATAACATTTTTGTACTAAATATTATAAGATTCTAAATTTTTAATATTTAGTATTGAATATTTAATATTTTTAAAGTAAATAAATGGATTTAATAATAAATAAAAAAATTGAATTTAGGTTTATTCATTTTTAAAATATTTATTATTTTCTTAATTTAATTTTCACTTTTCATTGGTTATCACACATTTTGAATCAAATTTATTTCTTTAATTTGTAAATATTAAATAACCAATATCAAATATTCTATATTACCAATTTTATAATTTTTAGTATTAATTATATTAAATATTCATATTTTAATTTATATCAATAAATAATACGTACGGATAGTTAACCTCAATTATATTGATGCACCTTAAAAAATAGATAGCACAATTTTTTTCACTAGTAGGTAGTAAATAATATTAATCAAAATATTTAATTTCAATCACCACTGAACGAGCGTGCCAACATGCGTGTCTAAATTCAACCTGTGAATTTGGTGTGACGGTGATGCGCGCGCACCTTAAATCAATTTTGCATAACGCGCCTAAAGAAGTATAACTTCAAAAATAGTTGATACTTATACTTTTGATTTTTAGGTTCCTACAAAACTAAAAAAAGAAGTTTCGAAACCAGAAGCCGAGCCAGTAATAATTTTGACTAGAAAAATATTTCACGACCAAAATTTCGCCTGCCACATCTGCTTTCAGGTGTTCAAGTCGCTCTTTTTACTTAACGCACACAAAAAAGAACACAAAAAACAGGAATCTGTAAACGAAAACGATAAATTCTACAAGTGTGAAGAGTGTGATGAAAAGTTTGTAAACTCTTATCTATTAAAAAAACATGAAATGGCACATTCAGATGAAAAACCGTACAAATGTGACAGGTGCGATTTTAAATCAGCGTATCGTCCAGTGCTATATACACATAAAAAGTTACATATTGGAGATTTAAAGCACCAATGTGACCAGTGCAATAAGAAATACGTAACCGCTTCGCGACTTAAACGTCACAAAATTATACATTCCGGTGAAAAACTCTTCGAATGCGATCACTGTAAAAAGAAATTCGAGAATTCTTCCAGACTTAAAATACACAAAATGACGCATTCGGGTGAAAAACCGTTCGAATGTGTCCAATGTGCATTTAAAACTGCAAGTAAATTCAGTTTAAAGAATCATTTAATGTCACATAACGGCGAACAGCCATACAAATGCGAAATTTGCGATTATAAAACTTCGCAAACTTCCAATTTAAAAAGGCATACAATGTCGCATTCTGGTAAAAAGCCATACGCTTGCGACCAGTGCGAGTTTGTCACAAGTCAATTGTTCCGCTTAAATACTCATAAATTCACACATTCCGGTGAAAAGCCATACACGTGTAGAATTTGCGAGTTTAAATCTGCATATCCTTCAGCGTTGAAAATGCATGAAATGGTTCACAGCGGCGATTTACCTTACAAATGTGACCAGTGTAATAAAAAATACGTCACTTCGACTCTATTAAAAAAACATAAAATATCGCATTCCGGTGAAAAACCCTTCAAATGTGGACAGTGTGACTTTAAAACTGCGAGTGCTTTCAGTTTAAAAGTTCACGCGATGCAACACAGCGGTGAAAGGCCGTTCGAGTGTGATCGCTGCGACTTCAAGGCGTCACAATCTTGCAATCTAAAAAGGCATAAACTATCGCATACCAGTAAAAAACCCTCAAAAAAGTGAAGCAGAAGAAAACTTTGAAAAGGTTCTAACTGCTCCTAACCCTGTTTTCAGATTTGAGCGCTTGAAGCTCGGATTGATCATACTATTTAATTCAAAAGACAAAATTCACTTTTTTTCATTTATTCAAATTTCTTATTTTAAGCATATTTTATCACAACTAGAACCATTCTACTGAGAAATAGTGATCTTAACGACGTAATTATGACAATCTTAGAACTTTGTCAAATAAATTTAGTAAAAAAAGTGTGCAGGTGATCTTCTGAATTCTGTTTACTTCGCTTTTAGAGTGTCATTTTTTTTGCCAAAATGTCAGTTAGAACCTTTTGAAAAATAGTTACGAAATGTTACATAAAAGACATTATTAATAAGTTTATGGTATATTGATGTGAAAATAAAATGAATTCTTTGAACAAAAAACTAAAATATATTCCAGATATGCTTTCTTATTTAATAACCTTTTAAATATATTTTATACCAGGGTTTTGGAGTCGGAGTCGTCGCAGTGTTTTGGTTGGAGTCGTACTCGGAGTCGGGAATTTTGAATAGCAATAATTTTTTTCTTCGTTGTATATCCAAATAACTGGTGCTTTATCTATAATGAATACTATTATCTGTGAAGCATTTGAGGACAGATAGATTTTCTGGTTTCAGATATTGAACTTTTTCTTGCGGGAACATAACTCTCATAACAGTTAAATAGGTAGCAGGTCGACAATAGAGTAGAACCAGTTTGCCAATGGTGATGCTACTGGGAAGAGCTTTAGTGAAATTAGACGAAATTGCTTCGAATGTCGACATATTTCACATGGACGTGAGTGAGTTCAGACGAGTACTGTTTTTTTATGTATTTATAGTTGATTTAGTCGGAACTCTAACGTCATTTTATTTATTCTTCCTCTGTTCTTATAACTAAAATGTTTTCATCTTGTTTTTAATTATTTTGTGGTTTTTTGAATGTTTTTACTGGTATGTATGTATATATATATATATATAAATGTATTTAATTTGACAAGTGCAAGGCGCACTGGCGTCAGCTGTATTGTCATGATTTGTATTTTCTTGAATAAATAAATAAAATATTCAAGCTTAAAACTGGCTATCAATCTTATGTAAGCGCTGTGCGTAGTCCGTAGAAGTAATGTATCTAATTCCAAGCCGCTGAACTCTTTTTAAATAATTTTTGTAGGTGTCAAGGATTTTTGTATGTTATAGAAAAGACCATATAATTTCAGTAATCGTAAAATTTGATGAAAAAACTGTCGATAGACAAATTATAACAAACAGCTCAGTGAAAATAATTACTCTGTACGACAATCAAAAGGGTTTGATGTTAAACCTTTCATCTTAAGGTAGTGCCCTTATCTTGATTTTGTTATTTCCATTTTAGGGCGAGGTATCGATTCAAATTTTTTGCATCAAACTTTAAAGAAGACCTCGCTGTATCGTTTATTATCTTATCTTTTTAAATTTACAATAAAAATTAATCGCTTATCTTTGCGATATTATCAGACAGATAAAAATGAATAGAAATATAAAAACAGTCCGCTCGTGTCCACACCGTCTGTTCCTAACATGGAGCATATACACTCCTATATAGTGGCCACACTTTGGGATCGGGAAGATGGAAAGGGATTTTGATCAACGCAAACACCCATTGCGTCTGAGCATAATCGATTTATCGACTAAAAAAATCTGCTCGTACCGAGAATTCAGCCCGGGCGTTCCGACACGGTAGCCAACGACTTAACGTGACGGGAATTTTAAATATAGTATCTTGAAAATCTACCTTACTTTTTTTTGATCATCTTATCTTTTAAATGTCACAGCAAAAATAAATTGCTTGTCTTTACGATAACATCGGACAGATAAATACAAATAGAAATCGATGTTTATTTATCACTCTAACAGTTGAGTCATTCGCCATATGTAATTAAATAGTAAAATCTTCGATATTCAGGCGTTTTCGTGTCCATATCGTAAACATCCATACGTGCAACAAATCGGAGTCTGTGAGCAGATCTGGAAGTCGCCGCCATAGACTCCGTCTTCATCGAAACTAGTCTAGCAATCGACGCAGCCTCTCTCGCCGCTCTGATCGAGACGATTCCATTTTTCGTCGCACAGCATGTCAGCATTGGCAATGTGCCCCGATTCACGCCTAAACGCGCCGCCTGTCAGTCGATTGAACAAGATATCTTTGATTACTGTCACATTTGTGGACATTTTACGTCCGTTTGACTTGCATGAGACAAGCAATGATCAAAAAGATCACAAACGGTCGTAAAAATCCATCCATCTCATATCTTTTTCAATTATCAACCATTAAAGCGTGTCTAAACGTGACACAGGACATATTATCAGCGCTGCCATGGTGTGCGAAGGAAAGTCGAATCGATTCGATCTGAGCGATGAGAGAGGTTGCGTTGACTGACGGACGAGTTTCGATGGAGAAGGACTGTACGGCGACGGGTTCCAGACCCTCTCACAGACTCCGATATGTTGCACGTTTATCTAGAAAATATTTCCAATAGGTCCTCGAACATTATTCAAAGAATATTTTCATTATTTAAACACATCATACTATAAATGAGTTACCTGTGACAGTGACGAAGGAACACGTTAATTGCTTTTTTTAAATCTAATTTGATGCTATCGCAGAGACAAGCGATTTATTTTTAACGTTATCAGTGATAAAGCGGTTCGTTCGAAAGGGCGAGGCGCTCCTTATTTTGATTGACTTTGACCTCCTCTCTTATATCACAATATTAGTCACTTTTAACAAAATAGCGTACATTTTAAATTAAAAAATAATATATGTACGTTTTACCTATATCACATGATGTTTAATTAAAATATATTTTATTTTCTGAGTAGTTCTAATTCTCGAGTCAAACATTGATTACGTTTAAAAACCTACATGTGGAAGGAACGTGTCTTTGGTAATATAGATCTCTGTTATTTCAAATTTGAATCTTGAACTGACAAAGTACATCCGCGCACTTGAAATGCCTTAAGATGCCAAAAGACGAAACCCGGGTCGTTAGCGATAAAACTCAGGGAAAATTACTGAATTCAAAAAATCTTTGAGTAACGTTCGCGTACTAGGGTTGCCCATATTTTTTTTTGCCATCTGAGTTGTCAATTTAACACCAAAAACTGAAAAACCAGCGAAATCCAAACTCCTTCTAGCAAGCACAGAAACATTAAATTCCTCTCTGGGCTTTTATTCTCGTTGTTTATCACATCACCTCTACCAACTGTGATCTAGAGCAGTGGCTCTCATGTTCGGCCACCAGCAGCTTCATAGTACATAATGATAAATAAAGAAAAGTGGTTTTACAAGATAATTTTTCAACAAATACTCTGAAGGTGAAGCATTTCGAATGCAATTAATACCAATAGTAAATCGTCAAATGTGTTTTGCTCCATCTGATCGCCATCGTGACTTCTTTTCACCAACTAGAGACTAGCAGCTCGAGCTACGAAATGAAATGAAATAAATGACGAAATCACCCTCGTCCCAAAGGTCATTGTGGATCGGTGCTCAGATTTGCTTCTTTTGGACAGACGTAAATAAATAGTTTATTGGAATACAATCCACAATGACTAGTCTTATTTAATTGTTTTCTTCAGAAAAATAACAAGCAAATGAAAGAATGAATTATACATTAAATTATACATTGAAATAATATTTCGAGTGCAAATGTAATTACTATGTGAAAAGAATTTGTAATCTTTCCAAAGTCCTATTTACTCTTTATCAAAAACGTTGTCCAACTAATATCATATATAAGAATAAGCGTAGTAGGACACAGTGACGAGCGTACATTTTTGCGTAGTAGGTATAGCGAGACTTACTTCATTATCATAGGTGGCCGCAATGAAAACAATTCGCGCGCCTAAGCGAGCGCTGTTAAAGTTCAAACTGATTTGACTTCAGCATTTACGCTGCGCTTTGACTTCTCAGACGGCGCAATCGTCATTGCGGCAACCTTTGATAATGAAACAAGTGACAATACGCCACGCAAAAATTTACGCTTGTCGCTATGGCCGTACACTAAGAGCGAATTAAATTGTTAGGATAAAATTTCAAGTTTTTGATATTCATGAAGGTCACTCAAAAATTTAATTATATTTATGTTTTTGAAATATATGAGTAGGTATGTACATATTACATTCCTATTATTTAATAACTTTTATAGTATCTTTTGTAAGTCTGGTATTACGTCTTACTGTCTATGGTCACGCAGCTAATATTATTACATAGTCTATGGTTCAAGCAAAACGCCGACTGCACATTTTGACGTGGTGATATAGGGAAAAGCCGAAATGGATAATGAAATAAAGCCAGTCGATGAAATAATGACAATAGGAAAAACTTTTCAAAGTGATGGCTCCCAGAATGAAACGAATGACAGTCCTTCGACCGAGTGGATACACATGACAGTTGTGAAGCAAGAAGAATTCGACAAAAACGTTCAACACGAAGCTAAAGAGGTAATTATTTCAATCTATAGTCTATTTTAGTTTGTCAAGTCGACACTTTACTGAAGGAAAAGGTTCTAACTGCTCTTGACACTGTTTTGAGATATGAGCGTTTGATGTTTCGATTGATTAAAATTCACTTGTAACAATGAGCAAGTTAAAATGTTTCAAATTACTTATTTTAAGCATATTTTTTTACAACTCTTGCTGAAAAATAATGATCTTAAAGATTTAATGATGGAAATAATGATGCCATTCTTAGAATTTTGTCAAATGAATTCAGTAAAAAAAGTTTGCAGATGCAGTGCAACTCGGTTATTTAACCATAGATAAGTCTGAAATTCATATATATACATATGATAGAATGCGGTAAATACAAAATTTTCCGAACAAAAGGACTTTTCGTGTAAAAATGACATTTAAAACCTTTTCAAATTAAGGCAATGACATGTAATAAACCGTTTACAGCTGATCCCGATTTCCTTTCCTCGCGCCTCTATGGAGTCGATGCGTATTAAACAGGAAAAAGAAGAATTTTTCGGATGGATGAGGAGTAAAGAAGACTTGAATTGTGTCACCATTCAAGAATTGTCGGAAGGTCTTCCAGCTGTCTGCGGCTTCAAGACTAAAGTTAAGCTGGAAGAATTTGCTGATGAAGATTATCACGAGGTGATAACAACTCTCACGTTATAATTTTTCTGGTAATCTACAAGATGAGGGGTTCAATAAAAAATATCGCATTTTTGACACATAATCCAAGATAGCCGCTGACCAAGCGTTCCCTATCAATTGATGATGTATATTTCTACGCGTTAGAACAAGTAATATTTTTTTTTTCCGAAACAAAATAATGAATTGATTTATTATTGTTGTTTAATAAAAATAATAAAACATTTTCAGTACTTACACCACATAAATTTTATTAGATCAGGACCGGTTTCGCTCATGGCAGTGATATTAATACAAATACTGTTTCGTTGTATTTCGGTTGACAATATTCACCATGAGCAAAACTGGTCCCGATACAATTATTTTTTTATGTTTATTACTTATTGTACTCAAAATGTTTTATAATTTTTATTATAATGCCATTCCACCAAGTTTTGACAGTGAACACCTTTAAAGTGACCTTATTGTTATTTATTAAAAAATTCTAAAACCTTATTATTCTTAATTCTTAATAATAATGTTTTAGAAAGACGGTCCCTGATAAATAACGCGTCTGGCGGTTGGGGGTCTAAAAATACCCCAGTGGTATGGCTTAATTGGCATTGATTGCATTAAAAAAATGTTAAATTTAGTTTTAACGTATCTTTATTCATCGTTATAAAAAGTCGATAGTTTTCTTGTAATTATTCATATCTACGCTTTTCAATGTAAAAAGCATCCATTTGATTTAAAACTTAAATTTGAAAAAAGCGCGCTTGAGATGAGATAACTTTATCTTATCGCGTAAGTGAAGCTTGAATCCTGGCAATTTATAGCGACGATATAAATGATTTTCGGCCAATAATAATCCAACATGTTTTTTTTGTACTTGATTGCAACGGAGCTCTTTTTATTTTCGATAAAAATCCTAGTTTTTTTTGCAAAAAGTGTAAAAAACATTTAGTTAAGAACACCAAAAGTCTACACATTGTGTCACTTTTATTATTATATTGAGTGAGATATTTAAGATAAAGTAGCAGTGCAGTGGTGGTCGACTGTTTCACCCTCCGGTGGTAAATGTTATACGTATTAGAAAAAGTAATATTTCTAACCTAACCTAACCGAAACATAATAAAACAAACCTAACCTTACCCAAACCTGACCAAAAATAAAATTAAAAATAGCTTTCATTATGTTTCAGAAAATTATATGACTAACAATATTTATTAGTATAGAACACTTTGTAGGCGGCCATCTTGGATTATTTATCCAAATGTAAAAAAATTGATTGAACCCCTCATTTTGTGGATTATCTTTTATTTTATTTGCTTGAAAGATATAACAAGATTGCTAATTTGACAATTTATAATATTCTTTCTCGTATGATTTATCAACGGTTTTTGCTTTTTTTTTTAGATTCCAGTGGCCCAGAGCTCTTCTTTTGTAATGTCAGGTCCAAACTGTTGCTATAAAAAATCGCCAGAATCGAATGAAGAAATAAAAATTGAAGAATACAACGTAAAAAACGAAGTTATTAAGAATCAGCAGGTTGTTGTGGTTATAAGTATAGAAAAAAGAATTTTTAGTAGAAGAAACTTTGTTTGCAGTGTGTGTTTCCATATTTTCTCATCGTTTCGGTCACTCATGATTCATCGAAACATTCATATGAAATCAAATTTACAATTCACCGGAAGTTTCGAGTGCGGTCAATGTAATTTCTCATCTGCTGTGCCTAGAAATTTAAGAAATCATCAGAAAATACATACAGGTGAAAAACCATTTGAATGCGATCAATGTGATTTTAAATCTGCGCACAAACATAATTTGAAAAATCACAAAATGATACATTCAGGTGAAAAACCGTACATTTGTAATCAATGTCATTACTCATCTGCACGTAAAGATTCATTAAAAGAACACAAAATGACACATTCTATGAAGAAAACATTCAAATGTATGCAATGTGATTACACAACTGCGTTTAAAGCTTACCTTAAAACGCACACTATAACACATTCGACTGAAAAACCATTCGTATGCAACCAATGTGATTACAAGTCCTCAAATAAAAAACATTTTAATATACATAGAATAATACATTCTACTGAAAAGCAATTCTCGTGTGATTTGTGTGATTATAAATCTTATCATAAATCCCAGGTGACAATACACCAGAAAAAACATTCAATTGAGAAGCCGTTTAAATGCAACCAATGTGATTATAGATCTGCAAGTAAACCTTATCTGACATCGCATCTAATTAAGCATTCCAATCAAAAGCCGTTCGCTTGCGGTCTGTGTGATTACAAATCTTCACGGAAATATCATGTAACAATACACCAAAAAAAACATTCTCCTGATAAACCATTAAAATGCGAACAATACAGTTGAAAAAATGTAATATTTATGAAACACTGATGTAAAGCCTTGAAGGCTAACGATTGAATTGCGATCAATACGTACACAGATGTAATTTCTCTTGAAATTTCTAATAGAACATTTTTATTTTATGAGTTGACACGTTGTTGTATCTTATGTATCGAAACAAATAGTTGTGAATTCAAAACCAAATCGTTAAATTAAAGAAAAAATGTTTTTTCTTATTTGAATAATTTTATTTTGAAAAGATCGAAATTTTTTGACGGGCCGGATGAAAACCGCTGGTGAGCCGTTGTCTGTTGACCGTTGATTTAAATCTAAAAAATAAATAAAGAGACACTTCCAAATGAAGCACTGAAGTGGTAATAAATCAATAAATTAATGTTTTGTTGTTTGTTCCGAATGCGTTACTATACCGTTCATACGATTGCGAAATATTCCGCGAGTTGTTTACATGTTTGGCCTCACGGACAGCTTTTTGTTGCCTGCTCGCGCATTGGATAACCCTTATGATTTATTCGTATACACACCAGACAGTAAAAATATTGTGTCCCATATAACGCTTCAATAAAAAGAATTAAAACAAGGATACTTTATTTTGTTGGTGGCAATTCACCGCTTGCTGGGTACTCGCTTTCATTTGATTAAGTAATGGACTTATGCGTTACCAAAAAAGTACTTCCCACCCATCCATATTTGTACGAGCCACCAATAGACCTCTCCTAGCTTGATCCTTTGTATCCCTCTTCTCATCAAACTGAAAATGTCTTGGTATAATCAAAAGAGATCCTCGTGCTCCGCATTGGGAGCGGAGATGGATTTAAAAATATTAAATTGTAACGATCGGCTGATGTAGAAAAATTCTTTTGAGAAAACTTCATGTGAAGGTCATATACTCCACATTTAAAGCAGCCGTGGATAGAAACTTTTTTATACATTTTATTCTACAAATTTGAACTGTTTGAATTTTTTACTTTTCCATAAGTTTTGTCGCTTTCGACATCTTCAGGCACTTCGAGCGCACGGATGTACTTGAACTGTCTCATGACATTTGACACATGATTTCATCAAGCACCCTCATTTGAAATCCTTCATTTTCTTCTACGCTTGGCTGTACAAAGCAGACCAATACGAGTTTCAAAAGTTCTATGCAAAACATAAAACAACCAATCGAATATTTTTTGTTGCTGTAATACCTAATATGAACACACAAATATGGATTGAACTTCGTAATTATCAATTGTCGATTCCAGAGCTGTGGAGCCGAGGTTTTTTTGGCCGATGTCAGAGTCATCGAGTCAAACATTTTGGAAAGATCTAACTTTTTATTTTTGCATTTGATATGACAATTTTGGCCATTGGCTGGATTGGTTGGTTGGTATTGAGACGAACAGGGCTTCTTCTCAATTTGACTGCAACAGACAGCATCCTTTCAAGGCGTTCGGTTACGGAACTTAGGGACAGGATGGGAAGTGAGGTATCTCTTGTAAAGATTTCAATCGGTATTCCATTGGCGGAAACTCTATCCCAGAGTCGGCTAGTTTATTTTACAAATTATTACATGGTCGATTCCAAACACAGATACATTGCAGTTACAACCACATTTTAAAAGCGTAAGCCCAAACGATTATATTGCGACTTCCTGCCTGTCCGGAGGCAGGAGGCGACACGTCTGTCGGCTTTGGATGAACGATCACGATTGACTAATTCGGCTTAAAACAGGCGTATTTATACAGTAAGATTCTAGTGTGCAAAAGAGCTCAACTAATCGACGCGAAGCGGTCGCGAATGAACTGAATGAGAGACGTCTTTTCTAGAAGTCGGTTACAAGATTTTAGAGAATTTATTCGCGTTATATTAATCGTTTAGGTCTTATTATCATTGATTGAGGTGATAATAAGATCGTTCGACAGAGTCCTGATGTTACCTACAATATCAGGCGGTATCAGTATAAAATTAAATACACATAAATAGGAAAGGTAGGGAAAAAAACGTGACGAAATTTTTATTATAAGTCGGAGTTGGAGTCGTGTTTTTGGTCAATGCTGGAGTCGTAAATTTTTCTAACGGCTGGCCGATTCTCCACCTTGCAGTATGTAGTATGTCTTGTAGTCTATGCTCCCAAAACCAATTTAAGCACATTGTCTATGAACTATTTTTGTCTATGATACAGCCAATAGCCCATTGGGCTCTAGTGATATAAATTACTTGTCGAAATGGATATTAAAGTAAAACTAGAAAGCGATCTAATGATAAAAGAGGAATTGTTCCACGGTGACAACTCCCAGAGTAACACAAATGTAGGTCTTTCGACTGACTGGGGACACAAAGCAATCGTGAAGAAGGAAGAATTTGACGAAGACGTTCAACAAGACGCAAATGAGGTTTCTATTTCTAGTTATCTTGTCTATTTTTGTTTCAAATGTCATTTTTTTTGTTCTTAAATAGCTTCACATACATAAAATGGTTGATAGACATTAAAATTCAATGATTTCTATAATATGATCGTCTTACCATAGACAAGATGAAACAATAAATGAAAGTCAATTAGGTTTTTGTTCTATATCAGTGTTGGAACACTAATACTGTTCCAATTTTTATTTAGTATATATTAAATAATTTATGTATTTATATTTAATTAATTATTAATTAGTAATTATTTATTTAGAAAATATTAAATAAAAAAGGTTTTTATTTAATATATTCTAAATAAATAATTTCGATTGAAGGAGTTTGATGAAATTTCAACATTTGAATCGTGAATTTTGAACTTGTCCACAAGTTTTGACCGACCAGGGTTTCACCTTTAGGCATCTTCAGGCATTTCAAGTACTTTAACTGTCGCGTAAGAAGCAGGTGGTATCGTTGATGCAAAAAAATAAAAGTATATCACTTAGTTTAATTTAAATTAACGCAATCTATGTAAATTATATTTGAATGAGGGAAAATTTTGATGTAAATGAGTAAAGCAGATTTTTTCAGTCGATAAATCGATTCTGCTCACAAGCAATGGGTGCTTGTGTTGTTAAATATCCCTTCCCACGTTTCCGATCCTAAAGAGCGACTCAAAGTGACAGCGATTAGCTAACCACCAGTCCTCGTTTTCTTCCATCTCTGCTCTCTTCGAAAAAGAGAAGTTGAGCAACTGTGTAACAAGCCGTTGCACTGATTCCATATGCTTCTAGTATGGAGCGAAAATGAATATTGAATGACCTCTATTAATGACTACCAGATGATTAACGTTCTACATACATTGGGCCTTCTTTATTTTCTTCTCTCTCTTTTTACCCCAGATCATATTCATATAAATTTTTTAAGGTTTTCTCAGTGAACTTGAAGAGAAGTTATTATGAAACAAATAATACATTGCAAAACTGCAAATTCAATGAAACCGTTGATAGAGATCCAGCGAAGAAAGAAAATAAATTGCATCTCGGCGCGTGTTCACTTAATAGTGCATGTAAACACGAAGAGGTAAATATTTTTTTTAATTTTGGAAAAAATCCTGTTTAGTAGAACCACCAATTACACTACTCCAAACTACGCGCTGCGTTAAAATATCGGCCGCAAATCCTCCAATTGCACGGTTGTATTAACAAGGCAAAAAGTAACTTAATATTTAATATTATTTTTTTTTTGCAAAAATTAGGAAATTGCTAGTTTTGCTTCTTCCGTGGACAAAAACAAAATCCCTAATGTCGTATAGCATTCCATCCCGACTTTAGTGTATATGGGGGTTTTACTGTATGTATCTTTTTTCAATAAAAATAGTGATTTGTTCGTATCTCTGACCGTGCGATGGTACATTGAACATCTCTTCGAATTCAATAATTGATTGAGCATCCACATTGTCAGTGATGACAATATTCATTTGTATTGTCTTTGTATATTTTTGTTTGTTGTATGTTTTCCTATAATTATTCACATTTTAAGTCGCGAATGAAAAGACAACCAGTTTGGGTTGATGTTCATGACAGACTGGCGTATTCAAAACTATAAACGCAAGCGCTTATCTACACCTTTTTAAGTAAAAATTAAAGTTTGTAAGAAACCAGTTTTGTCTTTATCACAATATATACATTTGTGAACAGTTTGATTTCTTTTAAGATGCCAGCAGCAAAGACGTCTTCTTTTGTTATCCCAAGTCAAAATATTTCCCATACAAAACCAAAACCGCTGGCGTCGAGTGAAGAAATTGAAATAGAAGAATTCGAAGTCAAAATAGAGAATTTAGTTCCTCGGGAAGTTGCGGTGGTTATTAATATTGAAAAGATGGTTTTCAATGAACGAAATTTTGTCTGCAGTGTTTGCTTCGATATATTTTCGACGATTCAGTCACTCATGGCACATCTAAATATTCATATGGAATCAAAATTTGACTTTAATACGAAAAGTACTCGAGACAAAAATCTTACACTTGAATTAGAACATTGTCATGATAGTTTTAAATGTGTCGAATGTGTTTTTACATCTACTTCGGCTGACGATATAAAACGTCACAAAACGATGATGCATTCTGGTGGAAAACGATTCAAATGCGATCAATGTTCTCATCTGTTCTCACGAAAAACTGCCTTAAGAATACACAAATCTGTACATTCCAATGAAAAACCATTCACTTGCAGTCTATGTGATTATTCGTCAGCTAAAAAGAGTTCTTTAAAAGTCCATGAAACGACTCATTCCCAAGAAAAACCGTTCACTTGCGAACTCTGCGATTATCAAACAAAGGAAAAATCTTATTTTAGAAAACATAAAAAAACGCATAGGAGTGAACAGCCTTTCTCCTGTGATCTGTGCAAATTTAAGTCAGCGTATAAGATTCACTTAAAAAGGCACAGAATCATACATTCGGGTGAAAAACCATTCGAATGCGACGAATGCGGGCACAGATCGGCTCGCAAATATGACCTGAACAAGCACAAGTTGAGTCATTCGCGTGAGAAACAATTCGAATGCGACGTTTGCGATTTTAAATCTGCTTTTAAATGTCGCTTAAAAAAACATCAAATTACACATTCGGGTAAAAAGGTATTGCAGTGTGATAAATGTAGTTTCATGTGTGCTCAAAAATATTATATGAAAAAACACAAAATGAAGCATTAAGTTACCAACTATCAGAACATTTTAATCAATCATTCATTTCAGAATTAAAGAACACATAAGATGGCCAATCATTTATTAGAAAACGATCAAAATTTTAATCAGAGTAGTAATGTAGAATAACTCCACTTAACAGTATGTAAAGTAATATTATTAAATATTATCCTAAATACGACACGTTGCTTGCCACTGGTTATAATTTCCAATGATAGGATTAACCCTTTCAAATTGATTGCACTTCATTAGTTAATATTTTGTTACTGCTAACGTTATTAATATGTTGTTTGCTTTGCTTTGATTCTATAACACCCCTCCTTCCTGTAAAAAGTAAAAATCCCAAACTCCATTTTAAAATTTTATGAATTTTAAATATTAGGATCAATTTGCTTTTTTACTTAAGAAAAATGTGTGATAGCAAGTCCCAAGAAACTTCTGAAAGAGGCGAAACATTTGTCACACTTATTTATTATTTTATATTTAAATGAACTTCCACAAAGTCACCGCCGAATCCATCGAAAGTATTAAGTCAATCAAATTCTTAAATATTACGATTCCAAGCGACTCGTTCGAACTAAGATAGGCCAATTGTCACAACATCTACTCTATAGATGTGATCCAACAACAACTAAAACACATTTTAATCACAATTCTTTGACTCTTTTACTGTTTATCATACTCTTTTACTGTTACAAAGGATAAGTTGTTATTCGTGATGCGAAAAGAGTCACCCTTGCCATGCCATGTACATATCATGTCTCGTGTATGCATAATATATATTGAAATAAACGATTACATATTTGTCGAACATTTATTTATATTCTCATTATTCCCGTTCATACGCCATGGCGTGCAGGCACGTAAACGCCACTTAAACGAATTTATTTAGGAATAAATATCGTATTATTAAATGAAATCGAATGCAGTCGCATCTTTTCTAGGCAATGTGATTGTTAAAATATCGATATGTTTAACGATATAATGTTGATACGGTAAGCCAGAGATATCAGAATTCGTTTTAGATTTAATAAATATATAAAAATTTTAGAAAAATTTTAATTTTAAATCGACAATAACCAATATAATCTATTGGGTAGTGAATATTTCAATGCTGTAGCAACAATTGTGCCTGAGAATTTCACTTTGACTTGACTTTTATAATGGAAACTATTTTGGGGACTTGGGCGGTAGCCTAATCCCTTTCATCTATATGCATTGGAGGTATGCACGGGCCGAAATTTTAAAATTTTACCCGGCCCGAACCCGAAGATCTCCGGGCCGGGCCCGAGGTCCATTTCAAAAATTGAACCCGACCCCGATATTTTTCAACCTTGCACGAAAAAATTCGACATTTTTTTTCTTATCAAAATTAAAAATTGACTCACAAATTATTGTGTGTGTGCAGTTGTGCGAAATACATTTTTTCCTAATTAGAATCAGTTTTTGTTTGTTTTACAGGAATGACGATTCAAGTGAAAAGTTGAGCTGAAAATGAATTTACATTTTATACACTCGCATCCAACTTTATTGTTTGTAGCCACCTCTATGATTTCACTAAATAATTTCCACACTTCACTTTTCCCATGAGTTTTTACTGAACAAATATATTCTCCACTTTTCAGTTTGTCTTCATATTTTCGAAGCCCATTTCTTGCTGGTGAATTTAAAAAAAATCAACCTAACAAGACGAATTCCGACCGTTCAAATAACCATATAAGAAATAATGAAGTCAGAATCATATTATAAAATTCATTATGCGTATTGTACAAACTCATCAAAAGCAGACATCATTAAAAAATACTAAAATAGTGGCGCGAGTCATTAAATTAATAACAATGCATCTTGTTCTTTCGAATGGATCTCGAAAAGATGAATAATACGAGTACGTGAAGTTTATTATGGTATAAAATTTATATTTACGATAATGGTGAGCTCATTCGGAGAAAGCCAGATTTTTGTTATATTTTGTTGTATGATTGCGCCCGAGCCCGGCCCGGGCACGAATCCAAACCTTCGTTACCCGGCCTGACCCCGTGCAGACCACTAATATGCATGTTGGAGTGGTTAAGTGGTGTCGGTTTCTTGAGGGTGGTTTCCCAGAGCGGTGATACAATAACCTCGAGTGGAATTTTTTCGTTTATGGGTTTTTTTGGGGCTATGTTATTTATTATGATTTTTTATAATTATTCATGTTTTCTGTTTTCTTTTTTGCCCTCTTTTTTTTGTTACTTAGACTCGAGATGAGGTCAAACGCTCTGGGTCAAAGTTAAAGATTTTTATGTTGGCAACTCATCTGAAAAAATTCAATAATTTTACACAAAAAAAACGTTTAGTTTAAAATTTATTTTTTATTAAAAAAAATACATAGTTTCCTTTACAGCTTACATAAATAAATTCGTAAAATAAAAAAAACATAAGGGCTATTACCTGGCCTGGAAATTACTCGATCGATTGATCGATTGATTCGTCAAACGAAACGTTCATTTTTGGATCAATCCATTGTCGAAGTAGGTTCTTGGCTTCTGGATTAAGTGTAAGCGTCGATTGTGTTAAATTTTTCACTAAATCATTTATAAATTGCGGATTAGACATACTCTGTTTCGATATATCATTCATCAATGCAGCAGCTTCCTTATTTTTGGCAACATTTTGCGTTGGTATTTCCAAAATAAAACTTTTATCATGTTCTTCGGGTGTAATAATTTGTTCGCCCTTTTGCAGTGCTGATGTAGTATTTTGATCTGACACTGCGTCAGTAATGATAATTTGATCAGATGCAGTAGTTTGCTCCGATGTAGATGTCTGTTCGGACATTTTAGACGCGACGTCAGCAGTCGAACCATCACCGTTGTTTCCAACTTCGTCTTCGTAATCAGCCATAAGTTTTTCCATTTTTTCAGCATTCCTGCTAATATTAATTTCACAACGTATTTAGATAATCGTTGTTTAGCTTTGCAGATGCGCCTAAACGATAAGCCATATCCCCACATGCTTTACTTGATAACGTATCGTTTGAAAGTTTAACCACAGACAACGTTTTTACCATTACAATGGTATATCCGTTTGTATACGATTCCTTAGTGGCAAAATATTCCGAGTTCCCTGTAGCGATACATTTCCTACACACGCTTTGTGCGTTGCCAAAGGAAAACGTATCAGTCGTTGATAATAAGCCGGTCATCTTAGCTATTACATCTCCGACCGAAGACAGATGCTCTAATCTTGCAAATATATTTTTTTTTGCAGTTTTAGACACCAAAAGACACACAGTTGGGCGACTAAATGTAAGTCTTAAACTATCACATGGAGTTAGTGTGGTAGAGTTAGTCATCTTATTTACAGTTTCCGGTTTCACATGTAAGAATAATGGTGCAAACTGTGACGGTACACACAATTGTATGCACTTGCCAATGTTAAACAGTGTTGGTTTATTCAAATAGTGCTCCGTCTTCAGAAATGGATGTACGACTGATTTAGCAACTTTGGCAGGCACAACAACGTCAGCGGCAGCATCAGATCTCTTTTTTCGAAATAACATTTCGAAACAAGGCCTCGAGCAACCGTTTGGGTTTGACACTGCACTCGATACGCAAATATCTTTTAAAACTGCTTCACTACTAAACAGTATTGTTTCCAATACAAATTCAGTGTACACTGGCAAGCTTTCATATTTTTTATACATCTCTGCATATTTGTCTCTATACAAAGACGCCAGCAATTCAAAATAGTATATTGTATAATGGAACGATGTGCTTTTTACCAATAACGTATAAAGCGCATTCTCATCATCGAGCAAAGTCATGTTTTGAATTTCCTCAAGATCGCGTAACAGTTCAGCTTTGCTTTTTTCATCAAAGCATTCCTCCAAGGATTTCAGCTCGCTCGGCATGTTGACAGTTATTTCCTTATTTGTAGCTATTGCCGACGATGGAGCGATGGCATAATATGGCTGGGTTGACATCGCAGGTAGATTTAAAATTGGCAAAGTCTCCATCGGCATTTGTTGATTTTGATCCATTCCAGACATCGATTGATCCAGTAACTGTTGCTTTTGTTTTTGATCCATTTTTCACACACGAAAATAGGTAGTAATAACTGAGCACTGATTAATATGTAGGTATTATTATAAGGTCGCTTACAAACTGATCTTTGATGACAAACTTAACTTTAGGCGAAGAACTCGTCATGACATTTCAATGTCAATACAGTGCCCTGTGCCCTGTGCCCTGTGCCCTGGGGGCAGTGATGATTTGCTATCGCACGAAAGTGCTATTGCAAAATTTGTAATCAAGCGATCGGTGTAATCAAGCGCACTAAGCGACGGACTTGCAAAATATTATACACAAACTATTACACAGGAATCAAATCATTCCTGATGAATTCGATTATCGATTATTATTCGATACGATTACATAGCGCGTTTTGAGGAAAACAGGCTCGTTATTTTTAAACTATTAATAGTTTACATGTGATACCGATCGATTGATAATTTTCTCCCCAAAAATCTGGCGTAAACAACCGTATAATCATGTTATGTCTTTTATAAGAACAGTTACAGTATCACCAAATAATCAAATATATTGCAATATTGGAACGGTACAAGCGATTCGAATCTTCAAACTTTTCAATTTCAAATATTAAAAAAATACATTAGTGGTAAAGAATCTATTATTCGGACTGCGATCACTGGTTATGAAACTGAGGGTATTGATCAAACATCTATCATTGAGCATCATGTATGTTTACCACAAAACCTTTATGACGCGCTTGAATAGGAACAGTATGATTTAGATTTAATATTGGTCAAACGGGACCCTTCCATTTTACAAGCTTGCATGTATAATCGCCGTAGATCGAACCCAACATCAGATGTGACATAATATAATATCTGACCGACAATCGAAACAAGACGGTGATCGAAATGCGAAATGCGAGTGTTTACTTCCAAAAATGATAAAAGTATACGACTCATATACAAAATCATATGATTATAAAGTTGCTAAAGTGGAACTAGCATTAGTCATCTGCATTAGAGTTAAAAGAACTCCCATTGCTACACCTACACACCAAGATACCAAGATACCGAGATACATTTTATCAGAAACGACCGTGTTAAAAAGTTTAAAAAGTAAAAGAAATCCAAAAGACTTGATGCATCTTACATTTTTTAATAAAACCCATATGGTGAATATGAAGTTTATGCACGATACAGATTTAAGTGATGAATGTGATGTGATGTGATGTGATGTGATGCCTTTCAAGAAGCCGTAATGCTTCACAATCGCAACGAAATACCAACCAATATATGTATATAACAGCAGGTGATATTCTATTAAAAACTGACAATTAACGATTGGTTTTTTAGTATGGTCGAATGTGTTCAACAGCAGCGACCCGGTCACTTGCCGAGTCGAATGTGCTAGCGACAAATTTCGCTTTAGGATTCTTCACCCATCTGCCGAAACGATTGTCTTTCATATTTTCGATGGTTTCGGCGGTAACTTTGTGGAAGTTCATTTTAATATAAAATTTAAAATAACTTTGATTATTCCACGTATTGTGTAACTAACTGTGACAAGTGTTTCGCCTCTTTCAGAGGCATCTTCAGACTTACTATCGCAAAGTATCGCAAAGTTTGCGATAGTAAGTCTGAAGATGCCTCTGAAAGAGGCGAAACACGTGTCACAGTTAGTTACACAATACGTGGAATAATCAAAGATTGTCTTTCAGCTTAAACAAATCTGGTGTTTCGTTTCGGGACGCAGTTTGCTGTATGCGTTCAACACAGCTTGCATTTGTATAGACGAGTCAAATTTTTGTGTACGCGTAAAATTAATCGTCAGTAGTCCAGAGCCATCCGAATCACGAGCGAACAGAGCTTCGACCGGCCCTTCGTGTTTGGAGACAATTTGCGGCACGATAACAAAATCGACCTGTGCTCCAACTCGAGTGTTGTTAATTTTCCCAGCAGAAACAATTTTACCCGTTGCGGCTGGCATGATTTTGACAACATACCCAGTATTAATACGCACACCGCTATACGCGTCAATGGTCGCAGTTGATACATAGATCAATTAAGAATCTTGGCACTGCAAATTTAGACGCACCGCGGACATTCAGCATTTCAGAATGCATAAACTTGACAGTTGGAATTTTTTCAACACAACGCATTTCAATCACTGCGATTCTTTACTTTTTGGTGTGGCGGCGTAATTTTTCAAAGTAGTATCCGTAGAATCAAAATCGATAGAATCCAAATCCAAAACGCAGCTCTTTTTGCGTACAGCAATAAACGGCTGGCTTTTAATTGTATCCAAAATATCACCATGCGATATGGAATGCTCGCACAGTTGAATTGCGGCTTTCCCATGCACGATGTCATCGGCGTTAGAATAAAGCTATTCCTAAACCGATATTCTCGATTTGGTTGCGGCGTTAAACGCTTTTCCTGCAGCGGCCATTGTGCTGATTTCGTTGCAATAAACGACTCAAGCTAAACTTTGAAATTAACCCTAGGTTTTTAGCTAAAACTATTACTCTGAGAATAATGATCGCCATATTTAAACGATACCTCGAAATAAAACGGCATTTTGAATTTGTTAACTTTGATAATTAGCTTCTAAATCCGTCATGTAATACAATATGTTTCGGAATAAATGTACGTCCAAAGAAAATATTCGTGAATTTGCAATAAATAGGTGCACTTTATATACATAGGTAGGCCTGTTTTTATCAAAACGCGCTATGTTATCGTATCGAATTCATCAGGAATGATTTCAATCCCGTATAATAGTTTGTGTATAATATTTTACAAGTTCGTTGCCTAATGATGCCAATTGTTTGATTATAAATATTGCAATAGCACTTTCGTGCGATAGCAAATCATCAATACCCCCAGGGCACAGGGCACTGTATTGACATTGAAATGTCATGACGAGTTCTTCGCCTAATGACAAGTTCGTGCGGAATTTTGAGTGCGAATTTACGTAATTTTTACCCAATTATTTTACCCAACAGGTTGCCAATCGATAGCGCTTTTTATATATGTACATATGTTGTTGATTTTTGCATAGTCAATACAAGTATATTCTTGTGCAAAATCCGACAGATAAAACGGTGGTTTTTCGGGAATTTTCATACAATCTTCTGTTTTATCAACGTTAGCCGTGATTACGTTATGAAACATTTGCAGCCGCGAAGCGACGATCGATCCATTGTGATTATTTTTAATTTCAGAGTAATGAGCTTTACATTTTGGACATGGTGAAATCGAATCAATATTGTAAACTGACGTTGCAAATTTTTTAAAGTTTTTTGAAATTTTTCCAGTTTCATCCTCGTAACTGAGCAAAATAGACGATAAATGCATAAACTTCCAATACACATGTCCCCATTCCGAAGTAGTATATTTGTTTGAATCCACGATCATAACATCTCGTGTGGTATTATAAATATCACATCACATCACACATAGTATTTATAAAAGTACTGTTGTGTTTTAGAGCAGTTGCTCTCTATCGACCCGACCGCTTAATTGATCAAATTCACTTAAACGCGGTTTGAATCTATCGACAATTGTATCGACAATTGTGACGACAGTTTTAAATTATAATAACATGTCATGCATCAGTTTATCGAATGGAATTTCAAACAATGCATCGTCAATATCGTCATCAGTTGGAAAATTTTCAAATAAGCCACGCGGTGCCACGCATAACTCTTTAGGGCAAAGGGTATGTCGAGGATTCTCCAGCATTTGGACGTTTTGCTTGTGTCGCAGTGTCGCAGTGTCGGCCATTATAATCTGATATAAATTTGCAAATGTGACAATACTATATACATACAACTTTTGTATGAATGGTTCGAATTTGTCAGCAGAGGTCAGTGCCTGAGACGCTTCACACCGGGGGTTCTTAACCGCGTGCCCGCGAAGCCATTTTCGTGCGCCCAGCAATGAAATAAGAAAAGAATCACTTTTAAGGTGTTCACTGTCAATACTCGGTGGAAAGGCATTATAATAAAAATAATAACACATTTTTAGTACTTTTTCCACATGTGATTTATTTCATCAGGACTGGTTTCGCTCATGGCGAGCATTATCAACTGATAAGGAATACAATAAAACAGTGGTATTTATGCAAAAGTTAAGTATGACAAACAAGGTATGACAAACAACTAAGCAAATAAAATAAAGCAAATTGCAAGTAAAATAGACTAATAATAAAATATTGAAGACCTCTTAGCAATGCAAACTAATACATCAAAAATCAATTAAGTATGACTCAATTGAACTCATTACCTGGATTTCCATCTAATTATGGTTGACAGACATGTAGATTTTTTTTTTTTTATTAAATGCACTTAATTTTGGGCTTTTACTTTGTTAATGTTAATTCATACCTAATCAGTTGATAATGCTCCGTTGATAATAAACCGGTCCTGATGAAATAAATCTCATGTGGAAAAAGTACTAAAAATGTGTTATTATTTTTATTAAGAGAAGAATAATGATAAATAAAATGTTTATTGAAATCTCAAAAATATTAGCATATCAATTTAAAAAATAAAAATTCAAGATGTACCTTTATCTTATGACACATCTACTGTGAGAATCCAGAAGATGTCAACTGATTAACAAAGTCAGTTGAATAATGATATGGAAAAGTATGAACGGTTCTCGTTGCAACTAGAGTCTAGACTCTAGACTCTAGACAGATATATCTGATTGTAGTAAAGATAATTGGCAGTACGCATGAGGATGCCATTCACTGATTTAAGTATAAAAGAAGAACTGTTAAAGCGACTACTGATGCGAGAGCGAACAAGAGGCGATGATATTTTTAATATCTTTAAAAAGTACGTGTGAGAATAATTGAAAATTAATATGCCTTTACAAAAGGTGTCAGCAATAATAACTGGTGGTGTTCTAGCAAAGGTGGGCTGCAATAATGGATTTATTTCCCATCGCAAGAGAGATGAATCCTTCACGTACCTTATGACAAGTAAAGTAGTAATAATTTTGTTTGTAAATGTAAATTAATCCATAATCTTCAGTAAGTAATAATATAATGAATTTAACACATGTAAATCTGCCAAGGGAACAATACTTAAATAAATATCTACTACCTAAATCTTGTTTTTTTTTTTAAAAATCCGGCATGTGCCCGTCACTCATTTCTTAAATCTCAAATGCGCCCGCCACCGCAATAAGGTTAAGAACCCCTACTTTACACCAATAAATACACAGTGAGCAGTGCTTAGAACTCACTATTTATTGTCGTGTGTGAAAAAAATGGATCAAGAACAGAAGCAACAGTTACTGGCTCAATCGATGTCTGGAATGGATCAAAATCAACAATTTAATCAACCTGCGATGTCAATCCAGCCATATAATGTCATCGCTCCGTCGTCGGCAATAGCTACAAATAAGGTTATAACTGTCAACATGCCGAGCGAGCTGAAATCCTTGGAGGAGTGCTTTGATGAAAAAACCAAAGCTGAGCTGTTACGCGATCTTGAGGAAATTAAAAACATGACTTTGCTCTATGATAAGAATGCACTTTATACGTTATTGGTAAAAAGCCCATCGTTGATCTGCAGTGAAAAATACTATTTTGAATTGTTGGCGTCTTTGTATAGAGACAAATATGCAGGGCTGTACAACAAATATGAAAGTTTGCCAGTGTACATTGAATTTGTATTGGGAACAATACTGTTTGGTAGTGAAGCAGTTTTAAAAGATATTTGCGTATCGAGTACAGTGCGAATGCCAAACAGTGGCTCGAGGCCTTGTTTCGAAATGTTATTTCGAAAAAAGAGATCTGCTGCCGCCGCTGACGATGTTGTGCCTGCTAAAGTTGCTAAATCGGTCGTACATCCATTTCTGAAGACGGAGCAGTATTCGGCAAAACCGACACTGCTTAACATTGGCAAGTGCATACAATTGTGTGTACCGTCACAGTTTGCACCATTATTCTTACATGTGCAACCGGCAACTGTTAATAAGATGATCAACACCATATCAACTCCGTATGACGGCTTAAAGCTTACACTGAGTCGCCCGACTGTATGTCTTTTGGTGTCTAAAACTGCGAAAGATTTTATGTTTACAAGATTAGAGCATCTGTCTTCGGTCGGAGATATAATAGCTAAGATGACCGGCTTATTATCAACGACTGATACGTTTTCATTTGGCAACGAACAAAGCGTGCGTATGAAATGTATCGCTACAGGGAAAACGGAAAATGTGAACACTGAGGAAACGTATACAAAAGGATATACCATGGTGATTGTGGATAAGTTGCCTGTGTTTAAACTTTCAAACGATACGTTATCAAGTAAAGCGTGTGCGGAAATGGTTTATCGCTTAGACGAATCTGCACAGTTAAGCGACGCTAATCTAATATGTTGTGAAATTAATATTAGCAAGAATGCTGAAAAAATGGAAAAACTTATGGCTGATTACGAAGACGAAGTTGGAAACAACGGTGATGGTTCGACTGCTGACGTCGCGTCTAAAATGTCCGAACAGACATCTAAATCGGAGCCTTCTATTTTTATTGATGCAATATCAGATCAAAATTCTACAATCTACATCAACACTGCAAGAGGGCCAACAAATTATTACACCCGAAGAACTTTTACTTAGAAAGAAGTTTTACTTTGGAAATACCTACCACCGCAAAATGTTGCCTCAAATAAGGAATCTGCTGCATTGATAAATGATATATCGAAACAGAGTATGTCTAATCTACAATTTATAACTGATTTACTGAAAAATTGAACACAATCGACGCTTACACTTAATCCAGAAGCCAAGAACCTACTTCGACAATGGATTGATCCAAAAATTGAAGTTTCGTTTGACGGATTTATATCGATCGAGTAATTTCCAGGGTTTATGCTATGTAGCTCTTATGTTTTTTTTTATTTTTAAAATGTTTTCGTTTAAGCTGTAAATGAAAATAAGTATTTTTTCAATAAAAAATAAATTAAAACTAAGCGTTGTTTGTTTTGTGTAAAATTATTGAATTTTTTGAGATGAGTTGCCAAAACATAAAAATCTTTCAGTTTGTTGAAATTCTCAGGCATAATTGCTGCCACAGCACTGATATATTCACCACCCAATAGATAATATTGGTTATTTTCGATTTCAAGTTTAAATTTTTCTAAAACTGTAATATATTTATTATAATCTAAAACATATTCTGATAACTCTGGCTTACCATGTCACCATTATATATCGTTAAACATATCGATATTTTAAGGCATGTATTTAATGGTTCAGTAACTAATTCAAGTATTGGTCAATAAATAAATGGTCAGCTAAAAATCAAAATAGTCAGTTGTCATTATATCAGTGTGAATGTGGTCAGTTATTAAATAAAACGCTCAGTAATATATATTAATGGTTAGTTATTTATTAAAAACGGTTCGTGTTTAATTTAAATGGTCAGTTATTTAAAAAAAAATGATAAGTTTGATTTTGACAGCTTGTGAATTTTATCAAATATGGTCGTAAGAGGCAAATTTATGACATGGTCTATGAAAAATAAGACCCTTTATTATTTTAATAGACCATTTATTATTTTTAACTGGCCGTTTTAAGTATTTATAACTGACCATTTATCGAATTAGAAACTGACCAAATGATTGGTAGTTTATTTTTTAACAATCACATTACATCACCTAGAAAATATGTGACTGCATTCTGTTTCATTTAATAATAGGATATTTAATACTTTCGATGGTTTCGGGGGTAACTTTGTGGAAGTTCATTTTAATATTAAATTTTATATTTATTCATAAATAAACTCGTAGTGGCGTTAACGTGCCTGCACGACATGACGTATGAAGGGGAATAATGAGATTAAAAATAAATGTTCGAAAAATATGTAATCGTTTATTTCAATATATAAATATTATGCATACACGAGACATGATATGTACATGGCATGGCAAGGGTGACTCTTTTCGCATCACGAATAACAACTTATCCTTTGTAACAGTAAAAGAGTCAAAGAATTGTGATTAAAATGTGTTTTAGTTGTTGTTGGATCACATCTATAGAGTAGATGTTGTGACAATTGGCCTATCTTAGTTCGAACGAGTCGCTTGGAATCGTAATATTTAAGAATTTGATTGACTCAATACTTTCGATGGATTCGGCGTTGCCTTTGTGGAAGTTCATTTTAATATAAAATAATAAATAATTGTGACACGTGTTTCGCCTCTTTCAAAAGTTTCTTGGGACTTACTATCACTAAGTTTGGGTAAGTCAAAAAGTAAGTTGATTCTAATATTTAAAATTCATCAAATTTTACAATGGAGTAAGGGATTTTTACTTTTTACAGGAAGGAGAGGGGGGGGGTTATAAAATCAAAGCAAAACAAACAAGTAATTATACTACATATTAATAACGTTAGCAATAACAAAATGTTAACTAATGAAATGCAATCAATTTGGAAGGGTTAATCCTATCATTGGAAATTATAAGCAGTGGCAAGCAACGTGTCGTATTTAGGATAATATTTAATAATATTACTTGACATACTGTTTTTTATTATTTTTAACCATGTCCGCTCCCAACTTGGAGCATATAGACTCCTCACGGTGTTTATCTCAACATATGTGCACTGCTTGTTACTCAGTTGCCCAACCTCTCTTTTTCCAAGAGATAAGGGATGGAAAGGATACGATGATTAGGACAGGACTAGTGATTAGCTAATCGCTGTCACTATGCTTCGCTCTATGGGATCGAAAAGGTGGGAAGGGATTTTTCAACAACACAAACACTCATGCCTTTGAACAGATTTATCAACTGAAAAAATCCGCTCGTACCGGGAATCGAACCCGAACGGTCCGGCATGCAAGTCAAAGCCGTTGCCACTGCGCCACGGACCGGACACACTGTTAAGTGGAGTTATTCTACATTGATACTCTGATTAAAATTTTAATGATGATTTTGTTTTCACATAAGGAACAAAATTTTAAGAAGACATCAATCATTTTTAGGAGCTTAAAAATAAAAAACCATTTCTCAATTTGATTAATATTTATTTTATTCATAATTTAAATAACAATAAATCATTCGCAAAATAAAAAATAAAATCGAAAATGATGAAAGCCATTAAAATGTTCCACTACTCATACCTAGAGAAAAGGCATTATAATAAAACGACTTAAGTACATACTTATTCCACAGAAAATTTATTGGATCAGGACCGGTTTCGCTCATGGCGAGCATTATCAACCGATAAGAAATACAAAGAGACAGTGATTTTTTATTTTTTTATTTTTAAGTAGAAAAAAAATATTTGGCATTACAGCTTACGCCAGTGCGCCAAATATTCTTAATTGTGAAAGTTATACGAGATTAACTCGATGATAAGTTATGAATCAGTTGTGCACAAAATCAACGATAAATAACATACACCCAGCCCAAGATCTCTTTTTTTCAATTGAAAAATCTGACCTTGCCGGGAATTGAGCCCGGGTCTCCAGATCGCTAGGATAAAGCTCTTGCCACTAAGCCAGAGAAACTGACGTAATATTTATACAAAAGTAGAACTGAACTTTCTTTCAATGTGTATTTAACTAAAGATATGTAAACCAATCAATCTGGACAATAGCCCAATTTAACATATCTATTATATGCAACAAAAAAAGTTCAAAGTTTTCAAAATTTCCAACTCCGAGTACGACCTCAGCCAAAAGGCCGGGACAACTCCGACTCCGGCCGAAAAATCCCGACTCTGACTCCACAGCCCTGCTTATTCCACATACAATTTATTGGATCATGACCGGTTTCGCTCATGGCGAGAGTTGCCAACTGATCTATTGTTATATTTTGTCAGTGTGTGTCAGGCAGGGTTGTGCTCCAGCTCCGTTCCTCTTCATAATAATCATTTACTTCATCTTGAGGAAGTCAAATCTACCTGATCGAGGAGTGACGGTTTCTCTCGACCTTTGTGAAACTTTGTGACCTTGAGTATGTCGTTTTCGACTTGTACTCGGTCACAACCAATTGCTACTTATTGAAAGCATGCATACTGACTGTGCTGCTTTACGGTTGCGAGTCATGGCACATTTCAAAAGCACAGGGTAGGGGTATACTGTGCTTCAAAAACAGATGCCTGCGGTGAATATTAGGAGTACGGTTGTTTGATTTGGTCAGGAACACGGAGGTAAAAGAGCGGATAAACCAGCCCCTTATTTTGTCCAAAATAAAAAGGTGATGGACCTGGCTTGGACATTTGCTGCGGATGCCCCAGCGGAGCCTGAACCTTGCTGTCTCGTCTATCAACTTGGTGGACTCCGATGTCCAGGAAAGCCTTCGATAACTATCCCTAGGATGTACTACGGGACGCCAGGATGACCTGGGAAGAAGCGACGATATTGGCGGGTGAATCCTGGAGGCACCGTGTGGCGGCCATATGCGTATATGGGAGCGGATATAGAAAACAAAATACCAAGGACACTTTCCTTCCTCATCACGTTCTTAAAACATAAAATATGTTTGACTTAATTAATAGAACGGCTCACCGAAAATAAAGTATATTTGATTAAATTAATATGTGATAAAGAACGGACATATTTTATTTTTACCTGAATAATATTGTGATATAAGAGAGCAGGTCAAAGTCAATCAAAATAAGGAGCGCCTCGCCTCGCCCTCGCGAACGAACCGCTATGTCACTGATAACGTTAAAAATAAATCGCTTATCTCTGCGATAGTATCAAATAAGATTAAAAAATCAGTATAAATACGAGACAGAAATGATGGGTTTTCAAAGCAATCGGACGTGTTCTTTCGTCACTGTCACAGGTAAGTCATTTAAAGTATTATGTGTTTAAATAATGAAAACTTCTTTGAATAATGTACTAGACCTATTGGAAATACTTTCTAGATAAACGTGTAACATATCGGAGTCTGTGAGAGGGTCTGGAACCCGTCGCCGTACAGTCCTTCTTCATCGAAACTCGTCTATCAATCAACGCAACCTCTCTCATCGCTCAGATCGAATCGATTCGATTTTTCTTCGCACACCATGGTAGCGCTGATAATATGTCCTGTGTCACGCTTAAACACGCTTTAATGGTTGATAATTGAAAAAGATATCTTTGTTTTGTCGCTTATGGATGGATTTTTACGACCGTTTGTGATCATTGCTTGTCTCATGCAAGTCAAACGGACGTAAAATGTCCACAAAGGGGGCAGTAATCAAAGATATCTTGTTCAATCGACTGACAGGCGGCGTGTTTAAGAGTGAATCGGGGCACATTGCCAATGCTGACATGCTGTGTGACGAAAAATGGAATCGTCTCGATCAGAGCGGCGAGAGAGGCTGCGTCGATTGCTAGACTAGTTTCGATGAAGACGGAGTCTATGGCGGCGACTTCCAGATCTGCTCACAGACTCCGATTTGTTGCACGTATGGATGTTTACGATATGGACACGAAAACGCCTGAATATCGAAGATTTTACTATTTAATTACATATGGCAAATGACTCAACTGTTAGAGTGATAAATAAACATCGATTTCTATTTGTATTTATCTGTCCGATGTTATCGCAATGATAAGCAATTTGTTTTTGCTGTAATATTTAAAAGATTTAGAAAAAAGAAAAATATCGAAGATTTTATTAGGTATTTAAATATATCTCTAGATACTACCTTACTTTAAAAAGTTTCTAAATGAAAAGTATGAAGTTCATTCATAACGTGTTTTATTTAATTAAAAATTACTTTATTATGTTGAGTAATTTAATCCGGCCCTTGACTCAAAGACAGAAGGATAATTTGGCCCCAGGCCTAGGAAAGGTTGCCCATGCCTGCTTTAAATGATGACTTTGTTCTAGAATGGAATGTTGAACAACTAAGGAAAATGCCGAATGACGAAGCCCGGGTCATGCAAAAGTACAAAATTTAAGCAAATTCCATCAAGCACCCTCAGTCAAAATCTTTAATAATCTGCATGCAGTCAAAAAAATTATGCTTGACAAAAAAGTAGTGGGATGAAAAAAAGTTTGATAAAAAGATGTTAACCCTCGAAAGACGATTCATGCAAAATAGCTGATGACCCGAAGGGGAGTTTAAAATAGCCCAGTGTTATGGCTTTATTGGCATAGATTGAATTAAAAAAATGTAATATTTTGCTTCAACATATCTCAATCCTTCGAAAGACGGTTCTTAAAGAATAAATGGGTAGCGGAAATGGTTGAATGAAAATAAGTTGCATGTAAGTAAGTCAGAATGTATTTATTGAATTGGCATTTACTTGGTAAAACTCGGTATTATAATAAGTTGAAAAAATATCAGTGAAATTTAATTCTACGGAAATTATTTTATGTATTTGACGCTATCTATTTCAGCTTACGCCATCGTCAGAACTATAAACCTACAAACTGGTTGAACCCATTGAAAGAAACGCATAGAAAAAATATATTCAATTTTTATAAAATGTCATGACAATTTATTTTTTCATATCCTTTCTCTATTTGGAATATATGACCACCACACGGCGCCTCCAGGATTCTTTATCATTTGCCAACTTCCTTGCATCATCCCAGCGTCCCGTTGCTCCCATGAGTTCATCCTAGGGATGATCATCAAAGGCCTTCCAGAACGTTGGGATCCATCAGGTTGATAGAAGAGAACGGCAGGATTCAGGTTCCTCTGGGGCATCCGCAGTACATGTCCAAGCCAGGTCCATCGTCGCCATTTTATTTTGGACGTAATAAGGGGCTGGGTTGTCCACTCTCTTACTTCCGTGCTCCTGACAAAGTCAAACAACTATACTCCTTATATTCACCGCAGTCATCTGTTTTCGATGCACAGTATACGGTTACCCTGAGCTGTTGGAATGTGCCATGACTAGCAACCGTAAAGCAGCACAGTCAGTATGCATGCGTTGAATAAGTGACAATTGGTTCTGCCCGAGTACAACCGTGAGTCTAAAACAGTTGCTCTGGAGTCTTTCCATTGTTTCCTGAATACCCTCAACTGATCAGTCAAAAATGTCGGCATCGTCGGCATACTCAAGGTCACATAGTTTCAGGTCGGGAGTAACCGTCACTCCTCGATCAGGTAGAATTTTGTTCCTTAAGATGAAGTCGAAGATTATTATGAAGGGGAACGGAGCTAGAGCATAGCCCTGCCTGACTCCGGTGGAGAAATATGATCCAACAAAAAAAAATGTGGAATAAGTACTAAAAATGTTTTTTTATAATGCCATTCACACACCTTAATTGTTTATTTTGTGAATGATTTTTTGCTTTTTAAATTCTGAAACAAATAAAAATAATTCAAATTAAGAAATGATTTTTATTTTTAAGCTCCTCTTAAATGATTCATGTCTTTTTGAAATTTTGTTCCTTATGCGAGTAATAATAAAATGTATTATGCACCACGATTGTCTATGAATAAGTCTAGTATTATGCTTTATAGTCTATGGGTCACAAGTCCAATATAATTGCATTGTTTATGAAACATATACATAACCAGTCGATTCTATACGAATCGGACTATGCATCATTTTTTTGGCGTAGTTATATAGAAAACAGTGCAAGATGGACTTTAATGTAAAGCTTGAAAGTAAAATCTTGATAAAAGAAGAAGATACTGTTCTTGGAGATAACGACCAGGAAGATCTTCCGCTCGAGCTGGGACAACACGCAATCGTGAAGCAGGAGGAATCCGACGATGATGACCAAGCTGTGAAATTTGAGGTTAGAATTTCTGGTAATATTTTTTCTAAATTATGTACAGTGATAGACGTGTGTTCGGGCCCTCTGACGTTTGCTCCAATACGGCCGCCGAATCAGAAACGCCACTATTATTTAAAATGTTTATTTTTAATGGTTTTAATCAATACGACTTCTTAGTTAGAATCTTCGAAAAGGTTCTAACTGCTCTTGACATTGCTTTGAGATATGAGCGCTGAAGTTTCGTTTGATTAAAATTGACTTGTAACAATGAGCATGTAAAAATGTTTCAAATTAGTACTTGTTATTAGCATATTTTTCACAACTCTTGCTGGGAAATAATAATCTTATAGATCTAGTGATGGAGATAATGATGCCAATCTTAGAAGTTTGTCAAATAAATTTAGTAAAGAAAGTGTGCAGATACAGTGACCCTCTATTAATTGATTGTTATGGAATAGGAGGTAAATATTGACGTAAGAATCAAAATGGCCGTCGTCTCAGTGATACCAGTGCAAACAAAAAACGATATTTTTTTTTTCAAATACCGTAAAATAATGTTAAGAGACTGGCAGGTGAATAGAGACAAAAACAAGGATTGAACTTTAGCACAACTGTACTAAGTAACGAATGTATTTTTTACTATTTATATATAATTCTTTAAAATGACTATAATACTATCTCTCGAATGACAAAACCAAACCAACTAAATGATCGGCCAAAATTGAAACAAACGTGTTTAAGTTCAATGCCTGTGCATCCTTACTTTTTGACTCCTTATAAACTTCTCTTTTTTAAGGTGTTCACTGTCAATACTTGGTGGAAAGACATTATAATAAAAATAATATCACATTTTTAGTACTATTCCGCATGAGATGTGGAAAAATTACATTATTAAAGATTATCTCACGTGGAAAAAGTACTTAAAATGTGTTATTATTTTTATTGACTTCTCTTTAATTGCACGAAAATTAATGTTTTTTTTTGTGAATAAGTACCGTAAAACGAAATGAATAGATACTCGTATAGAATAGATGTTCACATATTCCAATCATTACAATCTGTTTTTTTGTCTCTATTCACCCCGTTTCAATGTGAATAGAGACATCGAACAATATTGACTGTCTCAATAACGATAGTGAATATTTGAAAAATATTGTCATGAATGCGTAGTAGGACCATAGAAACAAGTTTCAAGCCATTCATATATGAATAATGTGGCGCAGGTATGAAGATACATCTTCGTGAATGGTAAAAAGTGTCTCTATTGACCCCGTTATATAGTAATCAAAAGTCACTTTCATTGTGATTTAGTTTTTAAAATTATTGCATAATTATTATTAGAATCACAGAGATGCCTTTAAAAAAAGAATTTTTATAAAAAAATAATAAGGGACTCAAAAGAATACGCATATTATTATTTTATAGAGCATTTTCTCACTGTTTGAATGTTTTTAGATTCCAGTGGCCCAAAGTTTTCCTCATTCTACATCAGGCCCTTACTATCCCGATGCAAAATGGCCAGAATCTTATGAAGAAATTGATATCGAAGAATTTCCCATCAAAATAGAGCAATTATTGCCAAAATGGCCAGAATCGGATAAAGATATTGATACCGAACAATTTAATTTTACAAAAGAGCTACCGGTGCATCAGCAAGTTGTGGTGGATATAACACTAGAAAAAATGGTGTTCAATGAAAGAAACTTCGTTTGCAGTGTTTGTTTCGATATATTCTCATCGAATTCTCTACTCGTGAAGCATCGAAAGTTTTTTATGAATTCCAATTTTCACTTTGCAAGTTCTAGAAATACAATAACGATGAAAGACAATAATCGATTAGAACCTTGTGATCAGCTTAATTCTTCAGCTGTCCTGTTAGAACAATTAAAAGGTCACAAATTGACGCATTCTAGTTCTAAACCATTCTCAGGAAAACAGCAATTAACACCTTTAAAGAATTTTAAAACTTACAAATCTCCATTCAAAAGTTCTTTGAATTCACACAAAAAGGCAAATTTGGATAAAAAAAAGTTTAAATGCGACCATTGTGATGACACCTTTTCTTATTATGCTTTCCTTGAGGAACACATGATGATACATTCGAGTAAAATTAAATTCGAGTGTCATTATTGCGATTTCAAAACAGCTCAAAAGCGGTACTTAAAGTCACACCTAAAGAAACATTCGAGTTTGAAAACATTGTCTTCCGATCTTCGCGATTACAAATGTTCACTTCTAGATCGCTGTGGTCGGTAAAAATTGCATATTTTTTTTACTTTATGCCTTAACCTTTAACCTATCTTAATTTTTCGAAAGACGGTTCCTAAAGTATAAATAGAAAACGAAAATGTTTGAAGAAAAATAAGTTTCTTGTAAGTATGATAGTCAGAACTCATTGATTGAATTGGCATTTACTCGGTAGAACTTTATTATACTACGGTGAGAAAAATAACGATCTATTTTAATTCTACAAAAAATATTATATATATATTTGTCGATAGCTAATTCGACTAATGCCATCGTCAGAACTATAAACCTACAAACTTTTTAAAACCATTGAAAAAAACGCATAGCTTTAAAATTTATTGAAAAAATATATTCAATTTTTAAAACAATATGACAATTTATTTTCCATATCCGTTCCAGGATTCTTTATTACCCGCCAACTTCCTCGCATCATCCCCGCGTCCAGTAGCTCCCATGAGTTCATCCTAGGGATGATCATCAAAGGCCTTCAAGATCCATCTGGTTGATAGAAAATACAGGCAGAATTTGAGCATCTGCAGTACATGTCCAAGCTAGGTACATCGCCACCTTTTTATTTTGGACAAAATAAGGGGCTGGTTTATCCGCTCTTTTACCTCTGTGTTCCTGAAAAGTCAAACCACCGTACTCCTAATATTCACCGCAGACAATTGTTATCGAAGCACACTATACCCTTACTCTGTGCTTGTGAAATGTGCCATGACTCGAAACCGTAAAGTAGCACAGTCAATATACATAAGTTGAATAAGTTCTGACCGAGTACAACCGTGAGTCCAAGACAAGTTGCTCTGGAGTCTTTCCATTTTGTCCTGAATACCCTCAACTTATCAGTCGAAAATGACAGCTTTGTTGGCATACTCAAGGTCACACAGTTTCAGGTCGGGAGCAACCAACTCCTCAATCAGGTGGAATTGACTTTCTCAGGATGAAGTCGATGATTATTATGAAGAGGAACGGAGCTGGAGCACACCCCTGCCTTACTCCGGTGGACAAATATGCCAAAAGATCAGTTCGCATTTCTTGCCATGATCGAAACCGGTCCTGATCCAACAAAAAAAAATGGGGAATTAGTTCTAAAAATGTTTATTTATAATGCCATTCACCACAACTTAATTGTTTATTTTGTGAATGATTATCTTTGCGATTACAAAAGTTCACATCAATATGATTTAAAACGCCACAAAAAGATTCATGCAGGGGAAAAACCCTTCGAATGCGTTCAATGTGGATACAAATCATCATCCAAACGAACATTGTCTTTACATCAAAGGATACATTCGACTAAGAATTTCTCGTGCCACCATTGTGACTTTACATCATATATTAGAAGTTGCATGTCAACTCACCAGCGAAGGCATATGGGTGTAAACAGATTCGCATGCAATCAATCTAGTTTTAAATCTGTTATAATAACCAGCCTAACAGCCCATAAATTGATACATTCGAGTGAAAAGATATTCAAGTGCGATCTGTGTGATTTTAAAACGAAGCATAAAAGAAGCTTAGGCTTTCACAAAACGAGACATTCGGGTGAAAAGCCGTTCGCGTGCGCCCAATGTGATTCGAAATTTGCTCTTCAGTGTAGCCTCAAAGCTCATTTAAAGACGCATTCGCGCTAAAGTTAATCCTCGAAAATAGCGTGTGATCCAAAGGGGGGTACTAGAAATACCCCACTTTTATTAGCCTTTATAAGCATAGATTGCATTAAAAAAATGTTATACAATACTTTAACGTATCTCTGTACATCGTTCTCAAATAAATATTGATACCGCCCTATATGTAAGGTCATCAGAACTCTCTCTAACGGTCTAATTTTCACCTCAGACTATGAGTTAAACCGATATCAGGATGTTAAATTCAGTCTAATAATGCCCTATATTGAAATCTATAGCGATCCAATATAGGGTAAAAAAAACCATTAATTTTTGAAAAAAAACAACCGACATCCAGGCGCAACGACACCTGAGATGGGTATGGAGCAGCGTTCTCGCTCCAACTATCGCTCTATCTCTTTCGCCCGGGTTGCGTGAGATACGTGGTATTTCACGCAGCCTCCTCTAAAATGGTACAGTGGACGCAACTTCTGCTCCATTCGGACCACGTTTTACGGAGGCGTCGCTCGCTACAACCGAACGATATGGGGCACATAAGAGCGGGTTTTTTATTCATTCGGTCTGTCAGGTTTCTACGGTAACTTGGATTGTGCACTATTAAAGCCATATAAAGCCTTTAACTTGGTCGACGGCCCTAGCCTCCCATAATTAAGGATTTGGAATAGTTGCCCTCTGTTCCGGGAAACCTTCCCCAGTCAGAGACTAAAGCTCTGGGAAGCACTTTGCGAGTTGTAAATCTTGGTGAAAGCCAGGTCTTGAGCGGTGTTACCAGACTCGAAATCTTCTTCTCCCCCTGGAATCAATCCGCTATTCCCAGATCCTGAAATCGGTACCGCGAAATCGCCAATCGTTGGCTATATAATCGTCACGCATTTTTTGGTTTTGGGTTTTGTCCTAAATTCCTGAACCTGTTACTTCTAGTATTTTCTTTTTAAATTGAAATTCATGTACTAACTTCTTGTAACAAAAGAAATTCTTAAATAAATATTTTTTTTTACACTTTGAGATAGTTTTACAAGAGCATCCTAATTTCCATCTCCTATCCCTAATTCCCATCCCTTAGAGTGACGGACAGAGGTTCCCTCTCATTTAACGAGGGAAACCAAATCCAGGTCGTCTCAATATATATATAATAAAATCAATATGTATTTTTCCTATAATTATTTGTTTTTCAAGTCGTGAATAAGCGGACTAGCAGATCGTTATGTTGTTCATGACAGACTGGCGTTGACAAAATAGTTGCGGGAGCGTTTATCAACTTATTGTAATATAAAAAGCATCCGTTTGATATGAAGCGTACGTTTGACAAACTATCAATTTGACAAACGACCAATTTGGCATAAGATCAATTTGACAAACGATCAATTTGACAAGCGATCAATTTGCAAACAATTTGCCAAGCGAAAGTAGCATATTATGTAGATGCTACCACTGCTAAAGAGCAGCGGTAGTAAACTGTCTTACCCGCCGGGATGGAAATAATAAGGCTGTAATCATCAATTGGACGAATCCAATATATACGAGATATTGCACCAAATACATTCCGTGGAAGCCACTGTTTGGTTTGATGGAATCATCGGTCCATTCTTCTTGCAAAACTTAACTTAAACTGACATCACCGTCAACGACGAGCTACAGATTGACTATGAGTAATTTCTTCTGAACAAGATGGGTGATTTGAATACCGATAGCATGTGGTTCCAATATGACAGGACGCTAATTGCTTCACGTCACAAGCCACGATGGACATTCTATACGACTGAGCGTTATTGTTAGAATGATTATAATAAAAATGTTGATTCTTTTTATTATAGCTGGTTAAATCAAGAGTGTTGTCGGCTCACAACTACTTTTGTAAAAATATCACTGTTTCGTATTTTTTATTATCAGTTGACAAAGCTTGCCATGAACGAAACCGGTCCAGATCCAACAAGTTTTATGTGAAATAAGAAATATATATTTTTTAAAATTTTAATCATTCATTCATTGTGATATATAAAAAGGTAGAATCTAAAACAAAAAATATAAATATTGATAATGTGTCGATAAGATAATAACGTCGTTGGCTTGCGTGCCGGACTGCCCGGGTTAAATTCCCGGTACGAGCGAATTTTTTCAATCGATAAATCTGTTCAAAGTCATGGGTTTTTGTGTTGTTGAAAATCCCTTCCCACCTTTCCTATCCCAAAGAGCGACGCATAGTGACAGCGATAAGCTTATCACTAGTCCTTGATTCCTTTCCATCCCAACTCTCTTCGAAAAAAGAGAAGTTGAGCAACTGAGTAACAAGCAGTTCTCGTATAAAAAAAACATATTGAGATAAGCTCCGTGAGGATTCCAGATGCTCCAAGTTAGGAGCGGACAAGGTTAAAAAAAAGATTGTAAGCTAAAAAAAGCTGACCTTTTATTCTAAATATTGTTATAAAAATGCAGCGGCAAGAGGTTTTTGTAAATTATGGATATATGGTCACGGGACAGATTTTTTTTAAAGATTTATTAAAAATAAGCACATTAAATGAAATGAATGTAAGGCTAACGATTTTTTTTGAAATGTATCGTCTTTCATTTTTTAATTTATTATAATAGAAGATCCTAAAGAATACTTCGCAATAAGTATGAAATCGAGTTGTTTTAATTTACAGGAGCAAAAATGCAACCACAAACTCTACAAATAATAATATAGTACAGATAGAGACAGTCACATAAGTTTATTATTTGTTTAAAATAAAAATAATAATTTTATTATCGGCTAATATTAAAAAACAAATTCTTCTTTCAGAACTCGTACAATAATCAGTAATATTCTTCAGATTTAATCATTTTGATTCCACATTTAATAATAATCCACAAGAACTCAAAGAGTAAAGTCAAAACATCAAATTATAAGCCAGTATGTATACATTTTTTGAGCTAAGCTCTAGTGGATTGGGATTCTGTCCCGTGACCATATATCCATAATTTACCGACTTTACTTGGCGCTGCCAGTTGGTTGTTTCACAAGCTATTTTTAATGGACCGCCTTTCGAGGGATAAGGATATGCACAGCTTGTATTGTACTGTCCATAGGATGTACTCAGGGGAGCTACGGGACGCCGGGATTACTCGGTGAGATGCGAGGTGAGATTCGGCCATATCTCCAAATAGGGAGTGGATATGGAAAAAAAATATAGTCTCAAGACATAGTTCTGACAATAGCGTAAACCAAAATAGTTATCAATAAATATATTAAATAGTTTGTGCAGAATTAAAAAACATTGTTTTTTTCTTTTTCAACGTATTTTAATTGAGTTCTGCCAAGTAAATGCCACAAACTCAAACAGTTATCAGATTATTTTTTTATGAACTTTCAGAGGCATGTATTTTTTTGTGCCTTGACAAATTATCAGATCGCGAAAATTTCAAATCGCATCGGTCACAATTGAAATCCTTTTGGGCCGTATGCGAAAGAACATGTTTTCGCAAATTCGAAGAGTGTATGGTTCTATAGTCACATAGCTTGCATTTGAGTGGTTTTTCGCCGGTATGTGAAAATGCATGCCTTTTCAAATACGAAGACTGCGCGGTTTTAAAATCACACTTGTCACATTTGTAAGGTTTCTCACCCGTGTGTGTCATCTTGTGCGTTTTTAAACTAGTCAAATGCCCACATCTAAAATCGCACTTGTCACAAGCAAACGGTTTTTCTTTACTGTGAACAATTTTGTGTATTTTTAAATAAGAAGAATGCGCACATTTAAAGTCGCACTGATCGCACTTGAACGGTTTCTCGCCTGAATGCTTCATTTTGTGCGTTTTTAGATTGGCATAAGCAGAAGTAAAATTGCATTCGTCGCATTTGTATGTTTTCTCGCCAGTGTGAATCTTTAAATGACGTTTTAAATCTGTACTTCTAATGCATTTAAATTCGCATAAGTTACATTTGAAAGGCTTTTCAGCTAAATGAAACATTTGATGATTTTTTAAATAAGAAATTTGAGCGAATTTCGAATCGCATTGATTACATTCGAAAGTTTTTTCAACCGAATGTGTCATTTTGTGTTTTTTTAAGTTTGAAGTCTGCGAGCATCTAAAGGCACATTTATCGCATTTGAATGGCTTTTCTCCTGTATGCGTCATTATATGGGCCTTAAGGCCTGAAGAATGCGTACATTTAAAGGCACACATGAAGCATTGGAAAGGTTTTTCACCTCTATGTGACATGAGGTGCTTTTTTAAATAAGCAGATTGCGCACATTTAAAGTCGCAGTAATCACACTTGAATGGTTTCTCACCGCTGTGAGTCATCTTATGTGTTTTTAGATTAGCCAAAAAAGACTCGAAGTTGCATTGATCGCATTTGTACTTTTTACGTTTGGTTTTTGTCTTTGTTTGTGATTTGTTCGGATGATTCGATTCTTCTCCGAATGATTCGATCAGTGTTTGGTTGACAGGAACAGTTGATTGGATCGGCGTTGGAATCGTTTCATCTGTTTTTGAGTACTAGAAAACAAAACAAACAAGAAGAATAAATAACATAAAATAACTTTGATTATTCCACGTATTGTGCTTCTAACTGTGACACGTGTTTCGCCTCTTTCAGAGAAATCTTCGGACTTACTATCGAAAAGTTTGCTTAAGTAATGAACCAAGATTGATTCTAACATATTAAAATGATAAAATTACAAAATGGAGTTTGGGATTATTCATTTTTACGTGGAGCAAGGATTATAGGAGCAAATAATTATACTACTAAAGACGTTCGCATTACAAAATATTAACTTATGAGCTGAAATCAATCAGATAGGTTTGGGTTTAACCTATTAATTGGAAATAATGTAAGCAGTGGCGACTTATTTCACATTAGATTTATTGAGGACCGGTTTCGATACTCGCGAAAAAAACATATGTTGTTCATAGTCTTTATGCTCCACTTTGGGAGTACGAACCAGTAAATTGGCAACTGATGTAATATGTATTAAAAAGTTATTTTTAATAAACAGCCTAAAATACTGGAATCATGGAAATATTTCAATCCCGGTTGGTGAATGAATGAAGTCTGGCATGTAAGAATTGAAAAAATACACATACCTGAATTGTGGTCTCGTTTGCTGAATACGAGAATTCATTGTAATCATCAGGTTCTTCGTATTGGAAGACGGGCACTTTGAAATTGGCAATAGCCTTTGATTCTTGCATATTGACATCCTGAAAGAACATTTCAACAGTTGAGAAATTTTTCACGATGCGTTTTACCAGTGTACTTTAATAACGTGCTATTATTACGTTACTGATGTCAGTCATGGTGATGACTGTCTGTTGACAATGCTCGCCATGAGCGAAACCGGTCCTGATCTAATAAATTTTATGTGGAAAAGTACTTTAAATGTGTTATTATTTTTATTATAGCTTTAACTGCTCACAATGAAAATATATTTACCTGGTCCAAGGAAGAATAAGAGCATTCGCCTCCATCATCAGGTTCCTCGTGTTTAATGGTGGATGAAATGGTTTCAGAATCGTCCTCGCATGTGTTTGAACATAGTAAATCAACTTCAGATTTAATATTTGGAAAGTTGACTGTGATTTCCTAAAAAAATACGAGTCGGCTACAGACTTTAATTCGAGTACTCAAGATAACTAGTCGATTTTTCAAGTACTCGATCTTCGAGTATTTTGAAAAATACTCGAATAATACTCGTAATTGTTAAATGATGATTAATTTTCAAAATTTATTTACTTATTGAAAAATAATATGTACATATTATATGTTTATCCGTTGCGTTTAAACAAGTCTTTAATCTAAGTCTTTGGCGTGGATTTTATTTTCAGGTAATATATATTTTTTCCAGGGCTATGGTGTCGTTAAAAAAATTAGCTCTCCGACTCCAGCATTTACAGAAAACAAGATTCCAACTAAAAAATGTTTAATTTGGTCACGTTCATATTTATCTATATTCAATTATATATCAAACAAAATAGACGGCCAATATTCAAATTTAACTGACAGTGAAACCCCGATTCTACGTTTTTCAAGGGACCGTATAAAACAAACGATTAATGCGGGAAACGGTGAATGCGATAAAGTTATAAATATGAACTCAATGGCAGGACTGTAGAAAATGAACGCAACACGCGGGAAAGCGTATAATGCGAGAACGTAAGATCGGGATTTTACTGAATTACATTCAAAAATAAAAAATTCACAATTTCTGATTCAGAATACGACTCCGGCCAAAGAAATTCCGACTCCCTGAGCCCTGATTGGCCCGGTAGAGATTCGACCAGGCGACAATCTTAGATCAACTCGAATATATGGAAAATTAACCTCAAAATCTGTCTTCTGATCTGTTTGTTTCATTGGAACCTCAAACCAAACCTCGTTCTTCCTTTGATCCTCTTCATCATATTCCTCATCAGCTGGTTCAGTTTTTATATCCATGACCTATTTCGATCATAAGAAACAACAAATAACTTAGAAAAACTGATGTAAGTTATTTGGTATACTAAAAGTGTTGCTAGTGTACAAAAGAGATATAATTTTGATATTTAATAGATTTACGAACTATCTTCTTTTGGGGTCTTATATTAGGTAATACCGGAATTAATGTCGTTTTTTACAGTTTTGAAGAATAACATTCCTTCTATTCATAAGAGCGGGTCTAATTTCTTGTAACTTTGTGTTTAACTTGTCCATCTGATCACAATAGAGTTGCATTAACATTTTGTCCTTGTTTTAACACTTCATAATATATCACGCCCTTCGAATCCCACCTCACACACAATAGGGCTTTCTGAGGATGTAGTCCTGGTTTTGGGGTTGGAATTGGTGTTTGAGCACGATTAAACCATTGCTTTTTTCTTTTAATGTCGTGATACAACACCCATTTTTCGTCTCCGGTGATAAGGTCATGGAGAAACGGGGAAGAACATTGCTTTTCTTGCCGTATTTTGCATATGTTGAAGTTTTTTTTTTAATGGAACAAAATCACCATACATCTTTTTGAATGTGTTTCCGAAGGACACGTCTCTGTCATTTTTTGTAGATGGGTAGAACTGTTTTTTTTTGTTTAAAAGACAGGTAAAGAATCACAGAGAAGAGAAAAACAATAATACACGTCTTTACTGGGCAACAGACCCAAACACACTGAGTCAAAATTGCATATTAAAAAAACGACATCAATTCCGGGATTTCTAATATTACAATTTTTTGTTAGTGAACATTTGAATATTATTGTATATTAACCTGTTACCAGCTAGAAATATTCCCCACTTTTTGCCCTATACGCTATAACTTTTTCAAAAATGAAAAAAGGACAATACCTAAAAACTACTTACGTTATTTAAGAGCATAAATGTCTTTGATCCCTTGTGAAAGCAATCCCATGTTAATTACCATACCGCATGGCTTTTAGAGCGCATTAGCGAATCCTCGATAAGGTTTGCCACACACAGCTTATAATATTATGACAATTTTAATCCCCGATTGGCTATCATAAAATGATTGTTTGTTGAATTTTTCTTATAATTTTATAGAAAATTGTTTTTATTCAATTGGTTTGAAACGTACATACATGCAAAATAATATAAATGTTTATATAGTAAGTTGATAACCTCTTTACACTTTTTGTTAAATATCTTTTAACCTAGCCATCCCGAACACTATATATTTTATCCCAACAGCTACCTTACCTTAAATATCTATCTTAATACTAGTGATACGATGTCTTAACTTTTGGTATTCTTAAATCATAGTTTTTTACACCTTTTGCAGAAAAAAAATATGATATTTATTGGCTAGTTGCGTCGTTATCGATTAAAAAAGAGAAAAAGTCGGATTTTTTCAGTCTTATTGTCAATGTTAGCAATTACTGAGAAGCACTAACATACAATTTCAAGCCCATAAACGATAAGAGAACGTGACCATAGTGAGTCATAGATAACATGGACGGAGTGTTTCATATCTGGCAACAATAATAGACGATAAGCGATAAGATAAGAGATAAGGTAATGTGAATTCATGCATGGCTATTGGCTTGGTAGTCCACCATAGCCGTTGGAGTGAAAACGTCGTCGTTTTCATGCGAAACCTAAATATGAATAATTATAAGAAAAATAGGGATTTTTATATGATTTTGTTTTCAAAAAGATGTCTAAATATACGTCAGAGCATAATCAATCATTTATTTTGTGCAGTCTATGCCAATAAGGCCAAAACACTGTTGTCTTTTTTTCCCCCTCTTCTGCCTGAGAGTCATTTTTCAAGGATAGTCCTACGAAGGTTATGAAATTAACATACTCAAATTTGAATTGTTTGAATTTCGTACTTTTCCATGAGTTTTGTCGCCAACGACCCGGGATTCGCCATTCGGCATCTTAATGCATTTCAAGTGCACAGATGTACTTCAACTGACTCGTAGTCTAGTAACAGTTTGTATCGTTTATATACAAAAACAGAAGTAAATCACTTGGCTAAATGGCTACTAAAATGTCAATTAGCGAAAATTGAATGTACACAGGTTTCAATGAATTAATTGGGTTTTTTATAATTCTGTTCACAAATGTATTTCACAATTACTTCGTATCCACAATTTTTTGAGACACCTTCATTCGTTTGACTCAGGGAATTATTTCCATCAAAAGTTCTATCTGGTATCAATAATCCTTCTTCCAGCTTAACTTTGAAATCCACCTCGTTCAGTAATGTAGTTACATGAACTTCCCTTATTACAAACATGAACTTCCAAAAAGGTACCTTACTCTCCATCGAAAGTTATATTTGTTTTTATCATAAATATGTCATAAGACGGGCAAGAATAAAAACAAAACAAAAACGTGTGTTTAGTTGAATAATTTTTATTTGTTTCAGAAATTTAATAACAGAAATACATTCAAAACAAAAAAAACAAGAAATTTCAAAAACAATATTAATTTAAAAATTAAGACGGTGAGCATTTTCCCGTAAATATTTTGTCCGTCGACCATTTGTCGCGCCGACATTTTGTCAGGGGACTATTAATCGGCAAACCCTTTTTACTTCCATCCATATCGCCCGAGTTCGTTCTGAGGGCTCGACAACTTTGGGCGGTAACAGTATCAGAATTGGAAAATGATAAAATCGATTAAAATGTATGTTTTTTTTTGAATATATTGGTTTCATTTTAATTGTTATTGACCGTTATTTCTTTGTTGATTTTTGATGAAGTAGCTTCCATTTTAAGAGGACTTCAAAATTTTAATTGAAGGTATTAATTAGACGAAGGAACCGAACGTGAACGGCTTCTCAGCCGGATGTTTTGCTTTGTGATGTTCCAAAAACCGTTTCATATCTGCTTTGTAATCACATTGGTCGCATTTGAATATTTCTACAACCGAATGAACAATTTTATGATTTTTAAGACAATAAGCATATTCAGATTTAAAATCACATTGATCGCATGCGCATGACTATACACCAAAATGACTCATTCTGTGTGAATTCAATGCATTTTTAAACGCAGTTTTAAATTCGCATTTATCGCATTCGTGTGGTTTTTTGCCTAAATGTACGAGTTTATGTGAATTTAAAAGACGCTTTTGACCAGCTTTATAATCGCAAACGTCACACTCGTATGGCTTTTCACTTGAATGTGTCGTTAAATGGTACTTAAGAGAAGCATAGTGAGCAAATGTATTACCACATATATCGCATTTGAACTGTTTTTCATCTAAATGCGCTAATTTGTGTGACAGTAAGGAGGATCGATATGCAGCCTTGTAGTCGCAAATGTCGCATTTAAATGGCTTTTCACCCGTATGTATCATTTTGTGTTTTCTTAAAGCAGAAGGACTGGAAGCTTTTAAAGAACACTGATTGCAAGGGAATGATTTAGTGTGAGCTATTTTATGTGCAACAAAGCCACACTTTCTTAATGTTTTGTATTCACAAAGATCGCAAACGAATGGTTCTTTCCCTAATTGAAACTTTTGGTGTCTTATTAGATGATCTGGATGAGAAGTTTTGTAATCACACACATCGCATGTAAAAAGTTCTACAGTTGAATGGATCCTTTTGTGTTTATTCAATAATTCATTTGAAACCGATTTAAAATCACATTGATCGCATTCATATCTCTTCTCACTTGAATGTCTCTTTTTGTGTTCATTCAATAAAACATCAAAAGCAGATTTAAAATCACATATGTCACACTTGTATGGCTTTTTAAGTAAATGGACTTTTTTGTGCGAATTTAAAAGACGCTTTTGAGCAGTTTTAAAATCGCAAATATTGCACTCGTATCTCTTTTCACTTGAATGTATCGTTGTGTGTTCTTTAAGGGAAGTATATTTAGAATTAGTGTAATCGGATTTATCGCAATTGAACTTTCCTTCACACAAATCTGCAATTTTATGTGATTTCAAAGAACTATCGGTAGCAGATTTGTGACTTTTAAAATGTTCTAACTTGACAGCTGAAGAAGTAAACTGATCGCCTTTGAGAAGATCTTCACAAGGTTCTAGTTCATTATTGTCTTCAATATTGATAGTGTTTGCAAAAAGTTCAAAGTGAAAATTGGATTTCATATAAATCTCTTTATGCTTCATGAGTAAAGAAATCGATGAGAATACATCGAAACAAACACTGCAAACGAAGTTGCTTTCATTGAATACTATCTTTTCTAATGTAATATCCACCACAACCTGCTGATGCACTGGTTGCTCTTTTTTGACATCAAATTCTTCGATATCAATATCTATATCCGATTCTTGCCATTTTGGATCGGGATAATAAGGGCCTGATGAAGCATAAGATGAACTCTGGGCCGCTGGAATCTAAAAATATTCAACCTGTGAGAAAAAGGAATATAAAAAGGCATAAAGGGTTTTCTTTTATAACCCTTTATTATTTTTTATAAACGTTATATTAAATATATTCTTTTATATTTAATCTTGCAAAAGGTGTAAAAAACAATGTTTTAAGAGGTGTGCGAATTAAAGGTTTAAATACAGAAAGTCCCCGGACAAAATTTCTACGCGACAAATCGTCCCCGAACAAAATATTATTTAAAAATGACTAATCCCGGTCTGTGATGCAGTGGTCAACGACGTTGGCGACCGTATCGGACCGCACGGGTTCGATTCCTGTTTGTTGATTGTTAAAAATCTCTTCCCTCCATCTTTTCGATCCCAAAGTGCGACGCATAGTAACAGTGATTAGCTAACCACAAGCCTTGACCAAGACTTCGTATAATATCTATCCTTTTACACTTCGAAAGAGAGTGGTTGAGCAACTGAGTAACAAGCAGTATCCGTAGAAAAAATATATGTTGATATTACTTACGTACGTAGTTCATATGCAGCAAGTTGGGAGCGGATGTGGGTTTTTATAATTATGAAATTATAATATTATAAAATCATTATAATGAATATTTTATATAAATAAAAATGTGCCAGCCATACAAATGAATTTAAAAAAATACAATACGCAAAAAACAAAAGGAATTAATAATTTATTATTATATATTAATGATATTTTCTGTATGAAGAACAGATAAGACAGTGTTAAAGCAATTTAAAAAATAATAAGTAAAAAAAAAATGTTAATGCGTTTTGTCCGGGTAGCATTTGCTGAGTCGACATTTTGCCTTTACACGATTTGTCCGGGGACGTTTTTTCATTGAACCGACATAAGAATATCAAAAGGTTTACACTGCTATAAAGATAGATATTTAAGATAAAGTGGCAGAAGGGATTGTCTATCTTATCCATCGGAGAGCAAGTGTTGCAAGCTGTTTCGCCATCAATCAATAAAGCATAGAAAAACGTTTTATTGATTCTAGAAATGTATTTAGGTTACCTGTTCCGATGTATTTTCAGCATATGGAAACTCGTCGAATTCAGTCTTTAGTATTTTCAATTGTTCAAAAGAAAACGTCTGGGCCGCAGGAAACTAAAATCAATCAAAGTATGAGAGAACAATTAAAAGATATGTATTTTGATTCAACAATAAAGGATTTCGACTAAGGGGGCTTGATGAAAATTAAATATCAAATTTAAATTGTTTGAATTTTTTTCCCGGGTCTCGCCTTTCGGCATCTACATACACGACTACATTCAAAAATCTTGATAATTATAAATAACAAGCCCACTTAATTCATTGAAACTCGTAAACATCAAATTTTCGATAGTATACATTTCAATAGCAATCTATTTTTGTAAATAAACGGTACAAAGTGTTTACTGCGCGTAAGTTCAAGTTAATCCATGCATTGGAATGCCCGAAGAAGCCGAAAGGCGACACCCGGGTCGTCAGCGACAAAACTCATGGAAATGTACAAAATTCAAACAATTCAAATTTGATAATTAAAGTCCATCAAGCACCCTCAGTCAAAATCCTTAATAAGAAAGGATTGGTGAGGTAAGGTTAGGTGAGGTTTAAGGTTATGTGAGGTTACAGTGAAACTGTATTCTCAGTGAAAATGTATCAAGTAATAGATTTGTAAGACAACATGATTTCACTGATCACGATCATTGAAAATATTGGCCCATGTCGAAGATTTGCAGGCCTATAATTTTGGTATGCTTCGAAAAAACAAAATCAGCATGTAGTACTTTCGTAAAAAGAGAGCCAAAGAAAAACACAGACAAACATATGGCTGAAGATAGGGCGGTCAAATTTAATTTCAATAACAGCTTGGAGAAGAATATAATTTCACTGAGAATACAGTACTACTGTGATATTCATATGTATATTTATAGTATAGATACTGCGCGGTAGCGTTAAGTTGCCGTCGAAAAAGCCACAACACATGTCCATAAGCAATAAATTGAAGAATAATAGACAATTCAAATTTGATTATTATTTTTTTTTAAGACTTGTTCTTGTCTATGGCAATAAAATTTTCAGAAACATCAACCCTGTGGTCTAGTGTCAAGAGCTTTGTCGTAGCGATCAGGGGGCCCAGGTTCAATCCCCGGCAAGGTCAGAATTTTTCGATTGAAAAAAAAGAGATCTCGGGCTGGGTGTATGTTATTTATCGTTGATTTTGTGCACAACTGATACATTACTTATCATCGAGTGAATCTCGTATGACTTTGAGAATATTTGGCGCATTGGCCTAAGCTGTAATGCTAAATATTTTTTTAAATTCTAAATAAAAAATCATAAATAAAAAAGAAAATCGAGCAACTACTAAATAGATTTAAGAAATAAGTTGATATCACAGGGTTTTGAACATATATAAGCATATTTTCGATGGTTTCGGCGGTAACTTTGTGGAAGTTCATTTTAATATAAAATTTAAAATAACTTTGATTATTCCACGTATTGTGTAACTAATTGTGACACGTGTTTCGCCTCTTTCAGAGGCATCTTCAGACTTACTATCGCAAAGTTTGCTTAAGTAATGAAGCAAGATAAATTCTAACATTTTAACATTTTAAATTATGAAATTACAAAATGGATTACGGGTTTTTTTCCTTCTAAAGGAAACAAGGAAGAGGGTGATAGAATCAAAAAATGCATTAACATAATGATACTAATAAGGTGCAATCACTCAATCAATTAGATTGGGATTTTTCCTTTTTAAGGGACGCAAGAGAGGGTTATAGAATCGAAACAAAGCAAACAAATATATTTCTAATGACGTTAAACATTACAAACTAATAAACTATAAACTAATGAGCTGCAATCAATCAGTTAGGTTGGGTGATCACTCTTTTGAATTGGGAATAATGTCAGCAGAGGTGAGCAACCTGTCCTGTTAAGAATATTATTTAATAATATATCTTTTTTATTAAGAGTTTTATTTATTTCTAAAAATTCAAGACTATTCATCTTTAAACCTTTTTTATTTACTCGGTGGAGTATTTCTACATTACTAGTCTGATTAAAATTATGGTCATTTTCTATTAAATGATTGGCAAACTCAGAAAAATTATTACTCTTTAGACATCTTATATGTTCTTTAATTCTAATATTAAAGTTTCTACCTGTCTGTCCAACATAAGACGCTGGACAGTCTCCACAAGAGAGTCGATAGATACCACTCTGTGACGATGAATCTACGCGATCTTTACTGTTCAATAAAAAATTTCCTAAATTATTTACTGTGTAAAACGCGGGTTCTATATTGTCTGGCAAAAACTTAACTATCTTTGAAGAAATGTCTCCTATATAAGCATGGTAAAACGAAATACCGAAAAATATGTACATTTGAACTGAAGCAAACAATCCAAAAAATACGGTTTTTAAAATAAGGATAATAACAAATTAATATTATACATAGAAAAAGTTTTAAAACAATGCGGCGATTGCTCCAAGAAGGCACTTTTAATTTTTTCACGTATTTTCTAAATAACTCTTTTATCTTGTCTTTGATTTAATTTATAATAGTGACACCCCTGACTCTGCGGCAATATTGGAGCAAACGTCAAACGGCCCGAACAAATGTCAGACGGCCCGAAAAGGCATCACTTGGCCAACGATTGTCGCATTGTTACCTATTGATAAAAATCAATACCTAAAAAGAAACATTTTACATAATAAAGGCGTCGCTGATTCGGCGGCCGTGTTGGAACAAACGTCTAACGGCCCGAACACACGTCACTTGGCCAACCGACGATCTTTGCTTATCCTAGTTATTATTATCCTACAGTGAAACTGTATTCTCAGTGAAAATATATTCTTCTCTAAAATGTCATTGAAATTAAATTTGACCGCCCTATCTACAGCCCAATGTCGCAATGTCTGTCTGTGTTATTCTTTGTTTGTCTTTTTATGAAAGGGACTACTTGCAGATTTTGTTACATTGAAGTAACCAAAAATTTTAGGCCGGCAAATCATCGACTTGGGCCATTAATTTCAATGATCTTGACCAATGAAATCATGTTGTCATACAAATTTATTACGTGATACATTTTCACTGTAACATATACATTAAGAAATTCTAACCTCAATTTCCATAAGTTGGTCTTCATCGTCGAGTTCCTCCTGCTTCACGATTGTGTTGTGTACCAACTCGGGCGGAAGAACTTCCTTCATGATATCCTGGTCGTTATCTCCATGAAGATTTTCTTCTTCTTTTATGAAGATATCACTTTCTAGCTTGATTTGAAAGTCCATCTTGGCCTGTTGTCTATATTAGTACGCCCAACAGAATAATTGGTGATGTGTAAAACTCATATTGAAATCACGCATGATGGATATTATTCATAGACAATAAAGCCTTACTGGCATTATGACCATAGACTACAAAGCATAATACTAAAAATGCGCAGAGACAATCCTGCTCAATAAAATTAATAAATATTTTTTAAACCATGTCCGCTCCCAAATTCGAGCATATGGACTCCTCACGGAGTTTATCTACACATATGTTTTTCTACGTGAACTGCTTGTTACTCAGTTCCTCATCCTGGATGGAAAGGATACGAGGACTATGACAGGACTAAGGATTAGCTATTCGCTGTCACTATGCGTCGCTCTGTAGGATCGGGAAGTTGGGAAGGGATTTTCAATAACACAAACACCCATGCCTTTGAACAGATTTATCGACTGAAAAATCCCCTCGTACCGGGAATCAAACCCGTCGCGCAAGTCACAGCCGTTGCCACTGCGCCACGGACCGGACATAATATAGGGTAAAACCTACTATTGTGGACCAGCTACAATTATAGGCCACTTACACATAAAATCAATTTTTTTTTAAAGTCAAAACAACATTTCCAACTTTTGGTATATTAATATAGTTCCCTTTTCATTCCGCTATCGTTAAAACATACAATTTTCATTATATGAACTTCCAAACAACTCCAAAAACGCATTTTTATCAGACATCCGGAGTGTCACCGTGAAGCAAGTGAGATTCTTATAAATGTCATAAGGATAGAGCTTCGATCTAGAATCGTCATACAGAATTGTACGATGATTAATTTTAATTCTAATTGAACAGCATTTTTAACCTTTAGTGAAGGTATTAAATAATTATTTTTATGCATTGAAAATATGTTTGTAAAAATACCAAAGTATTTTAATTCTACACATATTATTTAATGTTTGTTGATAGCTATTTCGGCTAACGCCTTCGTCAGAACTATGTTTTAAACGTGTATTAGAGATAGCTTATAAACCTAGGCTATACAGGGTACACTATACATCCTCTTCTCTATTCCACCATCCCAACCTTATATGGAAATAGTAAGTTATTGATTTGGTGTATTCATAAAGTGACCATACGTCCCGTTTTTAGGTAGCCTGTCCCGTTGTCCCCAAGTACAGGTTCGGGGCGTCGAAATGTCTCGTTTTCAAAAAGAGGGCAACACACGTAAACAATTTTAAAAAAATGCAAAAAATCGACTTTCGTAATAATAATTTGAACCATAAAAACTTTAGAGTAATCATTGAATACATTTTATGCTTGCCCGGAACAAATGCACCCGTAGAAAGGGTCTTTTCACACATGAATAATAAGTTGTGGACTACAGAAAAAACACAATTACAAGTTGAAGTACTTAAAGCGTTGTTGTTAGTTAAAATATTTTTTAAAAAATCGAGACCAAGAGTTCAATTCTTATTTAAAAGCAAACCCAGCTAAAATTTGATCATCAGAAAAATATAAATCAACATGATTTTTATCTGATTTATATAATTTATTCCTGTTATTTTCTTTATCAACATTCCTTATATTTTTATTAGTACATAAAAACGATGAAAAAATACGTGTTTTCTTGAATATACATACTATTACGTAAATATTGGTAGATCTCCCGTTTTGAGGACAAAAATAAATGGTCACATTTTGTATTCATGAAGTGAAAGCTATTCTGGGTATTTTGGGTTTTTTTTATTTTTATTATGTGGGAACCAACGCAAAATTAGTAATGCAACGAGTTAATTTATTTTAAATTGCATTTTATTAATGGATTGAGAAGTGGTGATGTGTCGATTGTTACTTGTTCATTTAGAATCTCATTGGATTGATTATACCTATTAATTTCTAGCTTATCCAATGCATTTAGTTTAAGGCCTTTATTACAAGAATGTTAGGTCATGTGATTCCTTTATGAGGTGGTTTGCATATTGAGAATCAGTTTTTCTATTATTAAAAGATCTAACATGTTCCTTTACACGAATTGAAATATTCCTTCCTGTCTGACCGACATACATTAAATCACATCTATCGCAGGACATCTAAAATCTAATATATTTGTCGGTCCCTGTGGTCTGTGGGCTTTGTCCTAGCAATCAGGGGACCCGAGTTCAGTTCTCGGCATGGTTAGATTTTTTCTATTGAAAAAAGAGATCTTGGGCTGGGTGTATTTTATTTATCGTTGATTTTGTGCACAACTGATTCATTATTTATCATCGAGTTAATCTCGTATGACTTTCACAATTGAGAATATTTGGCGCATTGGCGTAAGCTGTAATGCCAAATATTTGTGTGTTTTATAAAAAAAATATATTTTTGGGTGGCCAACAATTGAAGAAAGTTAACCCATAATTGAAGCCTTATACCATTTTTTTAAATTATTTTTTTTTGTAGCAAAATTTTATTTTTTTAGATGTTAAACAAATGGATTATTATAAACAAATCAATTATCTAGCAAACAGTATTTTTTTATTAATCCTCTTCTATGATACGTGTCCTCAAAAAATTAGATTAAAGTAGAAAAAATACTAAAGTGGCCGTTAATTGTAGGTTTTACCCTATACGATCCACTTTACGCCCAATAATACTGTTCAAGGTCAACAAATTAAATAAGTCAAACATAAAATAAAAATAGCGACATCTTTGACAATTGTAGCTCTATACTAACAAATGAAATATTTCGTATCATAATCAATATGATATCAATTTCAAAAAGATCTTTCTTGTATTACCAAATCCGTCGCCATTTTTGCAAATAAAATGGCGACCTTATGTGCACGCCACTCTAATACTAACCGGGAGAAAATGGATCAAGATAAGCACCGGTTTCCAGCTGTAATTTTTATAGACTCAAAGGTAAGTTTTTGAAAAGTATTTAACTCCATGAAATTTGTTGAACTATTTATTTCACAGAAAAATATACATTTTTACATAAAGTTTGTATCAAAATTTGAAAAGATAGAATCAATTAAATATATTCGTTTCGAATGAATGAGTTGATGATTTACTATTAACAAATTCAGATTAAAAACCACATCGATCGCATGCCTATGGCTTCACCCTCGAATGTCTCTTTTTATGTGAATTTAAAAGACGCTTTTGACCAGATTTATAGTCGCAAACGTCACACTCGTATGGTTTTTCACTTGAATGTGTGGTTAAATGGTACAAGAGAGAAGTATAGTAAGCAAATTTTTTACCACACATATCGCATTTGAACTGTTTTTCATCTAAATGCGCTAATTTGTGTGACCTTAATGAGCCCATAAATACAGTCTTATAGTCGCAAATGTCACACTTGAATGGCTTTTTACCCGAATGTATCAATTTGTGTTTTCTTAAAGCAGAAGGACTGGAAAATGTTAAAGGGCACCGATTGCAAGGGAATGATTTTGTATGAACCATTTTATGTGCAACAAAGGCACATTTTTTTAATGTTTTGTATTCACAAAGATCGCAATCGAATGGCTCTTTCTTTAATTGACTTTTTTTGTGTCTTATAAGATAATCTGGACGAGAAGTATGATAATCACACAGATCGCATGTGAAAAGTTCTAGAGTTGAATGTATCTTTTTGTGTTTATTCAATGATGCATTTGAAGCAGATTTAAAATCACATTGGTCGCATTCGTATATCTTTTCACTTGAATGTCTCTTTTTGTGTTCATTCAATAAAACATCAAAAGCAGATTTAAAATCACATATGTCACACTTGTATGGCTTTTTAAGTAAATGGACTTTTTTGTGCGAATTTAAAAGACGCTTTTGAGCAGTTTTAAAATCGCAAATATTGCACTCGTATCTCTTTTCACTTGAATGTATCGTTGTGTGTTCGTTAAGGGAAGTATATTTAGAATTTGTGTGATCAGATTTATCGCATTTGAACTTTCCTTCACACAAATCTGCAATTTTATGTGATTTCAAAGAACTATTGTAAGCAGATTTGTGACTTTTAAAATGTTCTAACTTGACAGCTGAAGAAGTAAACTGATCGCCTTCGAGAAGATCTTCACAAGGTTTTAGTTCATTATTGTCTTCAATATTGAAAGTGTTTGCAAAAAGTTCAAAGTGAAAATTGGATTTCATATATATCTCTTTATGCTTCATGAGTAAAGAAATCGATGGGAATACATCGAAACAAACACTGCAAACGAAGTTGCTTTCATTGAATACCATCTTTTCTACTGTTATATCCACCACAACCTGCTGATGCACTGGTAGCCTTTTTTTGACATCAAATTCTTCGATATCAATTTCTTTATCAGATTCTTGCCATTTTGGATCGGGATAATAAGGGCCTGATGAAGCATAAGATGAACTCTGGGCCGCTGGAATCTAAAAATATTCAACCTGTGAGAAAAAGGAATATAAAAAGGCATAAAGGGTTTTTTTTTATAACCCTTTATTATTTTCTATTAACGTCAAATTAAATATTTTCTTTTATATTTAATCTTGCAAAAGGTGTAAAAAACAATGTTTTAAGAGGTGTGCGAATTAAAGGTTTTAGTACAGAAAGTCCCCGGACAAAATGTCTACGCGACAAATCGTCCCCAAACAAAATATTATTTAAAAATGACAAATCCCGGTCTGTGATGCAGTTGTCAACGACGTTGGCCACCGTATCGGACCACGCGGATTCGATTTGGGTTTGTTGATTGTTAAAAATCTCTTCCTCCACCTTTTCGATCCCAAAGTGCGACGCATAGTAACAGTGATTAGCTAACCACAAGCCTTGACCAAGGCCTCGTATAATATCCATCCTTTTTCAGTTCGAAAAAGAGTGGTTGAGCAATTGAGTAACAAGCAGTTTCCGTAGAAAAAATATATGTTGAGATTACTAACGTAAGGAGTTCATATGCACCAAGTTGGAAACGGACATGGGTTTTTATAATTATGAAATTATTATATAATAACATCATTAAAATGATGACATTGTGCCAGCCCTACAGATGAATTAAAAATAATAGAATACGCTAATAACAAATGTCATTAAATTTATTGTTGCGAACATTGGATATTTTCTAAATGAAGAACAGATAAGACAGTTTTAAACAATTTAAAAATTAATAAAAAAAATTGTATTTATAAAAAAAAAATGTAAAATGCGTTTTGTCCGGGGACCATTTGCTCTGTCGACATTTTGCCTGAAGACGATTTGTCCGGGGACGTTTTTTTCATGAAACCGTGATATTTATATACAAAATTTAAAAATGACTAACAAGGTATGACAAACAATTGGTAAAACAACTAAGCAAACTTGTTAACTTGTATTCCTTTTTTCCATATCCTCTAATTCTTAATTCTCTTCGATTAAAGAGGTTGTGCTACAAGAGTTACAAGCAGTGCTCGTATAAAACAACATATGAACTTCGTCAAAAGTCTATATGCTCCACTTTGTAAGCATGAACCAGTAAATTGGTTACTGATGTAATATGTGACAAATCCCAAAATACCGGGATCCCGGATATATTTAAATCCCGGTTCGTGGTAATAAAGTCTGGCATGTTAGAATTGAATAAATACACATACCTGAATTGTGGTCTCGTTTCCTGAATACGAGAATTCATTGTAATCATCCGGTTCTACGTAACGGAAGACGGGCACTTTGAAATTGGCAATAGCCATTGATTCTTGCATATTGACATCCTGAAAGAGCATTTCAGCAGTTAAGAAATGTATGAGTTCTTATTGATAATTTTTCACGATGCGTTTTAACAGTGTACTTAAATAACGTGTTATTATTATATTACTGATGACTGTCAGTTGACAATGCTCGCCATGAGCGAAACCGGTCCTCATCAAATAAATTTTATGTGGAAAAAGTACTAAAAATGTATTATTATTTTTATTATAATGCCTTTACACCAAGTAATGACAGTAAACACCTTAAAAGTGATAAAAATGGATATTTAAGATAAAGTGGCAGTATGGATTGTCTATCTTATCCATCGGAGAGCAAGTATTACAAGCTGTTTCGCCATCACGTCATCAATAAAGCATAAAAAACGTTTAATTGATTAAAGAAGTGTATTTATGTTACCTGTTCCGATGTATTTTCAGCATATGGAAACTCGTCGAAATCAGTCTTGAGTATTTGCAATTGATTAAAAGAAAACGTCTGGGCCGCAGGAAACTAAAATCAATCAAAGTATGAGAGAACAATTAAAAGATATGTATTTTGATTTAATAAAGGATTTCAACCAGTGACGGCTGGTGACGGGGTGCTGGGGGGTGCAAAAGGAAGATTCAACTATTTTTCCGTTCTACGGAAGAGAAACAGTTGGTATTGCGAACATCTGAATTGAAGCTCCATGCTATAGAAGTGTTTTAAAATCCAATGAATAGGAAAGAACTCTTGCAAAAATGGTTGAATCTTCCATTGAACCCCCCAACACCCCGTCACCAGCCGTCACTAATTTCAACTAAGGGTGCTTGATGGAATTTCAATATCAAATTTGAATTATTTGAATTTTTTTACCAGTGTCTCACTTTTCGGCATCTACATACACTACTACATTCAAAATCTCGATTATTATAACAAAACACTTATTTCATTGAATCTCGTAAACATCAAATTTTCGACAAAATACATTTAAATAGCAATGAAACTCAGTATTTTTAAACGTCTATTTTTGTATATAAACGATACAAACTGTTTACTGCGCGTCAGTTCAAGTACATCCGTGCACTTGAAATGCCTGAAGATGCCGAAAGGCGACACCCGCGTCATTTGCGACAGAACTCATAAAAAAGTACAAAATTCAAACAATTCAAATTTGATATTGAAATTCCATCAAGCACCTCAGTCGAAATCCTTAATAAGATAGGATTAATATAAAATTAAAAATAATTTTGATTATTCCACGTACTGTACTTCTAACTGTGACACGTGTTTCGCCATTTTCAGAAAGTTTGCTTAAGTAATGAAACAAGATTGATTCTAACATTTTAAATTATGAAATTACAAAATGGATAGGATAGGTTAGGTTAGGTTAGGTTAGGTTAGGTTATACGTATATATAGTAAATATAGTAAATATAGTAAATATAGTAAAGATAGTGCGCGGTTGCCTTGAGTTTCCGTCGAAAAAGCCCCAACACATGTCCATTAGCAATAAATAGAAGAATAATAGACAATTATTATTTTTTTAAGGTATGTCTATGGCAATAAAATAATAAAATTTTCAACAACATCAACCCTGTGGTCTAGTGGCAAGAGCTTTGTCTAGCGATCAGGGGGCCCAAGTTCAATTCCCGGCAGGGTCAGATTTTTTCAATTGAAAAAAAGGAGATCTTGGGCTGGGTGTATGTTATTTATCGTTGAATATGTGCACAACTATAAAGAATAGTGAGCAGTTTAATCCAGCGTATTTCGTTTGCACTTATAGTGAGAAAGATGGTTGGTTTACCAAGTTGACGAATCGTGGCAAATAGGTCTCGTTTACGAGATGCCCAGTATTGGACGGAGTTTGGCACTGTCTTCATGAACGCGAGGTTTTTTATGACAAAAATGCGTTTTTGGAGTTGTTTGGAAATTCATAAAATCACAATTTTATGTTTAAACGATAGAGAAATAATAAGGGAACTATATTATATAAACCAAAAGTTGGAAATGTTGTTTTGGTTTATAAAAAACTAGATTTTATATGTAAATGGCCAATAATTGTAGCTGGCCCACAATAGGAGGTTTTACCCTTAAACTTTACCCTATTAAATGCAAAAATAAAAAGTTAAAACTTTTCAAAATTCCCGACTCCGAGTACGACTCAGGCCAAAACGCCACGCCGAGTACGACTCCGGCCAAAAAGCTCCGACTCCGACTTCACAGCCGTGGTTCCAACACTGATATAGAACAAAAACCTACCTAATGATCGACTTTCATTTATTGTAAAATCATTGAATTTTAATCTCTATCAACCATTGTATTTATGTGAAGCTATTCAAGAACAAAAACAATGACATTTGAAACTAAAATAAAAGAAAACTAGAAATAGAAACCTCATTTGCTTCTTGTTGAACGTCTTCGTCAAATTCTTCCTTCTTCACGATTGCTTTGTGTCCCCAGTCAGTCGAATGACCTTCATTTGTGTCACTCTGGGAGTTGTCACCGTGGAACAATTCCTCTTTTATCATTAGATCGCTTTCTAGTTTTACTTTAATATCCATTTCGACAAGTAATTTATATCACTAGAGCCCAATGAGCTATTGACTGTATCATAGACGAAAATAATTCATAGACAATTTGGTACTTATATTGGTTTTGGGAGCATAGACTACAAGACTTGCTACATACTTCAAGGTGGAGAATCGGCCAGAGACGTAAGAAAAATTTACAACTCTGACTCCAGCATTGAGTAATAATAAAAAACATTGTTACGTTTTTTTTCCTACCTTTTCTATTTACGTGTATTCAATTATAAATATATCAACCAACCAATCCAGCCAACAGCCAAAATTGTCATATCAAATGCAAAAATAAAAAGTTAGATCTTTCCAAAATGACTTCGGCCAAAAAACCTCGGCTCCACAACTTCGACTCCACAGCTCTGGAATCGACAATTGATAATGACGAAGTTCAATCCATATTTGTGTGTTCATATTAGGTATTACAGCAACAAAAAATATGCGATTGGTTGTTTTATGTTTTGCATAGATTTTTTGAAACTCGTATTGGCTTGCTTTGTACAGCCAAGCGTAGAAGAAAATGAAGGATTTCAACTGAGGGTGCTTGATGAAATTTCAATATCAAATTTGGATTCTTTGAATTTTTTACTTTTCCATGAGACAGTTCAAGTACATCCGTGCGCTCGAAGCGCCTGAAGATGCCGAAAGCAACAAAACTTATGGAAAAAGACAAAATTCAAACAGTTCAAATTTGTAGAATAAAATGTATAAAAAAGTTTCTATCCACGGCTGCTTTAAATGTGGAGTATATGACCTTCACATGAAGTTATCTCAAAAGAATTTTTCTACATCAGCCGATCGTTACAATTTAATATTTTTAAATCCATCTCCGCTCCCAATGCGGAGCACGAGGATCCCTTTTGATTGTACCAAGACATTTTCAGTTTGATGAGAAGAGGGATACAAAGGATCAAGCTAGGAGAGGTCTATTGGTGGCTCGTACAAATATGGATGGGTGGGAAGTACTTTTTTGGTAACGCATAAGTCCATTACTTAATCAAATGAAAGCGAGTACCCAGCAAGCGGTGAATTGCCACCAAAAAAATGGTTGCTGTAAAGTCGGTTTACGGACGATAGTTTAACGTGACAACGTCATAAGAAAACATTGATGAAATGATTGCATACTTTTATGAATAAAATGGAATCATTTTTATTGAATTGATACGAAGGAGTGAAATGAAATCTACAATTTTTTATTGATATATTTTATTCGCACTCATTAATTCAAATATGTTTATTACTTTGATGAACAGTTTATTTACAAGTAACAATGTGCTTTTAGCAATTTATTTACAACTTTTATTCATGTGTGATATTTGACGTCTTCCAATCTGTGTTATTCTGTTAAAGATAAGTCGGTGATAGGAAAAGTAGGAAATGAATGGGAGTGTTTCAACTGTAATGTGTCTCGAACAAGTCAAATCAATGGTTGTTCCTCTCAGCGTTGTTGAATTATTTACATCTGATGCGCAATCGAGATTGTACATATCTTTCATGAATTTGAGGAATGTTTCATCATTTTTCACGTTTATGTTGAAGTCGCCACAAAGAAGAATTGGTACATCGGTATCAACTTGCATGATCGGATGTACATACTGGCTGTTGTGCACATACGGTGCGGTAAAAAGTGCTTGATGCAGCAATACACTAATGTTTGAGACACTTGCTCCAGGATGAATGTACACTGCGCCAAGTACAATTTTAAACGTTGTATCAGCAGTGAAGCATGTAATTTTTGCCAAGCACACGTCGCCCGTGTTTTTGGTGAGACGAGTTGTGTCCGACAATTCAACGTGGAGAACTTTAGCCGTGGATCTCGATGATAATTTTCGATAAATAGCCACTCCACCAGCTGCATTTGTATCAGAATCCGATCGATTATTCTGCCGGGTTACACACTCATAATTATTGATTGAAACTGGATCACACGTGTCACGCATCCACGTTTCGGTCAATACCAAATAATCAGACCTTTGTATCACTGTATCCGTTTCAATATCGCCAGAGTGGGCAGGCAAACTCTGAGAATTAAGATTCGTCACTATAGTTTGTCCAGCGTTGTTACCGTCATCACAGAATTTTATTGTTTTCTCAGTGATTGTTCGAAGTGCGTGTCCACGGAGTCGAATGTATTCCGTACGGATATCTCGCGTAGTCTGCGAATCGTTTCCATCCCGTCCGTGTTTGAAGATAAAGGAGCATCATTGTCCGTGATAATGTGCAAGCCGTCTATATTCGTTACACGACTCAGCGCCACGTACACCAACTGTTGCGGTTGCTTCGAGGAGTATTTATAAACAATGACAGCAAACGTCCCTCCTTGTGACTTGTGAATGGTAATAGCACAAGCAGGAACGCAAGGAAACTGTTTTCTTTTGCATTTTACAGTTTTTGTCAGTGTAATGTTCACTACTTTCTTATACACCGGCACCCAGTTGGGAGACAGAGTGTTTGGCTTGCTGAAATCCAAACAATCATACAATCCGTTCGGCAAGTACTCTGTTAAAGATTACTTCCTTCGTATTGAGTTCCAGCATCGTGAAAGACCACACGCTCATATTTTAGTGTGGTTAAACGACGATCCACATGAGGCCGTGTCTGAAAATATGCCAAGAACCATCGAACTCGTGGAAAAATTAAGTCCCGTTTGCCGAGATGATGTGCCCAACGATTCTATCTACGCCAACCAGATACACAAACACACTTTCACCTGCACAAAGCGAGGCGAGACAACTTGCAGATTCGGGATCCCGTACTGGCCAATGTCCACGACCCGTGTATTGGTTCCAATGCCTCAATCTGATGGACGCCGCCAAGCACTACAACAGAAGGCCAAGCAGCTGCGCACTTCTCTCGGTGAACGCCGATACGCGAGCATGGATGATTTTCTTCAAGATGACAGTTTGACTGATGATTCATACCTCGACATTGTGCGTTGAACGTTACGCAGACCAACTCTTCTGTTCAGACGAAACTTCAACGAACTTATGACAAACACGTTCAATCCGTACCTTGCTGGCGAAGTCAACTCTAACATCGACATTCAGTTCATCTTGGATGAGTACAGCTGCGCAGAGGATGCCGTAGAGTACGTAAATAAATCAGCCCGTGGAATGGGTAACCTGCGTTGTGAGCTTAGCACGATGATGCAAGAGCATCCTGACCAGGACTGCACAGGTCAATTGAAAGCCAAAAAGAGTCCCAGAAAAGCAGTAGTCGGTTCTACTGAACCACTGGCAAGAGCCAAGTTAGCCAAGTTGGAGCCGCTGCGTAGTCTGCTGTTTTGTCGTCTTTCGGTATCCGATTTCCTCGCAGCTGCCGCCTGTTCAGGAGTTCTGGATGCTGCAATACGCTGTCTGTACTCACGCTGTTTCTGCGCATTCGATTTTGGAGCAGCGATTGTTGGCTCAGCGAATGGCGTTGTAGACGTAGATGCGGCAGCATCTTGCACCTCCATGGATACATTACTCGTTGAAGGTAGCGGCAGATCCGTGAGATCCACAGGTTCATCAGGTTGGTGTGACATGGTGTGACGTTGTTGAGTACCAGTTCGGACATTGCTCGGTCTTTCCCCTGAACGAGAAGAGGATGCCGTATTCGACTCTAATGAACCACTGGCAAGAGCCAAGTAAGCAGCTGTGCGTAGTCTGCTCTTTTGTCGTCTTTCGGTTTTCAATTTCCTCGCAGCTGTAGCTTGTGCAGAAGTTCTGGATGCTGCAATACGCTGTCTGTACTCACGTTGTCTCTGCGCGTTCGATTTTGGAGCAGCGATTGTTGGCCCAGCGAATGGCGTTGCAGACGTGGATGCGGTAGCATCTTGCACCTCCATGGGTACATTACTCCTTGACGATAGTGGCAAATCCGTGAGATTCACAGGTTCGTCAGGTTGGTCTGCCATGGTGTGCGACATTCGAGTGAATTTAGAATCGCAGCTGTCGCAGTTGAAGGGTTTGCTGCCGTCGTGGGCCATTTTGTGATATTTCAACATCGACAGATGCACGCATTTAAAGTTGCACTGATCGCAAGAGAGCGGTTTCTCGCCTGTGTGAGTAATTTTATGATTCTTCAAGTTGCAAGGATACTCGGCTTTAAAGTCGCACTGGTCGCACTTCAAGCAATCGGATGTAAGTTTTGAAGCTCTCTTCTTTTTCAATCTTTCGCGTACGCTTCTCACGGTGCCGCAGGAGAATTTTGATTTCGTTCCGTTGTAGTGAAATTGGAGAGAGTCACTCGATTCGAATGTGCGGAAGCAGACGCTGCAGACAAAATTGTTCTCGTAGAAGACGCAATTCTCGAGAACTATCGCGACGACGAGATCGAGTCCGGAAATTTCTTTCTTTATCCGTTTGCAGTCGATTTGTATTTCGTCGAACGGAATGAGAGTTTTCGAGTCGTTCGACAGAGGGGGAAGTTCGCTCTTACAGGGTAACTGAAACAAATTAAGAATGGACAATAAAGTGAAAATTATTTTTATTTATATATACACATCAATCAATCTAAGATTCCCGGTCAGTGGTACAGTAGTCAACGTCATTGACTTGCCGTGCCAAGCCACCCTGCCTCAATTTTTTTTTCGCGTCAGATTTTTCAGTCGATAAATCACTGCGATTAGCTATCCACTAGTCCTCGTGTTCTACTCTCTTCGAAAAAGGGGTTGAGAAACTGAATTACACACTTCTCGTAGAAAAAATCAGATGAGTCTTAATGATCTAAGTCGGGAGCGGAAGGAAAAAATAAATATATCTCGGACACGAATGTTTGTCTCGCTCATTTTGAAAATAGTTTCTGTTGTTAGGTCATGAGTCGGCAATGCTCGCTATGAGCGAAGCCGGTTCTGATCTTTGGTAGACAGTAAAAATCTTGTTTTAACTCTTAAATTGTCTTTTCATCCATCATTGATAGTCAACCCTTTTAAAGTGATTTTGTTCGTCGAATGAAACTTGAATTCAATCTTAAAAACGCATTGAAAATGGGAGAGCAATTTTCATCACGAAAACGAAGCAAAACAGTTGACACAGAGTGAAAATTGAACCAAAAATAATTATAAAAGAAAATAGGAAATTACCCAATCCGGCTGACTCTTGGTGTACGAGTACTTTCCTTCGTCGAACTGTTCTGTTTTCAAATGGAATTTTTCTTCAGGTGCGGCGTCGTTGTTTTTTTTCCATTCAATTTGAATCGTCTTCTGAGATTCCATCGAGAGGTCTTCGGGTTCCTGCCAATGAACAACAAATTATAATTTTTTGAAATACGATAGTCGGTAGAATATTTCTCAATACTTCGTTTTTATAGACAGTGCGTTGTCACATCGTTTCTAGGTCCGTTTTTTAAATTGAGCTTCATGCGAACCGGGCAAGGTTAAAAAATAAATTTAATAACCTGTTTGATTGGCGCTCGAAAGGGTTCATCTTCTCTGATACATTCTTCCAGTTTGATAGGAAAAATTCTCGAATCGGACGTTTCGTCAGTCGCGTCCGGCCACTGGCAGTCGACTTCAGTTTTGACGAAGCGGAAGGGATCGGATGCATCCTGAGAAAAGAAAAAAATATATCAATTTGAATTGAAAGAATTTTTTTTCAACCTAAATTGTTCGTTCAAACTTGTCCTTACTGTTAGGAAATCTAGAATAAGACTCGAACGGTGTGATCGAGTTCTGGCATGTCGGAATTGAATAAATACACATACCTGAATTGTGGTCTCGTTTCCTGAATACGAGAATTCATTGTAATCATCCGGTTCTACGTAACGGAAGACGGGGACTTTAAAATTGGCAATAGCCTTTGATCCTTCCATATTGACATCCTGAAAGAGCATTTCGGCAGTTAATAAAAGTATGATAATTTTTCACGATGCTTTTTACCAGTGTACTTTAATAACGTGTTATTATTATATATCTGATAACTGTCAGTTGACAATGCTCGCCATGAGCGAAACCGGTCCTGGTCAAATAAATTTTATGTTGAAAAAGTACTAAAAATGTATTATTATTTTTATTATAATGCCTTTACTCCAAGTATTGAAAGTGAACACCTTAAAAGTGATAAAAATGGATATTATAGATGAAGTGGCAGTAGGGATTGTCTATCTAATCCATCGGAGAGCAAGTGTTACAAGCTGTTTCGCCATCACGTCATCAATAAAGCATAACAAAAGGTTTTATTGACTCTTGAAATGTATTTAGGTTACCTGTTCCGATGTATTTTCAGCATACGGAAACTCGTCGAATTCAGTCTTTAGTATTTGCAATTGATTAAAAGAAAACGTCTGGGCCGCAGGAAACTAAAATCAATCAAAGTATGAGAGAACAATTAAAAGATATGTATTTTGATTTAATAAAGGATTTCAACTAAGGGTGCTTGATGGAATTTCAATATCAAATTTGAATTTTTTTACTTGTGTCTCACCTTTCGGCATCTACATACAATACTACATTAAAAAATCTCGATTATTATAACAAAACACTTAATTCATTGAATCTCGTGAACATCAAATTTTCGATAGTATACATTTCAATAGCAATAAAACATAGTGATCTACGTCTATTTTTGTAAATAAACGGTACAAAGTGTTTACTGCGCGTCAATTCAAGTACATTCGTGCACTTGAAATGCCTGAAGATGCCGAAAGGCGACACCCGGGTCATTTGCGACGGAACTTATGAAAAAGTACGAAATTCAAACAATTCAAATTTGATATTGAAATTCCATCAAGCACCTCAGTCGAAATCCTTAATAAGATAGGATTAATATTCCATTCAGATTATATTCCACGTACTGTGATTCTAACTGTGACAAGTGTTTCGCCATTTTCAGAAAGTTTGCTTAAGTAATGAAACAAGATTGATTCTAACATTTTAAATTATGAAATTACAAAATGGATAGAATAGGTTAGGTTAGGTTAGGTTAGGTTATACGTATATATAGTAAATATAGTAAATATAGTAAAGATAGTGCGCGGTTGCCTTGAGTTTCCGTCGAAAAAGCCCCAACACATGTCCATTAGCAATAAATAGAAGAATAATAGACAATTATTATTTTTTTAAGGTATGTCTATGGCAATAAAATGATAAAATTTTCAACAACATCAACCCTGTGGTCTAGTGGCAAGAGCTTTGTCTAGCGATCAGGGGGCCCAAGTTCAATTCCCGGCAGGGTCAGATTTTTTCAATTGAAAAAAAGGAGATCTTGGGCTGGGTGTATGTTATTTATCGATTATGTGCACAACTGATACATTATTTATCATCGAGTTAATCTCGTATGACTTTCACAATCAAGAATATTTGGCGCATTGGCGTAAGCTGTAATGTTAAATATTTTTTAAAATTCTAAAAAAAAAAACATTTTAACCCTTTGGACTTCTCAGTATATTGTTCGTTTCCTTCGAGCAACCCCTCAATGGATTTAAGAAATTAGTTTATTATCACAGGATTTGCGTTTTTATTAACATGGTAAAACGAAATACCGAAAAATATATACCACATTATGACCTTACAATTCAAAAAATACGGTTTTTAAAATAAGGATAATAACAAATTAATATTACACAATAAATTTCTGAAAACAATGCAGCGATTGCTCAAAGAAACATCTTTTATTTTGTCACGTATTGTCTATGATTTGATTTATAATAGTGACTCGACGGCCATATTGAAGGAAACGTCTAACGGCCCGAACAAATATCAGACGGCAAAAAACGGGTCACTTGGCCAACTATTGTCGCATTGTTACCTATTGATAAAAATCAATAAACATAAACATTTATTGATTGAGTAGGGATTTACTTGGTAGAACTCCATTATAATACGGTAAGAAGAGTAGTCCTGACGACGGCGTAAGCCGAAATAGCTATCAACAAATACATAAAATAATTTCTGTAAAATTAAAATACATTGTTATTTTCCTTACCGTATTAAAAAGAAGCATTTTACATAATAATGGCGTCGCTGATACGGCGGCCGTATTGGAGCAAACGTCCAAGGGCCCGAACGAACGTCATGCGGCCCGAACACACGTCATTTGGCAAACCGACGATCTGTGCTTATCCTAGTTATATATATATGTTACAGTGAAACTGTATTCTTAGAGAAAATGTATCAAGTAATAGATTTGTATGACAACATGAATTCACTGGTCACGATCATTGAAGTTATTAACCCAAGTCGATGATTTGCCGGTCTAAAATTTTGGTTTGCTTCAATGAAAGAAAATCAGCAAGTAGTCCCTTTTATAAAAAGATAACCAAAGACAAAACACAGACAAACATAGGGCTGAAGATAGGGCGGTCAAATTTAATCTCAATGACAGCTTGGAGAAGAATATATTTTCAGTGAGAATACAGTTTCACTGTAACATATATGTACATTAAGAAATTCTTACCTCTATTTCTATAAGTTGGTCTTCATCGTCGAATTCTTCCTGTTTCACGATTGCGTTGTGTACCAACTCGGGTGGAAAAACTTCCTTCATGATATCCTGGTCGTTATCTCCATGAAGACTTTCTTCTTCTTCTTTTATCAAGATGTCACTTCCCAGCTTGATTTTAAAATCCATCTTGGCCTGTTTTCTATATTACTACGCCAAAAAGAACAATTGGGGTTTTGTAAGTCTCGTATTGAAATCACGCGTGATGGATATTATTCATAGACAATAAAGTTATACTGGCATTGTGACCATAGACTACAAGACATAATACTAAACTTGCGCAAAGACAATCTTGCAATATAAATTTATTAATAAAACATTTTTAATACTTTTTCCAGATAAAATTTATTGGATCAGGCAACTGAGTAACAAGAAATTCTTGTAAAAATACATTTATTAAGATAAACTGCGTGAGGAGTCTAAATGCTCCATGTTGAGAGCGGACATGGTGACAAAGAGAAATTTGAGGTATTTCTGGCATTCATGGCATCACATTACAAGTATAAGATAACTCAAAAGGAAAGGTTAAGGACCCCGTGATGACAGCCAATGAAGGGATATTTCTTTTACGGTGTTCACTATCAATACTTGGTGGAATGGCATTATAATAAAAATAATAAAACATTTTTAGTACTTTTTCCCGATAAAATTTATTGGAATCGGACCGGTTTCGCTCATGGCGAGCATTGTCAACTGATAAGAATTACAACGAAACAGTGATATTTATACAAAGTTTAAGTATCAATTACAAGGTATGACAAATAATTGGTATTGAAGCAAATTGTAGGAAAAATAGATTTTTATTAAAATGAAATGATATAATTTACAAAATGGTTGACTTTCTTATTTTTAAAGAGCTTGAAAATAAACATCCCTGTTAGAATTTGTTTATCAAATAACAGAAAAAATAAATTTAATTAATGGATGCTTTTTACATTAATTTTGCCTGGCTGAGGGTGAAACAGCAGACGACCAATGCAACTTTCTCTAAAATATCCATCTTAATATTAGTGATACAATGTATAAACATTTGATATTCTCAAATCATTGCTTTTTACATCGTTTGCATTAAAAAAATATGATTTTAATCGACTTGCTTCGTCGCAATTAAATAAAAAAGGAAATAAGTCGGATTAATTATTATTGGCCGAAAACCATTTATATTTCGCTACCAATTCCCAGGATTAAAACTAAACTTCCCATACGCTATAAGATTACGTTATCATATCTCAAACGTGCCTCTTTCAACGAACATTCCAAATCAAATGTATGCTTTTTCATTAAGGATTTCGACTGAGGGTGCTTGATGGAATTTCAATATCAAATTTGAATTGTTTGAAATTTGTACTTTTCCATTAGTTTCGTCGCTAGTGACCCGGGTTTCGCCTTTTCAGGCATCTTCAGGCATTTCAAGTAAAGTAAATATAAAAGTAAGTCATGTTAAGTAAAGTGAAGCTGTCAAAAGTGTCAACGGTGTTGAGTTGCGTGCCAGACCACCCGGGTTCGATTCCCAGTACGAGCGGAATTTTTAGTCGATAAATCTGTTCAAAGGCATGGGTATATATGTTGTTGAAAATCCCTTCCCACCTTTCCGATCCCAGAAAGCGACGCACAGTGACAGCGTTTAGCTAATCATTAGTCCTGTCCTAGTCCTCAAATCCTTCCCATCCTTACTCTCTTCGAAAAAGAGAGGTTGAGCAACTGAGTAACAGGCAGTTGACGTAGAAAAACATATGTTGAGATAAACTCTGTATTGAGTCCATATGCTTCTAGCTGGAAGCGGACATGGTTAAAAAAAAGTTTAAAAATTTACTGTTTTAACAAGAGGATAGTGGAAAGTTTGATTTTATTCAAATGAGATAACAAAATAAATCAAAAGTGAAATTTTATTAATCCGATCTATTAAAAGAATTACAATAAATGAGTATTCTTTGATATTGTTTACATTTATAATTTAAAATTTACGTTGCAGAAGCCACAGGTTCTATTTCCAGTTGGAACCTTTAATAATGAACTTCCAAATGCGTGGATATCCTCACCATAATTATTTCCCTCCGAGGCGCAGCGTCAAAGTTGTTGGCTTGCGTGCCGGACCGCTTGGGTTCGATTACCGGTACGAGCGGATTATTGAGTCGATAAATCTGTTCAAAGGCGTGGGTGTTTGTGTTGTTGAAAATCCCTTCCCACCTTTCCGATCCCAAAGAGTGACAGCAATTAGCTAAGCACTAGTTTTAGTATCTTTTCCATCCATACTCTCTTCGAAAAAGAGAGGTAGAGCAACTGATTAACGAGCAGTTCTCGTAAAAAGAAACTCTGTGAGGACACCATATGCTCAAAGTTCGGAGTGGACATGGCTAAAAAGCTTTGTGTCAAAATCAAATTGAGTATGTATTAAACAGGAAAGCTCTACTCAGTATGGGACATCTTATAAATATATAAAACCGAAACGGGGGATGTATGTGTGTAAATCCCTTTTGCATTGTTGTTGCTAGTTCAAACAAACGAATTGATTTCGCTCGCGAAAGTTTCGACGGTAAATTTGTTTCGTTATCAATTTGTGAGTAGAGACTGCAATTACTCGAGTATCGAGTAGTACACGTATAAACGAAACGGCGTATGTATGTCTGTGGGTCTGTAATTCCCTGTTGCATTGTTGGTCATTAAGTTCCCATAAAAACGAATATGAAAGAAAATATGTTTGATTTTTTTATCGGCGAAGACATTTAGTCAAAATGTAATAAATTAGTCTTCTACTGCACTTTTCCCGGCTTTTATTAATATAATAATGTTTTTATTTACGTGAAGGTATTATTTGACATTTCTTTGACAGCAAATTAGATTTTTTCCTTGAATTTGGACATTTTAATGGGCGAGAATGGGGCTGTCAATATATGAAAGGGGCTGTGAAATGTCAATGCCAGTCTGAAATGTGCATTTTAATTCCATTTTAATTGACCTAGACGTATGAATTTTGAAAAAAGTTGTTTCAACTTGGCCCGCCTGAATTTACGCGCCGAGCTGAACATAACCCCAAACTGGTCCGAGCGAAGCCGGGTACGAATACTAGTATGCTATAAATAAGCAGAGGACATAATTGAAAAGCTAATTAAGTTTGATCTCTTAGGATGTTTAAAACGTGTAGATTTGTTGATTTGTGTATATCAACAAATAAATGAAATAATTTATGTACAATGAGAATTCATTGTTATTTTTCTCCCTTTTTTATAATGGAGTTCTACCAAGTTAATGCCAATTTAATCGATAAAATGTTTTTAGTCCTAGTAGTTTAACTTTATTTTGTAATTTCATCATTTTGAAATGTTAGAATCAGTCTTGCTTCATTACTTAAGCAAACTTTGCGATGGTGAGTCCGAAGATGCCTCTGAAAGAGGCGAAACACGTTTCACAGTCAGTAGCACAATACTTGGAATAATCAAAGTTATTTAAAATTTTATATGTTTTTAGTTCTTGGATTGCATAGTCTTATTTACTGTTTTTTCTATCCAGTAAATAACAAAATGGTTTGTAAATTTCAAAGCAAATTTTGAGGTTATACATTTGGTACAGATACATTGCTCAAAATGATTTCATCAGAAGTTTTCTGCGCATGCGTAAGTTTGTGTATTTTTAATTTCGAAAAAAAAGCAGCCTTAAAGTCACACTGGTCACATTCGAAGGTTCTATCACCCGAATGAACGATAGCGTGCTTTTTCAAATCAGACGATTGCGCAGACCTATAATCGCACATTGCGCATTTGAACGGTTTCAAACCCGAGTGCGACTTCATGTGATACTTGAGCCCTGAAGAATGACACGTTTTAAAATCACACTGGTCACATTGGTAAGGTCTTTCACCTGTGTGTATCATTTTGTGTGTCTTCAAATGCGAAGGTCGCCTGCATTTAAATTCGCAACTGTCACATTGATAGGGTTTTTCTCCACTATGCGTCATCAGATGCGACTTTAAACTCGACATATGAGAACATTTAAAGTCACATACAGTACAACTGTGCGGTTTTTCACCTGAATGTGTCATTTTGTGCGATTTAAAACTCGACAAATGCGCACATTTAAAGTCACACAACGTACAAACGAACGGTTTTTCACCTGAATGCGACATCTTGTGTGTTTTTAAATAGTGTGAGTATAGCGATTTAAAATCGCACTCGTCACACTCGTACGGTTTGACATTTGTATGCTTCATTTTATGTTTTTTTAAATGACCTGAATGAACAGTTTTAAATTCGCACAAATCGCACGAAAGTGGTTTTTCTCCTGTGTGAATCTTTTTGTGCGTTTTTATATTGTGGCGGTGGGCCGAACGAAACTCGCAAACGTCACACTTGAAAGGTTTCAAACCGCTGTGTATAACTGTATGAGTTTTCAAATGGTTTGGGTATACGGTTTTAAAATCGCATTTGTCGCACTGAAACGGTTTTTTTCCTTCGTGTGACATCTGGTGGTTTGTAAAGTTACTAAAATATATTGTTTTAAAACTACATTTGTCACAATTGAATGGTTTCGTATCAGAATGTGACAAAATATGTGTTTTTAAATGACAAGAGTTAGCAGTTTTAAAGTCGCAACTTTGACATTTGTACACTTTTTCTGTGTTATGATCCCGTTTTAAAGACTTTTTAATAACAATTTTTTGTTCACCATTTTGATCTGTCATCAAAACTTCTTCTTCCTTCTTTAAATCACATCTGTTCTTAATACAAAAATGCATTTTTAAGAATTCTAACGAAGGGAAAACACCACAACAATCTTTACAATAGAAATTTTTCTTATAGAAAACGCACTTTTCCAAAATTACAACAGGTTCATAGTTGATTGTTTCTTTTTTAGTATCAGATTTGCTGTCATTTTCTTCCTTATACGGTGGGGTATGTTGTGTTTCAGAATAATTCAACACCGGAGGTTTGTTGTCGCAAGATAGGAACTAAAAACAAAATACACAATTTTTAACAGAGAAAAAAGGATGGGAATAAATTTTTAACATTGTTTCCCGATAGGTAAGACAGTTGACAACCACTGCCACTATGTATGTAATTTTCTTATTAATATAAGTGAACTTTTGGTATTCGTAAATCATTGTTTTTTACACCTTTTGCAAAAAAAAGTAAAAAATATGATTTTTATTCACTAATTTTGTCGCAATTAAATAAAAAAGAGTTATTGGCCGAAAACCATTTATACCGTTACTACAAATTGCCATGATTCAAAATTCACTACCCATTACGCAATAAGATAACAAAGATAAGCGCTCATGCTTACAGTATTGATAACGCCAGTCTGTCATGAACATCAACACGAACTGCTTGATTGTTCATGCGTGACTTTAAATATGAATAATTATAGATTTTTATATTGCAAGATGAATTAATATATATATTAGAATACAAATCGAATAAACAGTGTTTTGAAACTGTTTCAATTTGAGATTTGAACCAGTGAAAATCGGAACCAAAGCAATCATTCGACTTAAGGACCAACATATACATAATGCCAAACGAATTCAAGATCAGCTCTGTGCAGCCTTGTATTGGACTTATCAACATGACCAATATTTTCTTGATCAGTTGCGTCATGAATGACAGCTGCATTAAAGCAACGGTCGTTGGTGGAACACAATTTGTCTTAAAACTTTGAATCGTTTGAATTTTGTACTGGTTTCACCTTTAGGCATCTTCAGACATTTCAAGTGCACGAGTGAGCTTGAACTTAGGGTACGATCACAATGACAGGCATTACTTCTTGCGTGACGTATCATCACTTGCTTCATAATCAATAGTTGACGCAATGACTTTAACAATGGCGCCATCTGAGAAGTCCAAGCGAAGCGTAAATGCCAAAGTCAAAACAGTTTGTAGTTAACCAGCGATCGCTTCGGCGTAGAAATTGTTTACGTTATGACAATACGTTTCAACTTCTCAGGCGGCGCCATCGATAAAGTCATTGCGGCAACCTGTGATTGTGAAGCAAGTCTCGCTATGGTACACCAAAATAAACGCCTGTCACTGTAGCCATACGCTAAAAGTTCAAGATCACAGCGTAACTGAGTCGCTAGCGACAAAACTCATGAAAAGATACCAAATTACAACAATTCTAATTCGATATTGATAAAAGAAATTTTACTAAATACTTTTGATTATTCCACGTATTGTGCTACTAACTGTGACACGTGTTTCGCCTCTTTCAGAGCCATCTTCGGACTTAATATCGCAAATTTTGCTTAAGTAATGAAGCAAGATTGATTCTAATATTTTAAAATTATAAAATGGAGTTTGGGATTTTTTCTCTTTATCGGGAAGCAAGTTAGTAGCACAATACGTGGAATAATCAAAGTTATTTCAAATTTTATATTAAAATAAACCTCCACAAAATTAACGCCGAAGCAATTGAAAGTATTTGATATTGATATTTTACTATCCATCTTTAGACAAAATCTTCTAATTGTTAGGATTCGAACCTGTGACATCAGCAAAAGAAGAAACCAACGTTGGCCAACTCAACAGATAACAAAAATAAAAATAATAACACATTTTTGGTACTTTTTCCACATCCGATTTATTCCATCAGGACCGGTTTCGCTCATGAGCGAAACCGGTCCTGATGTAATAAATCAGATGTGGAAAAAGTACTAAAAAATGTGTTATTATTTTTATTATAATGCCTTTCCACCAAGTATTGACAGTGAACACCTTAAAAGTGATCAACAGATAACGTTATTGGATGAATATAGATTTATAAATTACCTGATCTGGATTATGTGCAGTATATGGACAGTCTACATCTTCAAAGCGATTCGTGGGGTTTGAACAGTCCTGTTTTGGAATAACGCTTATGCAATCGTCCCACTCGATTTTTACTGTGTTTTGAGAGTAATTGCTAAAATCCTATAAAAAAGAAAGTAGACATTTAATCAGTAATAATAAGCAGCTGTTCAACTAAACGGAAAAAAAGGTGATTGATATTTGTCATTGCGGGCCGCATGAAAAGTAATTGAGAGCCAAATGTAACCTGCGGCCGCAGATTGTTTATCACTGATCTTTAGGAAAGAACAAGATAGATTAATACCCATTCTAATGACTACAGGAACGGTGAAAGGGAGTAAAGATGTCGCACGATATTCACGAGTTTAAAGTAATTGTATGATTCTATCAAATGATTAAGACATGTTTCGCGCCAAAATTTACACTCCCAACTTGGAGCACTTGGCGTCCTCAAGAAAATTGAAGCTGAAATATATGTACCGACAGGCGAAACCCGGGCCGTTAGCAACAAAACTCATGGAAAAGTACAAAATTCAAACAATTCAAATCCTCACGGAGTTTATCTTAACATATGTTTTTCTACTAGAACTTACGATGCAGTTACTCAATCTCTCTTTTTCGAAGAGAGTTAAGATTGAAACGATACGAAAACTGGGACAGGACTAGTAGTAAGCTAATCGCTCTTATTTTTGGAATCGAAACACAAACACCCATTGCTTTCGAATAGAATCGATCTTTAAACTGAAAAAGGCCGCTTGTACCGGGTATGAGCCCGGGTGGTCCGTACAACGACGTTCACCTATGCACTACGGCTGAATAAGACCAAAAAAGATTGACTTAACAATGAATTGAAATCAATGTTTGAGTCATAAAGATACAGTTAGATGATATCAGTTCAAGTACACCCGTGCACTTGAAATACCTGAGGATGCCGAATGGCGAAACCCGGGTCGTTAGCAAGAAAACTTATGGAAAAGTACAAATTTTATATTGAAATTCCATCAAGCACGTTCAGTCGTAATCCTCAATTGAATAAAGATACATTTAACATATTTGAAAGATGTTTTTACATCAACTTTTTAAACGGTTTAAACATTCGAAACATTCAATTTAAAACACTGTCTTTGTTTACTGTTTATATATGTATGTTACAGTGAAACTGTATTCTCAGTGAAAATGTATCAAGTAATCGATTTGTATGACAACGTGATTTCACTGGTCACGATCATTTAAATTATTGGCTCAAGTCGATGATTTGCCGGCCTAAAATTTTGGATTGCTTCAATGAAACATAATCAGCAGGTAGTCCCTTTCATAAAAATAGAATCAAAGTAAAACATAGACAAACATAGGGTGCTCAAATTTAATTTCAATGACAGCTTGGAGAAGAATACACTGTAACATATACATATATATGTGTTTCCTTACAGTGACTGTAATACTATCTCTCGAATGACTTAACCAAACCAACCATAAGACAAGCCAAAATTAAAACATAGGTGCTCAAGTTTGATGCCTGTGCATCCTTACATTTTGACACTTTTTAAACTTATCTTTAATTGCAAGTAAATTAAAATGAATCATGTTTTTTATGGTTAATAATTACCGTAAACACGAATGAATAGAGACTCGTATAGCATAGAGGTTTATATACTCCAATCATTCCAATCTGTTGTTTTGTCTCTATTCACTTCAATTCAATCTGAATAGACATTGAACAAAATTGACTGTGTCTCAATAATAAATAATCACCAAATACCTATTCCCTTTCATAAAAGGCTAATCAAAGAAAAACACGTACAAACATTGGGCTGAAGATAGGACGGTCAAATTTAATTTCAATGAAAGCTTGGAGAAGAATGCATTTTCACTGAGAATACAGTTTCACTGAAGCATATATAATAATAATTACCATTGCATTGTTCGATTCGATACTTGGATCACGTTCTTTCTTCACAGAATAATTTCCGGTCCAGTTGTCGCTAGCATTATTTTCGGCATTGGAAGCATTTTGGATGTTATCTGAAGAGGAAGCTGAAGGTATTGCGTCGTCTGGTTCTATCTTGATATCCATTTTGAGACGTTTATTGCATTTTTTACAAAGGATAATAACAGGAGTGATGTTCACAGACAATACAGCCACACAATTTGTCCATAGACAAGAGAATAGAAAACAGCTCTCATACAAAAAAATAAAAAAATGTTTCCATTGCACAATATTTGATTCCGACTTTTATGTTAATGAACCTGCAAAAATCACTCTTACATCTATTTCACAAACAATGGTGAACAAAGAATTACTTATTAATTTGTTTCCAGTTAGAATAATTCTCCATTTTTTGCCCAAAAAAAGACAATACCTTAAAACTACTTACGTTATTCAAGGGCTGAGATGTCTTCGATGCCTTATGAAAGCAATCCCATATTAATCACCATACCACATTGCTTTTAGAGCGAATTTAAGAATCTTCGGTAAGGGTTGTCACACACAGTTTTTAATTCTTGAGAATGTTAAATTGAATGTCCCTGATAATTTTTTGAGGAATCGTGAACATAAGTGGTTTATGTTCCAAGGAGTAGAACAAGTTTGCCAATGGGGATGCCACCGGGAAGACCTTTAGTGAGTTTTAGTGACATTGCTTCGGATTTCGACATATTTCTCATGGACGTGAGTGAGTTCAGACGAGTACTATTTTTTATGTTTTATAGTTGATTTTGTCGAAACTCACTACTTTGACTGCTTTGAAAATTTCTAATGTGATATTATCAATTTTTCCTCTCCGTTTTTATGACTACAATGTTTTCATCCATGATTTCAGTCATGGCACATCACAAAAGCACAGGGTAACCGTATACTGTGCTTCGAAAACAGATGCCTGCGGCGAATACTAGGAGTACAGTGGTTTGACTCTGTCAGGAATACGGAGGTAAGAGAACGGACAAACCAGCCCCTTATTACGTCCAAAATTAAAAGACGACGATGGACCATGGCTTGGACATGTGCTGCGGATGCCCCAGGAGAGCCTGAATCCTGCCTGACTCTTCTATCAACCTGATGGATCCCAACGCCGTGGAAGGCCTCTGATGACCATCCATAGGATGTACTCAGGGGAGCTAAGGGACGCCGGGATGACGTGGGAAGATGCGAGGAGGTTGGCGGGAGACAGAGAGTCTTGGAGGCACCGTGTGGCGGCCATATGCTTCGAATAGGGAGCGGATATGGGGAAAAAAAAAATGTTTTCATCTTGGTTTAAATTATTTTGTGATTATTATTATTTATTTACATGTACGTATGTATATTTATATAAATACATGTATTTATATTTGTCAAATGCATGGCGCATTGGCGTCAGCTGTCATGCCATGATTTGCTTTTTCTTAAATAAATAAATAAATGATGTCATGTCAATTTTGAACCCCGATTGGTTATCCTAAAATGAATTTTACTTATTTTATGAATAATTTGTATGTAATTAAATTAGAATTTTTTGAATTTTGTACTTTTCCATGAGTTTTGTCGCTAACGACCCGGGTTTCGCCTTTCGGCATCTTCAGGCATTCCAAGTGCACGGATGCACTTGAACTGACAGTTCAAGTACAGTTCAGTTCAAGTACATCCGTGCACTTGGAATGCCTGAAGATGCCGAAAGGCGAAACCCGGGTCGTTAGCGACAAAACTCGTGGAAAAGTACAAAATACAAAAAATTCTAATTTGATACTGAAATTCCATCAAGCACCCTCAGTCGAAATACTTAATTATAACTTGTATGTATTCAATTGATTTGAAACATATATACATGCCAAACAATATTTTCGTTAATATTGTATCAAAAGTTTTGACAGCCCTGATAACCTCTATACACTTTTTGTTGAATATCTCTTAAGAAAACTATTAAAACGAAAAGTAAATATTAATGTTTTGAGCCTTAAGAGATTTAAGATACATATTCGATGTGATAATTTGAGAAATATTATTTTTTGATGCCTTAAACATAGTTGCCCACCGGTGTGTCGATGGCTTTAGAATGGTTAAATTTCAGAATCTCCCACTAAGAATTGACATCTGACACTATATTCTTCAACTGTATGTAGGCATAATAATGGAGTTTGAGCCAATGCCAATTCAATCAATAAATCAAGAAGTAGTTTTTATTTATATTTCACATTTACTAAGGTTATGTAAGTTTGAAAAAAAAATAAAACAAATTTTGTACTAATTTCACAATTAATTTATTAAGATGAGGACCGGTTTCATTCATCGCGAGCATTATCAACTGATCAAATGTTAAGTATATAAAAAATATGTAAAATTTGGCTTTTGACCGTATTGTGTTTGTTGATTTTTAATTGAATACACCTAAATAGGAAATGTAGGAAAAAACGTGACGAAATTAAACTTTTTTCAGTAGGATTTGGAGTTATGTTTTTGATCAATGTTAGAGTCGGAGTCGCCTTTATGTTTTCGAAAAATGTTAGAATAGGAGTCGTGTTTATTTTAACGACTCTAAAGACCTACTTTTATTTCAAGTGGCTGAACTATGTGTCGCAACATGTATTTTAAACCTAGTAGAGTGCGTACATTTATAGTCACACTTGTCACATTTGAACGGTTTTTCACCGCTATGCGAAAATTTGTGAAACTTCAAATGCGACAATTGAGAGTACGCTTTTGCGCAAATGTCACACTTGTGCGGTTTTTGCCCCGAATGCGTCATCAGATGAGCCTTCATATTCGGATACGCCGATCTGAAATCGCAAATTCCGCATTTGAAAGGTTTTTCATTGGCATGAGAGATTCTGTGAACTTTTAAATTAGACTTATGCGCGAATTTCAAATTACAATCATCGCATTCGTACGGCCTGGCATCCGAATGGTTAACCCTGTGACGCACCAGAAGAGAGAGACGCGTGTATTCCTTCCCGCACTCTTCGCACTTGAACGGTTTGTCGGCCGAGTGTGTCGCTTTGTGTGCCGTCAGATTTGAGTATCTTGTGAATTTTACGTTGCATACGTCACAGGTGTGCGCTTTTATGCCTGTGTGTGTGGTTTTGTGTTGCTCCAAGCTATACGAACGCGCGCATGTGTATTCACATATACCACACTTTAATGGTTTCTCGCCTGTATGAATGAGTCTGTGTCTTTTGAATTCAGATGGATAATTACATTTAAATTTACAGTCAATACATTTGATTGGTTTTTTTACGACTGAAGATTTCTGACATTTTGAATTTGGGTTATCTTCAATCTTCTTCTTCAAGTCAATTTGTGACGTTTCTTCTTTAACATCATTGCAAGTAATATCTATATCAGTAGATTGAGTTTGTGTTTCTTCCAATTTTGATAAAGGACACTGATTAGCAGATACGCAGTCGGATTCGGTGGCTCGAAGAGACTGCAACAAAATGTAAAAGATTGAAGTAAGGATTTCGACTGAGGTTACTTGATGGAATTTCAATATCAAACTTGAATTTTGACTTTTCCAGGATATCTGTTGCCAACGACCCGGGTTTTGCCTTTCAGCATCTTAATCAAGTACATCCGTGCACTTGAAATGCCCGAAGATGCGGAATGGTAAATTCAAGTAATAGATTGAGTAAAACTGTAGGAAGCGAAAAAAACTTCACTGGATTGTGAACAGTCCTCATATTTACACGATTATTTGTTCGAAGAATCGAGGACAACTGATAAAACATTTTTAGTACTTTTTCCACATGAAATGTATTGGATCAGGACCGGTTTCGCTTATGGCGAGCTCAATTGATCAGTTGACAATGCTCACCATGAGCGAACTCGGTCCTGATCCAATAAATTTTATGTGGAAAAAGTACTAAAAATGTTTTATAATTTTTATTATAATGCCATTCCACCAAGTATTGACAGTGAACACCTTAAAAGTGAATCGATAAAAATCAAAATGAATATACATACATATATATGCAATCAAGAACTTCAACGGAGGGCGCTTGATGGAATTTCAATATCAGATTTGAATGGTTTGAATTTCTTATATTTTCATGAGTTTTGTCGCTAACGACCCGGGTGGCACCTTTCAGCATCTTCAGGCATTTCAAGTTCTCGGATGTTTTGAACTGACACGTGGTAAAAAGTTTGAATCGTTTATATACAACAATAAAAGTAGATCCCTGTGTTAAATTGATAGATACAAGAAAAATGAATGAAGATTTATGTAGTCTGACGAAATCAGTTCAAATACATAAGTGCACTTGAAATGCACGAAGATGCTGAAAAATGAAACCCGAGTCTTAAGCGACAAAACTCATGGAAAAGTACTCAATTCAAGCTATTCAAAGTTCATTATTTTTAAATAAGAGAGGTCAAGTGAAAAGCAGTTTTCGAAGAATAATTTAAATTAAGGGATACACATGCTTCACATTGGATTGTTATATAAAATTAGTCGTTCCAGTGTTCCACACATTGCCAATCGCTAGGCACGTGCATTTAATCACAAGCGTCAGACATACAGAAAGTATATAAGTCTATACGTCTGACGTTACTGGCCGTTATCAGTCCTTGAGCACGAGTGACCAATGGGCACGTGGACGAACTCTTCTCCATCGTAACCACAGGAGAGCGTCAATTTCGAATCCATCCATACCTCACCCGGTTCATAACAACAGCATATTTTATCATTTTGACGAATTATATTACTATAGATTGTAATCATGTAAGCGAAAACGTTGTTTCGTTAATTGATTTTGAAATTTGAAAAAAATACCGTAAAAAAAGGTGCTGGAACGCCGTTCCACCGCGTTAAATGGAAAAAAGCCCCGGTTTTACCTTGCCCGGTGTCCGTTCATCATATGGAGATTCATTGACAGCAAGATCTTTTGGTTTTATATCAGACTTATCATTGAAGATGTTGTTCCTTCCAGTTTCTTGCTTGATGATGTGAGTTTCAAAAGATATATTTTTCTAAAAAAAGAATAAACAAAATATGACTAAAAATATGCGGACAATGTAACCAAGACTTCTGAATGAGGATTTTTCCTTTAAACTAGGGAAGCAAGAAGGGGGTTGTCACCTGATGTGATGAACCACATCCTCGATTGGAGAATTCATCACCGCCGTCCAATTGCTCATTTTTAATTTCAGTTTCGACGTCCTCTGTTTGATATTCCGACTTCATATTTAGGAAGTGCGTATCGAAATTCTACAAAACAAGAGAAAACACAATTACTAATATCAATCAGTGGAAAGTTTTATGAAATTATTGTGTCCATGATAGTTCCGAAGATGGCATGAAGCCGAAATAGGAACCGTAAAACGGTGTGAATAGAGACACTTTTAACCCTTCACAACTATGTATCTTCATACCTGCGCAACATAATTCAAATATGAATGGCTTGAAACTTGTTTCTATGGTCCTACTACACATTCATTACAATATTTTTCACATATCCACTATCGTTATTGAGACACAGTCAATTTTGTTCGATGTCTATTCACATTGAATTGAGGTGAATAGAGACAAAATAACAGATTGTAATGATTGGAATATATGAACCTCTATTCTATACGAGTCTCAATTCATTCCGTTTTACAGTAATTATTAACCAAAAAAAACCTAATAGATTTTAATTATCGTCCAATAAAGGAGAAAATTTTAAGGGGTCAAAATGTAAGGATGCACAGGCATCAACTTGAGCACGTATGTTTCAATTTTGGCTTGTCATATGGTTGGTTTGGTTTAATCATTCGAGAGATAGTATTATAGTCATTGTAAGGATTTACATATATATGTTACAGAGAAACTGTATTCTCAATGAAAATATATTCTTCTCCAAGCTGTCATTGAAATCAAATTTGACCACCCTATCTTCAGCCTAGTGTTTTTCTTTCGTTCTCTTTTTATGAAAGGGACTACTTGGTGATTTTGTTCCATTGAAGCAAACCAAAATTTTAGGCCGGCAAATCATCGACTTGGGCCAATAATTTCAATGATCGTGACCAGTGAAATCATGCTGTCATACGAATCTATTACTTGATACATTTTCACTGAGAATACAGTTTCACTGTAACATATATAAATAATACAAAAATAGATTGGATACTTAGTAAAGTTGTGCTCAAGTTTAATCATGGTTTTTGTCTCTATCCACTTCACAGTCTCTATTCACCCCGTTAAGTGGTAAATAAATACAACGTTGACGACTCGACCGTAATCAGGACCACAAAAGAAAAGAAGTAGACGACTCCTAGAGAACTTCCAGAACGTCTGGGACACTGACGGTTGACCTCCTCTCGAGGGCATGCCATGCAAAAAATCCTTGAGGTTAATGTATCACGGATCAGTGTCACCACCATCAAGAGATCTCCACATCATCACCATTCACCACCATAATTATTTTTATTTTTATGTTATTATTAAAAAAACGCGAAACGCAACCACCAAAAGACGAAAGGTCAATGAGGGTTTATCACCTTCGGTCTCCCACATAGCAAACATATAAATAATCATCATTCAATCGACCGTTTTCAATTACCTTTGTATCATTCGATTCCTTACTGTCATTTTCGATACATTCTTGTTTTACAGAAAAAACGTCATCCCAGAAATCATTCCCAGTATTACCACCAAAAGAACCAACTTGAACGTTCTCTGGATAACTTGGATCTAGTATTTCGTCTTTTGGTTCGATCTTAATATCCATTATTACGACGTTTATTGCATTTTTTAAATAAAAAGTGTCATAAGTGATATTTATAGACAAAGTAACCTTACAATTTGACCATAGACAAAGAGAAACAGACTAGGTTTGTAGAGGAAAATTATAATAAATAATTTCATGTTTATGTAATGTATTGGTTGAACCATTAACAGCTGATGGCAATCGACAATTTTTTTATATTGAAAATCATTTAAGATTGACTCTCATAACAGTATACCAAGCTTAAATAACGAATTGACTTAAAACATTATTTTTGTACATTGGTGTATGTTTCACATATGTATTATTAGCAGGACTGTAGAGTCGGAGTTTGTTATGCCAGAGTCGGGGTCTTCGTGGCGTTTAGGCCGGAGTCGTACTCAGGGTCAGAAATTTTGAACTTTGAACTTAATTAGTCGGAGTCGTATTTTTGGTAAATGCTGGACACACTCCAGATTATAAGAATCATTAATTGATTTTCGATTGTCAAAACTGGAAAAATTTTATGTTATTTACAAGTTACAAGTTTAAAAAATGCCATTTACAAATTTTTATTGATGTTTAAAAAAAATGTTATTTGTATGTTTAAAAAAATGCCATGTACCAAGAAGTTATAGTTCACACCTGACAAATGAAAGTCAATTTGTTCAAAGAATATCTTGGTTTGAATATTTTATTGTATTACTGAACAGCACTATTATACAACCATAGACAAAAAAAAATTGGTGTCTGTGGCATCAACACAACATTTCCAATCAAGTCAAACTCTACTGGCATTCGTAAATTAAATCAAAATGGATATTAAACGCGAACCTGACGACGAAGAAAACGACCCTGTTGAGAAACAACAGAATGAAGTTTGGTTCAATGTACCAATTGAAACATCGGACTTTGAGGTTAGGTTTTGTTGATGCTTCTATCAATAGTATTAACGAATTTGCCGAAGATAATTAAGTGTATATCCGTTACAATATACAGTTTAATGTATTCAATGCACTGTTTCTTTCTACATAGATATCGTGGTTTCTTTTAATTCAAATAATTCCAAACTGACGATGGTTTCGACGGTAACTTTTGTTTTGCCAAATTTGTTTCGGCGAAAGATAAACTTTTTTGGTACTGTCCTAGACCGACTGTCGTATCTTGGACGCATGAACATATGGACTTATTAAAAAACGCCTTTTGAACTTTACCTAACCTTACCTGACCTAACCCAACCTAAACAATATGTATAACTGATATATTTTCAATATTTGATTTCGTCAGTTGAAGGCTTGTCAAAATATATCAGTTATACATTTTGTAAATACAGAACATTAGAGGTTAGGTTAGGTTTTGTCATGTTCTGAAAACTCACGATCTGTTTTGTCATATTCTTTTATGTCATGTTCTGTCTTGTCATGGAACCACATTTTGTTTAGGTTGGGTAAGGTTAGGTTATATTCAGTAGCAATTAACAGGCGGGTTTTAATAGGTCCATATGTTCACGCGTCCGAGATACGACAGTTGGTCTAGGACATAACCCATTTTTTGCGAACAGTTATTTTTAATGAACATCTTAAAGTCATCAAAAAGCAATTGATTGTGTTTTATATTTTAAAGGATGAATCAGACATTTTGACAGAAATCAAATCGGAAATCGATACCGACTGGCCGAGTGGAAAACCTGAAAAATCTTCAAAGCCAACACCATCTGTAAAGAGAGACAAGACTGACAACAGCAGTGCCTGGATCTGTTCCAAGAACAGGATATTAGACGAGGTTATATTTATTTCAAGATGTCCCTTTATCACTCAATCTCTCTTTTCCAGAAATGCTTATTAAGTCAACTCAGCGATGTAAATTAATCTCTGATTGGTTTCTTGGTCTGGTTTCGATTTCTTCTATTCTGCCTATTCTGAATCTTGAGTTTTATGCTTCGGTGTTTTTATGAATCCATCTCCGCTACCTAAGCAGTCTGAATGATATGTGATTGCCCCTGAGTTAGTTACAATGCACATAATTAGAATCACACGGTGGAAAAATTAGCAATATGTTTTAACCCCACTGAAATTACATTATCTGTCTTTGATAGCTACGACGCAGGTTTGACGATGGAGTAAGCCGAAATAGCCATCAACCATATATTATTTAATTTCTATTGAACTAAAATACATTGCTTTTATTTCACCGTGTTAAAATGGAGTTCTACCAAGTTAATGCCAATTCAATCAATTTTATCAGAAACCTTAAATGCTTATTGACATCAATTTTAAATTGTTTGAAATTTGTACTTTTCCATGAGTTTCGTCGCTTACGACCCGGGTTTCGCCTTTTGGCATTTTCAGGCATTTCAAGTGCACGGATGTACTTGAATGCCTGAAGATGCCGAAAGGTGAAACCCGGGTCGTTAGCGACAAAATCAAATTTGATATTGAAATTAAATCGAGCACCCTCAGTCGAAATCCTTAATTAAGCTAATTGATATGTCTCTTAGATACATAACGTAACACAATATTTTGTACCTAGTGGCATTAGATTTAATTTTAATTCCATGTCCGCTCCCTATTTGGAGCATTCGGCCGCCAATCTACCCTCTTCTATCCTATATCTTATCTTATATCCTCAGGGGCAGATATATTAGTTATTATTGAAGCGCTCAGGGGTTTGAGGGGCTCTTCCACCAATGGGGTTTATCCGTCTCTGGTATCCAGTTTCGTCTTGCATGTCGAGATAATTTGAAAACTATTATTAATATTTTTTTTATATTTTAGAAGAAAAAAAAGACCGTTTCAAATGTAGAATTCCGAATGGAAAAAGAGCGAAAAACAAATCGAGAAAGGCAAAAAAGATGGCGCGCGCGTCAAAGCCAAGAAACCTTGGACAAAATACGAGAGAGGAATACGGCGGCCCATAGACAACAGAGACGAAAACACTCCACGGTATTGGCCTCCAAAAACACGACCGAATGAACCAATAGAAGAACAGCTTCTTCGGAGTGTGTCACATGTCATACATTATGTATTCAAACGATAAATTTACTCAAAAAAGACATTTTTAGATAAATAATAATAAAGTTTAATCGATCATATTCCAAAAATAAAATTAATTTATTATTTTATTGCCATGTCCACTCCCAACTTGTAGCATATAGACTGACGGAATACTTGTTACTCAGTTGCTCAACCTAATTTTTTTTTCAATTTTAAACAAATACATGAAACAATAGTAACTTATCTATATATATAAAAATGAATGTCTGTATGTATGTCCGCTATGAACTACTAAACCGCTCGACCGATCGATGTGAAACTTTACAAATTTATTGAGTACACTCCCGCAATGGTTTCTGGCTTACCAACCCCTCCCCCCAGCCTCCACCCCGAATTTTTTTTTTTAAACTTTAAGAATTTTTCGAGTTCACTCCTTCGAAGGTTTCTGGCATATCCCCCCATATGCCCCCCAAACCCTACCCCACCAAACAACCCCCCTCCCCCCAAAAATTGATATCGACTTTTTACAAATTTCACGAGTATTGAATACATGCAAATTGAATTGAATATTTGTGTAATGTCTTTCCTTCAAATTTATTTTAGTTGCTGGCGTAGCAACGCGCGCAGGGTACAGCTAGTTAGTTATATAAAAACAAAAAAAGGTAAAATATGGATATATGGTCACGTGTCAGAATCCCAATCCTCTCGGGATAAGCTCAAAAATTATATATACAGGCTTATATCTTTATGTTTTGACTTTACTCTTTGAGTTCTTGTGGATTATTATAGAATGTGGAATCAAAATGATTAAATCTGAAGAATATTACTGATTATTGTATGAGTAATGAATAATAAACTGATGTGACTGTCTCTATCTGCATAATATTATCATTTGTGTAGTTTGTGCATTTTTGCTCCTGTTAATTAAAACAACTCGATTTCATACTTATTTCGAAAGATTCTTTAGGATCTTCTATTTTAATAAATTTAAAAATTAAAGACGAAAAATTTCAAAAAAAACCGTAAGCCTTACATTCATTTCATTTAATGTGCTTATTTTTCATAAATCTTTACAAAAATTCTGACATATTACCACATATCCATAATTTACTAAAAAAAATATAAACAAATCACCAAGTTCACTGTCAAAGATGTCCACATCAAAAGGCAGTATATTCATCAGCCGAAAAGCGTTTTTGCGACTGGTGACTCAAAAGACCTACTTTCAAACAAGTTCTGCCAAAGAAAAATGATTGGCCTTGGTAACGACCACGTAGGAAGAAACTGGGAGCATGCAAGCCTAAAGTCCTAAGGATGTCATGGTTATCAACTCGGCCTCGAAGAAGTAGAGAAAAATGTTTATTACAGTGAAACCTCTCTTAACCTTCGAAAGCTGTCCTTGAAAAATAGCTCGTAGGCCGTGGGGGGGGTCTTAAAAGACCTCAGTGTTATGGCCTTATTGGCATAGACTGCATTAAAAAAATGATTGATTATGCTTTGACGTATTTTTATACATCGTTCTATTGTAAATTTTTCACTTTAAAGGTGTTCACTGTCAATACTTGGTGAAAAGGGAGTATAATAAAAATAATTTATTTGATCAGGACCGGTTTCGCTCAAGGTGAGCATTGTCAACTGATGGCAAATGAAAAATTTTCTTATAATTATTCATATTTTAAGTCACGCATGAACAAGTCAACCTGGTCGTATTCATATTCTTGTTTATTCTAGACTAGCATTGCGAACTGTGATTGTGACTTCTTATATACACCTTTTTGATTTGGAATTTTCGTTGAAAGAGGCGCGTTTGAGATAAGATAACGTTGTCTCATCATATATGGGCAGTGAATATTTAATCCTGTCAATTAGTAGCGACGCTATAAATGTTTTTCGGCCAATAATAATCTGACTTATTTCTTGCAACGAAGCTATTTAATTAAAATCATATTTTTTGACCGCAAAAGATGTAAAAAACATTAATTTAAGAATATCAAACGGTCGCACACTGTATCACTAATATTAAGATAGATATTTTGGATAAAGAAGAAGTGGTGGTCGATTGTTTTACCCTCAGCCAGGCAAAAGGTAATGAAAAAAGCATTCGTTTTTTAAAATTCTTACGGATGTTTATTTTTAAGCTCTTAAAAAATAATAAAGTCAACCATTTTGTAAATTATATTATTATTAAATTTATATTGCAAGATTGTCTCTGTGCAAGTTGAGTATTATGTTTTTTAGTCTATGGTAACATTGAAAGAATATCTTTATTGTCTATGAATAATATCCATCACGCGTGATTTCAATACGAGTCTTACAAAACCCCAATTGTTCTGTTCGGCGTACTAATATAGAAAACAAGCCAAGATGGACTTTAAAATAAAGCTGGAAAGTGACATCTTGATAAAAGAAGAAGATGAAAGTCTTCATGGCGATATCGACCTGGATATCATGAAGGAAGATCTTCCGCCAGAGTTGGTACACAACGCAATCGTGAAGCAGGAAGAATTCGACGATGAAAACCAACTTATAGAAATAGAGGTTAGAATTTCTTAATGTACATATATGTTACAGTGAAACTGTATTCTCACTGAAAATATATTCTTCTCCAAGCTGTCATGGAGATTAAATTTGACCGCCCTATCTTCAGCCCTATGTTTGTCTGTGTTTTGTCTTTGGTTATCTTTTAATAAAAGGGACTCCTTGCTGATTTTGTTTCATTGAAGCAGACCAAAATTTTTGGTCGGAAAATCATCGACTTGGGCCAATAATTTCAATAATCGTGACCAGTGAAATCATGTTGTCATATAAATCTATTACTTGATACATTTTCACTGAGAATACAGTTTCACTGTAACATATATATAACTAGGATAAGCATCGATCGTCGGTTTGCCAAGTGACATGTGTTTGGGCCGTCTGACGTTCGTACGGGCCGTTAGACGTTTGCTCCAACACGGCCGCCGTATCAGCGACGCCATTATTATGTAAAATGTTTCTATTTATTGATTTTTATCATTAGGTAACAATGCGACAATAGTTGGCCTCGTGATGTGTGTTCGGGCCGTCTGACATTTGTTCGGGCCGTTAGACGTTTGCTCCAATATGGCCGCCGAGTCAGGGGTGTCACTTTTATAAATTAAATCATAGACAAGAAAATAAAACGAAATTCGTATGTATCACTTAAGACTGATTTAGAAAATACGCGAAATAGCTATCAACAAATTTATAAAATAATTTATGTAGAACTAAAATAAATTGTTATTTTTCTTACCGTATTATAATGGAGTTCTACCAAGTAAATGCCTACTCAATCGGTACAAAAATTAATATAAATTTTTAAATTGATTTAAATCTGTCTTTTTTGTTCTTCATAGCCAAAATATACAATATTCGTATAAATAAATTATTAAGTGCATTTGTTATTTGCGTATTCTATTTTTATAAATTCATCTGTAGGGCTGGCACAATTTTTTTTTACAAATTATTTTATGTCATCTTCGAAATGCTTTCATTAAAAAATGATATTATGATATTATAATTTCATAATTATAATAACCCATGTCCGCTGCCAACTTGGAGCATATGATCTCCTTACGTAAGTTATCTCAACATATATACTGTCTAAAAAACTGCTTGTTACTCAGTTGCTCAACCACTCTCTTTCGAAGTGGAAAAGAATGGATGTTATACGAGGCCTTGGTCAAGGCTTGTGGTTAGCTAATCGCTGTTACTATGCGTCGCTCTTTGAGATCGGAAACACCATTGCCTCTGAGCAGAATCGATTAAATCTGTTCGTTCCGGAATCGAACCCGCGCGGTCCGATTTGGTCGCCATCGACTTTGACCACTGCATCACAGACCGGGAATAGTTATTTCATTAATAAAATTTTGTTCGGGGACGATAAATCGTGTAGACATTTTGTCCGGAGACTTTCTGTCTTTTCACCTTTAGTTGACACACCTCTAAAAACATTTTTTCTTACATCTTTTGCAAGATTAAATGAAAAAGAAAATATTTGATATGACGTTAGTAAAAAATAATAAAGGGTTATACAAGAATACCCTTTATGCTTTTGTTTATTGTTTTTACTCACAGTTTGAATATTTTTAGATTCCAGCGGCCCAGAGTTCATCTTATACTTCCTCAGGCCCTTATTATCCTGATCCAAAATGGCCAGAATCGGATATAGATATTGATATCGAAGAATTTGATGTCAAAAAAGAGCTACCAGTGCATCAGCAAGTTGTGGTGGATATAACATTAGAAAAGATGGTATTCAATGAAAGAAACTTCGTTTGCAGTGTTTGCTTCGATGTATTCCCATCGATTTCTTCACTCATGAAGCATAAAGAGATTTATATGAAATCAAATTTTCATTTTGAACTTTTTGCAATCAATAGTGTCGATAGCGATATAGAAAAAAATAATGATCTAGAAACTTGTGAAGATCTTTACGAACGCGATCAGTTTTCTTCTTCAGTTTTCAAGTTAGAACATTTTAAAAGTCACAAATCTGCTACCGATAGTTCTTTTAAATCACTCAAAATTGCAGATTTGTCTGAAGGAAAGTACAAATGCGATAAATCCGATCACACATATTCTAAATATACTTCCCTTAAGGAACACTCAATGATGGATTCAATCAGAAAACCATACGAGTGCGATTATAAAACTGCCCAAAAGCGTCTTTTAAATTCACACAAACTTGTCCATTTAGGTAAAAAGCCATACGAATGTGACAAATGTGATTTTAAATCTGCTTTTGATGTTTTATTGTATGATCACAAAAAGAGACATTTAAGTGAAAAGCTATATGAATGTGGCCAATGTGATTTTAAATCTGCTACAAATGCATCATTGAATCAACACAAAAAAATACATTTAACTGAGAAACCTTTCACATGTGATCTGTGTGAATACAAAACTTCTAATCCAGATTGTCTAATAAGACACCAAAAGACTCATTTAGGGAAAGAACCATTCGATTGCGATCTGTGTGAATACAAAACATTTAGAAAATTTGACTTTGTTGCACATAAAATGTCTCATTCTAGTGCTCGAACATTCCCTTGCAATGAGTGCCCTTTCACAGCTTCCAAGCCTTCTGCATTAAAAGTACACAAAATGATACATTCGGGTGAAAAGCCATTTAAATGCGACATTTGCGACTACAAGGCTGCATATCGATCCTCCTTACTGTCACACAAATTAGCGCATTTAGATGAAAAACAGTTCAAATGCGATATATGTGGTAATACATTTGCTCACTATGCTTCTCTTAAGTACCATTTAACGACACATTCAAGTGAAAAGCCATACGAGTGTGACGTTTGCGATTATAAAGCTGGTCAAAAGCGTCTTTTAAATTCACATAAACTCGTACATTTAGGAGAAAAACCACACGAATGCGATAAATGTGAATTTAAAACTGCGTTTAAAAATGCATTGACTTCACACAAAAAGAAACATTCGAGTGTAAAGCCATACGTATGCGATCAATGTGATTTTAAATCTGAATTTTTTAATAATCTTAAAAATCATAAACTCATTCATTCGGTTGGAGAGATATTCAAATGCGACCAATGTGATTACAAAGCAGACATGAAACTGTGCGTGGAACACCACAAAGCTAAACATCCGACTTCGTCCAAAACCTCAGAATCCACGACTCTGACTGCGATGCCACAGCCCTGGTCATAATCATACATAATAATGTTCTCTGCTTTCAAATACGTTCCTACGTGGAATTATTTATTTATCCATCTATAAACTCACAGTGACATTTGACGCCATAGACAATTAATACAATTTATCTTTCTGGAAAGCAAAAAAGGTTACCTGCCGGGAGGGCAGGCGCCTACGTTAAGAGAGGCGGAGCTAAACAGGAGAGGATTGGGACTCTGTCTCTTGTACCTATAACCATATTTTACCGTAATAATTATGGTGAGGATATCCACAAATTTGGAAGTTCATTATTAAAGGTTCCAACTGGAAATGAAACCTGTGGCTTCTGCAACGTAAATTTTAATTATATGTGTGTACAATATCAAAGAATTCTCATCAATTGTTATTTATTAAATAAATCAGATATCTATCTTTTGTTTTATTCTGTTACTTCTTTTGAATAAACTAAAAAAAGTCCGGTCCTTGGCGCAGTGGCGACGGCTTTTTCTTGCATGCCGGACCGCCCGGGTTCGATTCCCGGGACGAGCGCGTTTTTTTCAGACGATAAATCTGTTCAAAGGCTTGGGTGTTTGTGTTGTTGAAAATCCCTATCCCTTCCCACCTTTCCAATGCTAAAAAGCGACGCATAGTGACAGCGATTGGCTAATCATAAGTCATGTCCTAGTCCTCGTATCCTTTCCATTCCGACTCTCTTCGAAAAAGAGATGTTGAGCAACTGAGTTACAAGCAGTTCTTGAAGAAAAACATATGTTGAGATAAACTCCGTGAGGAGTCCATATGCTACAAATTGGGAGAAGTCATGGTTAAAAAAAAAAAAACACTTTCCAATGTCCTCTTTTTAAAACAGTAAATTTTCACACTTATAGGAACAATATATTTAATATTTTTTATTCTCTGAACGAGCTTGCTATTTTCACGTAAGTTGCTTGATACAATTACCAATTTGAATCGTTTAGTTTGCCGCTGACGATCTGGGTTTCAATTTTCGGAAACTTCAAGCATTTCAAGTGCATCGAAATGCCTGAAGATGCCGAAAGACGATACTTTTGAAAGCAAAAATTCAAACGATTCAATTTTTATTGACTGAAATGGCTTTATTTACTTGGTAGAACTCCAATATTATACCGTGAAAAAATTAACAATGTATTTTAATACGACGCATAGTGACAGCGATTAGCTAATCACTTGTCCCGTCCTAGTCCTAGTATCCTTTCCATCCCGACTCTCTTCGAATAAGATAGCTAAAGCAATTGAGTCCCAAGCAGTTCTCGTAGAAAACCATATTGAGATAACCGACTTGAGGAGTCCATTTGCTCCAAGTTGGAAGTGGACATGGTTAATAACCATGCCACATGGCTCTAAGAGCGTTTTTACGAATCCTCTATAAAGGTAAGTACACACAATTTGTACCTAATATGATGTTGGGGAACGGTTAAATGCAGGGCTGTGGAGTCGGAGTCGTGGAGTCGGAGCTTTTTGGCAGGAGTCGTACTCGGAGTCTGAACTGAAGAAGTTTGTACTTTTTATTTTTGTATTTAATATGTCAAATTTGGCTTTTGGCCGCATTGATAGGGTTGATATTTAATTGAATACACATAAATAGGAATTTGAGGGGGAAAAAGTGACGATATCGATACCTTTTGTGTTTCTGGTCAATGTCGGAGTCGGAGTCGTGGTTTTGGTAAATGCTGGAGTCGGAGTCGGACTTTTTTTTTAAACTTTGAACTTTTATTAATGCGTGTAGCATGTTAAATTTGACTATCGGCCGGGTTAATTGGTTGATATTTAATTGAATACACATAAATAGGAAATTTAGGGAAAAAAAGTGATGATATTAACCTCTTTTTAGTCGGAGTCGTGTTTTTGGTCAATGTCGGAGTCGTAGTCGGACTTTTTTTTACCAACTCCACAGCCCTGGTTAAATGCCATCGTTTTTTCCCAGGGCTGTGGAGTCAGAGTCGGAGTCGTGGGGCCACGGTGTTTTCGCCTGAGTCGTATTCGGAGTTGGAGTCGTGAAAAACTTTGAATTTTTTATGGCATGTATTTAATGGGTCAGTAACTAATTCAAGTTTTGATTAGTTAAATAAATAAATGGTCAGTTGTCATTGTGTCAGTGTGAATGTGGTCAGTTATTTAATAAAACGGTCGGTAATATATTTGAATGGTTAGTTATTTATTAAAAACGGTTAGTGTTTACTTTAAATGGTCAGTAATTTAAAAAAAATGATAAGTTTTAGCTTGACAGCTTGTGAATTTTATCAAATATGGTCGTAATAAGCAAATTTATGACATGTTCTTTTTATTTTAACTGACCATTTATTATTTTTAACTGACCGTTTTAAGTATTTGTTACTGACCGTTTTAAGTATTTATAACTGACCATTTATCGAATTAAAAACTGACCAAATAATTAGTAGTAGTCATTTTTTATCAACCATTTGCCGGTCCAAATGATTTAACAAATGTACTTATATTTTCCATGGTTTCGGCGGTAACTTTGTGGAAGTTCGTTTTAATATAAAATTTAAAATAACTTTGATTATTCCACGTATTGTATAACTAACTGTGACACGTGTTTCGCCTCTTTCAGAGGCATCTTCAGACTTACTATCGCAAAGTTTGCTTAAGTAATGAAATGTACATTTGCACACATTTGAAAATGCAAAATACACACAAAAATTTGTGACATATTTTATATCTGTTAGTCGGTGTCCAGCCCTTGCTTGGACTAGATCAAATTCGTAATTTTCGTATGAAGTTTGCCCGAGTTATCTCGTGATGTCCGTTTTTGACGTCTTTCAATACCCGAGTAAACTCGGGCGTGCTCGGAAATTGGTTTAATGCGTGTAGCATGTTAAATTTGACTATCGGCCGGGTTGGTTGGTTGATATTTTATCGAATACACATAAATAGAAATAACCTTATATAGAAATATTAGAACGGTTAAATAAATCCTATATTTTACTTCTCAATACACCTTTCTTTAGACTGGCAGTACATTTCATTATTTCAACCATAGACAAAAGAACAAAAAGTCTCACAGAAATTAGTGCAAGACTTTCTTTGTATTGATAATTATTATGAATCCGTCAAGTATAAAAGGGAAATGAATCAAATTAAAACCGAGCCCGATATTGGTAATTGTGATGCAGAAGAATATAATATATCGAACAAAGCATGGCCAGTGTTTCGATTTAGGGATAACCAACCATTTGAGGTTAAAATTATGTTCATTATTAACATTTGTTAGGTATATATGTTACAGTGAAACTGTATTCTCAGTGAAATTATATCAAGTAATAGATTTGTATGACAGCATGATTTCACTGGTCACGATCAGGGCAATTATTGGCCCAAGACGATGGTTTGCCGGCTTAAAATTTTGGTTTGCTTCAATGAATCAAAATTATCAAGTAGTCCCTTTCATAAAAATAAAAACACAGACAAACATTGGGCTGAAGAGCGGTCAAATTTAATTTCAATGACAGTTGGGAGATGAATATATTTTCACTGAGAATACAGTTTCACTGTCACATATATACCGATAAAACGAGGTGAATAGAGACAAAATCAAAGTTTGCTTTTAAGTACAACTTGACTAAGTATCCAATGTATTTTTTTACTATTTATATATAATGACTTCAATACTCTCTCGAATGACAAAATCAAACAAACTAAATGATTGGCCCAAATTGAAACAAAAGTGTTTAAGTCCGATGCCTGTGCATCCTTACTTTTTGACCCTTTAATTGCGATAAGATATGTTTTTTTTTGTTAATAAGTACCGTAAAACGAAATGAGGCCGGAGTCGTTCTCGGTGTCGCAAATTTTGAAAAGTTTTGAACTTTATATTTTTGCATTTAATATGTCAAATTTTGCTTTTGACCGCATTGATAGGGTTGATATTTAATTGAATACACATAAATAGGAAATTTAGGGAAAAAAAGTGACGAAATTAAGCTTTTTTTTAAAAAAAAAATTAACAATGTCGGAGTCGTGGTTTTGGTAAATGCTAGAGTCGGAATCGGACTTTTTTTCCCGACTCTACAGCCCTGGCAATAACTCTCGTATAGAAAAGTGGTTCATATATTCCAATCATTAGAATCTGTTTTTTTAAATCTATTCACCTGCCGATTACATTGCGATGTTTCTGCTCTCCGGGAAGCAGGAGCGACTCGACTGTCGACTTTCGATGACTGGCTAATTTCACAAGTTTTAGTGTGCGAACAGCTCATCCGACTGGCATGAAACGGTGGCTCCAGTATCGACCTGGAGACGTCGTTCTAGAAGTCGGTTACAAGTTTTTATACCTAATTGTATCGTGAATTTATTCGCGTTATAGTAATCGTCTTGGTCTTAACTCATTGATTGAAGTGATTATATGATTGCCCGAGTTCGTTCTGAGAGTTCGACAACTTTGGGCGGTAACACAAGTTTCTGAAAACAGCTATAGAATAAGCTAAAACAAAACCTCTTTACCGTTTTTGTAGAATACAACAATCGACTTGAAGACTGTTAAATGTGAAGTTGATTCAAAATGGCGCAACTTTGGCAATGAAGTTCCACAAATTAAATCCGAAGAATCCACTAACGGAGGTGAACGTTCATACTCTGCCCTAAATCAGGTTATTATCATTGTTTAAGTCCCAAATTTTCTATATGATTCACGCCCCCTTTTACACTACTTCTTATACCACGGTCCCGACTATAGTGTTAGCGGAGCGTTAACTGTACGTGGAAAAATCAAAGTTGTTTTAAATTTTATATAGACTGTTTATTGATAACATTTTATTTTTTATAGGAAACACCAGTTCTACAATCCGAAAAGTTTTCACAAAAGAAATCATTAAGTATTGAAAAAAACTGTATTAAAAAGGAAAATTTTACACAAGAAACTGTTCCTGTAATAGTATTGACTAGAAAAATATTCAATGAACAAAATTATGTTTGTAATACTTGTTTTAAATTGTTTAAATCGCTGTTTTTACTTAGAAAACATAAAAAATGTCATATTGTTTATGAATTAATAGAAGAAACTGAAGTTAATCGAAAAGAAAATAATTCTCAAAAGTGCAATATGTGTAATAAAAATAACAAAAAACCTTCTCTTTTAAAAAAACATCAAATAACAAATCTAAGTAAAAAATGGTACAAATGCAATCATTGCGACTTTAAATCTACGCGTTCTTCAAATTTAAAAAGGCATCAAATGAGCCATTTGGGTGAAAAACCCTATCTATGTGACCAGTGCGATTTTAAATCGAGTCAATTCTTCCGTTTGAAGACTCACAAAATGTTGCATAGTGGTGATTTACCGTATGAATGTGGTCAGTGCAATAAGAAATACGTTGACGCTTCGCGTTTGAAGAAACACAGAATGACGCATTCGGGAGAGAAGCCGTTCGAGTGTGATCAGTGTAGCTTTAAAACGGCGCGGTCTTTTTGCTTGAAGCGACATCTGTTATCTCATTCTGGTAAAATATTGTCGTCTTAGACAAACTCCGACTCCAGCATTTACCTAAAACACGCTCCCAACTTGAAGAATATGGACTCCTCCTGGAGCTTATCTCAACATATATTTTTCTACGAAAACTGCTTGTTACTCAGTTGCTCAACCTCTCTTTTTCGAAGAGAGTAGGAGATGGAAAGGATTCAAAGACTCGGACAAGATTAGTGGTTAGCTAATCGCTCTTGCTATGCGTCGCTTTTTTGGGATAAGAAAGGTTTGGAAGGGATATTCAACAATGCAAACACCCATGCCTTTGAACAGATTTATCGACCCAAATCTGCTCGTACCGGGAATCGAACCCGGGTGGCCAACAACGTTGACCTTTGCGCCACGGATCTTTTTTTTATGTGTATTCAATTACTTATCAAATTTTATATGTGTATTCAATTACTAATCTGCCCAATAGCCAAATTTGACTTATTATATGCAAAAATATAAAGTTAAAACTTTTCAAAATTTCTGACTCCAGCCAAAAACCCCCGACTCCATAACTCCGACTCCAACTCCACAGCCCCACTCATGTGACTTCTTCAAATATCAAGTTTTTCTACTTTTGATGGATTCGGCGGTCACTTTTTGGTTGAATCAGTGGAGATTTTCTTCAAACCATGTCCACTTCCAACGTGGAGCAAACTGCGTCTCTCTACGATAACTACTTGTTACTTAATCTCTTTGATTCGTAGCAATTAATGACTTAAAAGATACGAAGCCTTGTGGTTTGCTAATCTGATTTGCGATCGGGAGGGTAGATACAGAATTTTAACAACGCAAACACTAAGGTAGATTTTCTTTCAAACCATGTCCGCTTCAAGCCTCAAGCAAACGGTGTTTTTTTTACGAGAACTGCTTGTTACTCAGCAAGTCAATCTCTTTCAATCGTAGCAATGTATGACTGAAAGGATACGAAGACTAGTGATTAGCTAATCTGATGTGGGATCGGGAGGGTATTTTAACAACGCAAGCACTGAGATTTTTTTTCAATCCATGTCCGCTTCCAGCTTGGAACAAACGGCGTTCTGTGGGAGAACTGGTTTATCAGTCATTCAATCTCTTTTATTCTTAACAATTAAGGACTGAAAGGATACAAAGACAAGTGGTTAGCTAATCTGATTTGGAATCGGGAGGGTGGGTTAAGATAAATTTTACCAACGTAACCACCCATGTCTTCGAGCAATATTTATGAATCGACTGACAAAAACTAATCGTGCAGGGAGTTGAACCCTTGAGGTCCGTCACGGATGTCAACGACATCCACCAATGCACTATCGACCGTATATTTACATAGGAAATAAATTATATACAAAATATGAAAAACTACTTTTTTTCTCCTATATCCGCTTCCAATTTGTAGAATGTTTTAACCCTCGAAAGACGGTCCCTGAAAAATAACTTGTGATCCAAAAGGGACTGTAAATATATCCCAGAGTTATGACTTTATTGGCATAGATTGCATTAATAAAATGTTATATTATGCTTCAATGCATAGGCTTCCAAACATGTTTGACCCGTGGCCCACTTTTCAGACACAAAATTACATCCGAACCCCTTGTAAATTTTCTTCATGCCCCCATTTCTGCAAAATGCCCCCTGGGGGGCCTGTAGGCTCACTTTGGGAACCTGTGCTTTAATGTATTGTATCCATTGTTCTTATTTATTCTAGACTATCGATATCAAAACTGTGAATGCGACATCTTATCTACACCTTTTAATGTAAAAAGCATCCATTTGATTTGGAATGTTCTTCTAAGAGGTGCGTTTGAAATAAAATAGCGGTATGATATCGCGTATGGGCAGTTAAGTTTTAATCTTGGCAATTAGTAGCGACACTTTAAATGGTTGTCAGCCAAAAATAATCAAACTAATCTTCTTTTTTATTCAATTGCGACGAAACTAGTCGATCAAAATCATATTTTTTTACTGCAATAGATGTAAAAAACAATTATTTAAGAATACCTGTCCGGTCCGTGGCGCAGTGTCAACGGTGTTGGCTTGCGTGCCGGATCACCCAGGTTCGATTCCCGCTAGAGCGGATTTTTTCAGTCGATAAATCTCTTCAAAGGCATGGTTGTTTGTGCTGTTGAAATTCCCTTCCCACCTTTACGATCCAAAAAAGAGCGACGCAATAGTGACAGCGATTAACTAATCACTGGTCTTGTCCTAGTCTTCGTATCCTTTCCATCCTGACTCTCTTCGATAAAAAAGAGAGTTTGAGCAACTGAGTAACAAGCATTTCTCGTAGAAATAAAACAAAATTGATGATATAAACTCCGTGAGGAGTCCATATGCTCCTAATTGGGAGCGGACATGGTTAAAAAAAAGTTTACACATTGTATCACTAATATTAGAATAGATATTTAACATAATGGAGCAGTGATGGTCGATTGTTTCACCCTCAGCATGGCAAAAGCTAAAAGTGACAGCTTTAGTTCACTTTCAAAAAATATGGGATAGTTCTTCATTTGATACTATATGACTGAAATATAATAATGCTTACATATATAGAGAATAAGTGACTTAAAAATATGTTGCAAGATCATAGTATGCTAAACCGCTATAAGAAAAATTCATTTAATGATAACCAATCAGGGTGCAAAATTGACATAATATTTTAAGCCGTGTGTGAAAATTCTTATCGAGGATTCACAAATACGCTCGTAATATAATTAACATGGGATTGATTGGGACATCTAAGCCCTTAAATAACGTAGGTAGTTTTAATGTATTGTCTTTTTTTAAATTTTGAAAAATTTGTAGCGTACAAGCCAAAAAGTTCTAACTGGTACCAGGAATCAATGCAACTAAATGTTTTTTTATGACTGGCAGCACTTTGAACTATTTCAACCATAGACAATAATACAAAAAATCATTTGTCGTTAATAATAAATACCTTTCGTATATTGTAGTAATATTAATTATGTGGCCGTCTAGCTAAAAAGGGAAATGAATAATATCAAAACCGAACCCGATGTCAGTTATTCTGATGCCGAGGAACACAATGCATCGGACGACTCTTGGTTTGAGGTGCCAGTCGACCGACCAAAAGACAACCAACGATTTGAGGTTAAATTTCATACAAAATTATGATTATTTAAACTGCTTTTTATAGTTTAATATACCGTCAAAAAGGGCGAATGGAAAGAAAAACAAGGATTGAACTTTAGCACAACTTGACTAAGTATCAAATTCTTTACAATGACTATAATACTATCTCTCGAATGACAAAAAACAAACCAACTAAATGAATGGCCAAAATTGAAACAAACGTGTTTAAGTTCGATGCCTGTGCATCATTACTTTTTGACTCCGGAAGTACGGTATAACGGGGGTGAATAGAGACAAAAACAAGGATTGAACTTAAGCACAACTTTACTAAGTATCCAATATATTTTTAACTATTTACATATATATAATTCTTTACAATGGCTATAATACTATCTCTCGAATGACAAAACCAAACCAACTAAATGATTGGCCCAAATTGAAACGAACGTGTTTTAGTTCGATGCCTGTGCATCCTTACTTTTTGACTCCTTACAACATTGTCTAATAAGTACCGTAAAACGGGGTGAATCTTATATATAAAACCGAAACGGGGGATGTATGTCTGTAATTCCCTTTTGCATTGTTGTTGCAAGTTCAAACAAACGAATTGATTTCGCTCGCGAAAGTTTCGACGGTAAATTTGTTTCGTTATCAATGTGTGTGTAGACTCCAATTACTCGAGTATCGAGTATTACATATATAAAACCGAACGGCGTATGCATGTCTGTGGGTCTGTAATTCCCTTTTGCATTGTTGGTCATTAAGTTGCAATAAAAACGAATATGAAAGAAAATATGTAGTCGAACGAAAACATTTAGTCAAAATGTAATAAATTAGTCTTCTACTGCACTTTTCCCGGCTTTTATTAATATAATAATGTTTTTATTTACGTGAAGGTATTATTTGACATTTCTTTGACAGAAAATTAGATTTTTTCCTTGAATTTGGACATTTTAATGGGCGAGAATGGGGCTGTCAATATATGAAAGGGGCTGTGAAATGTCAATGACAGTCTGAAATGTTCATTTTAATTCCATTTTAATTGACCTAGACTTTTGAATTTTGAAAAGAGTTGTTTCAACTCTGAGCCCGTCTGAATTTACGCGCCGAGCTGAACATAACCCCAAACTGGTCCGAGCGAAGCCGGGTTCGAATACTAGTATCTTATATATTACTAGCCGGTTCCCGGCATGCGTTGCAATACCGCTTAAATAATGAAAGTGTTCGTGTTTATTGAAGTGCTGTCGGATGCATAATATTTTAAATAAATAATTTCGATTTAATTTCACTGACATTGATCGGTATCAATGACATTTGCCGATTGTCTATGGTACTACACACGCACCACCTACTGCAAGTTAATTGTACTATGCCTATAACCTTTCCGCAAGTGCCACATTAAGTTATCAAAATGGACGCTATGTTAGCACATAAAAAATGAAAAAACATTGATTGTTATATAAAAGACCTAATGTTAGTTAATTTTACTATTTTATTTGAATATTGGGACTTTTGAATTTTGAAAAAAGTTGTTTCAACTTGGCCCGTCTGAATTTACGCGCCGAGGTGAACATAACCCCAAACTGGTCCGAGCGAAGCCGGGTTCGAACACTAGTAGACTCATATAGAATAGAGGTTCATATCGATGTCTTAAAGAGTATATTTACTATCTCCATTTTTATCAAATGTGCAGGAGAGGGTAAAAACCGATTATTTTGGTATTTTCGAACCGATCGGGAAAATTTCAAATATTACTTTCAAACAATTTTTTTATTCCACCGCTGAAAAATAACGAATGAATGACAGGTGACAATAGAAAATGGTGGGTTGGATAATTAGCAGTGTATGTTTTAGAACGACAATGGAGTTATCAAATTTTCCTAAATCGTTTTCACTATGCACTCAAATAAGTTTTGGTTATAAAAAAATGGTTGTCGGTGTAAAGTCGGTGTACGGACGATATTTTAACGTGACAACGTCATAAGAAAACATTGATGAAATGATTGCATACTTTTATGAATGAAATGGAATCATTTTTATTGAATTATCATTATTTTGTATGGATACGAAGAAGGAGTGAAATGAAATCTACAATTTTTTATTGTTTATTTAAAGTATATTTGTTATACGTTAGTCAGATTTTTAATATGCAAGAATTAATTACCTTTATTGCCGCAATTGTTGTTGTAATATAAACAATGAAAACCACATTAACATTTCACTTCACTTTATAAACAGTTGTAAACAGATCACGTGTAGGTACTGTAGGTGTATAAGTTGTGTGCTGCCGCTGTCTCTTTTCTTCTCAGACGCATCGACCAATCGAGTGGAAGAGAGATAGATGCGGCACAATCCGAACGGTAGGCCGATCGTGCCTCTCTATCGCTTATCCGCGCTCTCGCTCGCACGCTTGCCTTCGGCGTAACGCGACGAACGGGACAATGAGTAATGTTTTTTCGTGCGTGCAGCGGGCGTTCATCGATTTATAAGACGTTGTCACGTCAAAATTGACGTGATATGCACATTGCATGATACAACAAGATGCCATTATTAAGTCATTTTCAGCCAAAAGTGGAGTTCACAAAATTACTCTATAAGCCTTCGATATATTCCAAGCATTACAAATTCAGTGACGGCTGGTGACAGGGTGCAGGGTGCAAAAGGAAGATTCAACTATTTTTCCGTACTGCGAAAGAGAAACAGTTGGCATTGCGAACATCTGAATTGAAAGTCCATGCTATAGAAGTGTTTTAAAATCCAATGAATGGGAAAGAACTCTTGCAAAAATGGTTGAATCTTCCATTGCACCCACCAACACCCCGTCACCAGCCGTCGCTGCTTTTGACATTGATAAGCGCTCACGCTCGCAGTTTTGACTACACTAGTCTGTAATGAACATCAACACGAACTACTTGCCCGTGCATGCGCTATTGGAAATACTAATTATTATTGATTTTTACCGACTCCAACTCCGACTCTGACTCCAGCATTTAAAAAAAACCACGACTCCGACTAAAAAAAATTCAATATTGTCACTGTTTTCCCCTATTTTTCTTATTTATGTGTATTCAATTAAATATCAACCCTATCAATGCGGCCAAAAGCCAAATTTGACGTATAAAATCCAAAAATAAAAAGTTCAAACTTCTTCCATTGCACCCTCCAACACCCCGTCATCAGCCGTCACTGATTACAATCTGTTGTTTTGTCTCCATTCACTTGCCAAGTATCTATTTACCCCAATTCAATTGTGAATAGAGACATTGAACTAAATTTACTGTGTCTTAATACGATAGTGAATATTTGAAAAATATTGTCATGAATGTGTACAGTGTAACCTTGATTCTACATTTTTCACCTGACCAGGAAAAATATACGATAAATGCTAGTTTTTTTAACTACGAACCGATTGGATGGGGTCGAATGTGTTTATGAGAAATATTTAACAAAAACTGTCAATCTGTTTTTAGACGATAAATTGGGGAACGTTTAATACGGGATTTTTTTACATTGTTCTTATGGGTGCTTCGCCGGGACTATAGAAAATGAACGAACCACGCGAGAACCTTAGATCGGGGCTCCACTGTGTTTATACCATAGAAACACGTTTCAAGCCATTCATAATTGAAATATATGGCGCAGGTATGAAGATATATAGTCGTGAAGGGTAAAAAGTGTGTAATCACCCCGTTTTACGGTATTAAAAGTATGTCATTGTTTTTATTTTCAACTTGATTGAATCGATAAAGTCAAATCGTCTTTTTTTTGCAGGACATAACAATCGACTTGCCGAATATTAAATGTGAAATCAATTCAAAATGGCAAAACAATGGCGAAGAAATACCAAAAATAAAATGCGAAGAATCCGGAACTGGAGGAGAATGTTCATATTCAGCAGCAAATCAGGTAATTATAATGGAAGTTCTTCGGCGAAGAAGCCAGAACCTTCGTGGGGGGCGTCTTTAGTATGCGGTTCTAACCTAACCTTACCTATAACCTAACCTTGCCTGACCTTACCTAATCTAACCTAACCCAACTAAACCTTCAAGCTAACCTAACATAACCTTTAACCTAACCTAACTTAACCTATAACCCAAACTTACCTCACCTAACCTAACCTAACCAATCATATCTACCTTTGAATAAGCAGTCGGTTATTTTTAGATTTGTATTTTAGCAACTACCTGTTGAGAACAACCTTGATTCGGCTCCCTCGTAAATCGAGAAGGAGCCTCCTATCCGACACTCAGGGAGGAATTTTGTGAACGGAGCAGGAGAAACATGGTGCTCTTATAAACAAAATACGATCTCAAAGTGTTATGTGGGTGCGGTTAGCACCCATTATTTAATTGTTACGTATTTTCACAGAATTTACACACGGATTTAACACAGATAGATTTACAATACACGTTACGATCTACAATACATGATACACGACAATTATAATTGCGAAGGCGATATCAGGAATATACTAGACTTTATCCTTAGGGAGAGGATTAGGAGCTTGCAGGCTACTTCCAGGGCATACAGTTGGGAGAAGCCTCTCAACCACGACTGTAAGACTTATCTGGCAAGCGCGTGCTCACTCCCTGCTCTTCAATCTCTAACTGCTCGTATGAAAAAAAAAGCGGTTCCTTTAGGTAGCAACCATCGAACTTTGCATGAAATACCATGTACTGTCATGCACTCAGGGCGTGAAAGAATCAAGAGACCTTTAGAGCGAGACGTCCGCATAAATATCTCTTTTACAAATTTTAAATTACTCTATATTGAATCGCTATAGATTTCAATATAGAGTATTATTAGAATGAATTTATTTCCTGATATCGACTTAAACTCACAGACTGAGGTGAAAAATAGATCGTTCGAGAGAGTTCTGATGACCTACCATATAGGGTCGGTGTCACTGTTTACCTCCAAACGTCTTTTTGTGCGATTTCAAAGTTATGCGTTTTTTTTTTAATTTTGACTATTTCAGCGAACATAAAATGTAACAATGTAATTCACAGCGCGTTCACATATGTACATACCTCCTGTCTGTGCCAAATCCAGTTTTTGATTTGTGTATTACAATTTGACCTTGTACATATTATTAAGTTCTTAATATGTAATAAGTGATAGCTTTTTTTGTGCGATTTCTTTTGCACGATTTTCAGCGCAGAATATGCGGATAAATTTTTACGACTCAATGTTTTTAAATCAATCAACCTACATTTCTTGTTTTGCCATTTCCAAATCGATCACAAATGACACCAAGCTAAGAAAACGACACCATCTTAAAAAATACCTTGCTCCTTTTCAGATCAGCACCCCCGAAGTCGACCGACAGAAGTCGAATGTCACCAAAAATATAGCAGAGTACACCGTTCCCAATTTCGACTATAAAGAACCCGATGATTTCAACGAGTACTCATATTCAGGGGACGGGCCACCACTTCAGGTGATATTTATATTATAATAACAGTTATAGACTCAAACCTCTTTTTGTGCGACTTTTTTTGTGCGATTTCAAAGTTATACGGTTTTTTATGATTTTAAAATATATTACTTTTAAGGTTTTCACTGTCAATACTTGGCGGAATGGCATAATAATTAAAATAATAAAACATTTTTAAGTGCCGGTTTCGCTCATGGCGAGCATTTCCAACTGATCAGTTGATAATGCTCGCCATGAAAAAAACCAGTCCTTATCCAATATATTTTATGTGGAATATGTACCTACTAAGAATCTGTTATTATTTTTATTGTAAAAAATATCGATAATTCAATGAGCTTTACCCATGCGGCCCTCGAACTATCTGAATATTGATTGTCTCGCCCTGTTTTTTTTTATGTTCATAAAATTGAAAATATTGTTTTATATTGTTATTCCATCGTCCGAAAAAATGTGATTTATATTTGTCATTTCGGGCCACATGAAATGTCATTGAAGGCCGCAGGTTGTGCATCACTGGTGTAATCTTAAATCGTGATCAAAATGTTTATTTATTAGTTTGCATTGTCGAAATTTTGACATAACCTCAAATTTTCCCTTCAAAACTTATATGAGCGTGTTTGTGTTGATTTTGGTAAATTATGGATATATGGTCACGGGACTGAATTTTTGTAAAGATTTATGAAAAATAAGCACATTAAATGAAATGAATGTAAGGCTTACGATTTTTTTTGAAATGTTTCGTCTATAATTTTTAAATTTATTATTATAGAAGATCCTAAAGAATACTTCGCAATAAGTATGAAATCGAGTTGTTTTAATTTACAGGAGCAAAAATGCAACAACAAACTACACAAAAATTGGTGTCTGTAAAGTCGGTTTACGGACGATAGTTTAACGTGACAACGTCATAAGAAAACATTGATGAAATGATTGCATACTTTTATGAATTATATGGAATCATTTTTATTGAATTATCATTATTTTGTATGGATACGATATTTTGTATATTTGTTATACGTTAATCAGATTTTTAATATGCAAGAATTAATTACCTTTATTGCCGCAATTGTTGTTGTAATATAAACAATGAAAACCACATTAACATTTCACTTCACTTTATAAACAGTTGTAAACAGATCACGTGTAGGTACTGTAGGTGTATAAGTTGTGTGCTGCCGCTGTCTCTTTTCTACTCAGACGCATCGACCAATCGAGTGGAAGAGACATAGATGCGGCACAATCCGAACGGTAGGCCGATCGTGCCTCTCTATCGCTTATCCGCGCTCTCACTCGCACGCTTGCCTTCGGCATAACGTGACAAACGGGACAATGAGTCATGTTTTTTCGTGCGTGCAGCGGGCGTTCATCGATTTATAAGACGTTGTCACGTCAATAATAATATTATACAGATAGAGACAGTCACATAACTTTATTATTCAGTACTCATACAATAATCAGTAATATTCTTTAGATTTAATCATTTTGATTCCACATTTTATAAAAATCCACAAGAACTCAAAGAGTAAAGTCAAAACATAAAATTATAAGCCAGTATGTATACATTTTTTGAGCTTAGCTCGAAAGGATTGGGATTCTGTCCCGTGACCATATGTATATCTATAACTATCCTTGATTTTATTAATTGTATATTGTATCAATTTATAGAATTATAACCCATCGAAAAAGGAACGTGATAAAATGAAACAAAAGTTTTACGAAACTCTATCGAAAAAAATTCAAAAAAAGAACAGTTCACAAATCAGTACTGAAAAATACAACAAACTAACGGAAGAAGTCAAAGTGGCGAAGAAGAGAACTAAAAAACATAACAGGGACTACTGGCTCTTGCGGCATTATGATGTATTGATGTCGGATGGGAAAGAGAGACTTATAGCTCCTGTTATTAACCAACAAATACTGTATTACATTTCATTTGAAAAGACCTTTGATGTTTTGTTTAAAACGCATGAACTAACCGGCCACGGAGGGCGAGATAAAATGAGAAAAGAACTGTCAAATTCTTACAAAAATATAACATTACACGAAGTTCAATCATTTTTAAATCAATGCCAATACTGTTTAAGCAAAAGAAGAAATGAAAAAAAAGACTTTACAATTCAGCCAATATTATTTGGCGAGTTGAAAAGTAAATGTAATGTGAATTTGATTGATTATCAATCAAAACCTGATGGAGATTACAAGTTTATTATGGTTTACGAGGACTATTTGACGAAATTTATTATTTTGAGATCTCTTAAAACCAAAATGGCCGACGAAATCGCTCAAAATGTTCTTGATATATTCCTATTGTTCGGTGCACCAACGGTTTTACATTCCGATCACGGTATCGTGTTTTGTAACGGTATTATCTACAGTCTTAAAAAACTTTGGCCTAAGTTGAAGATTGTCTATGAGAAATTTCGATATGATCCAACGCAAGATGGCGCCGTTGTGAAAGAAGCGGGGGATTTACTGGCAGATTGGATGGCTAGCAATCAGTCTGAAAGTTGGACTAAAGCGTTGGGGTTTGTACAGTTTGCTAAGAATAGGGCGTTGGGTTTTGATATGAAACAAACACCCCACGATGCAATGTTTGGTTCAAAGTATCCAAAAGAGTATAATGATGTTAAAAATGTTGAAGATAAATTAAAAAAAGATATGATTTTACATAAAAAATGCATCAGTTGTGATTTAAAATTAGTTAAAAGTGACGTGTGTGTTATTTGTCAACAAAATAAGCAAGAAAAACTCATTGTAAATCAAGATAATCGAATAAAATGTGATTTAAATGACAGTAGTCTTACAGTCAATAAAGAAATGGCTTTAAATGTATTAGAAGAAGAAGAAGAAGATGAGGAATTAAACACAACTGAAACTAAATTAGACCAATCGGAAACAAAAATAGAAAACGCCAAACAGCGTAATATGGATAATGTTCCAGTAGAAAAAAATCTTTCCTTCAAAATAACGGAACAAACTCATCTGAAATGCATGTGCCGAATCGAATGCAAGAACAACAGGTGTTTATGCGTGAAGAACAAAGTTTTGTGCAATACAAAATGTCACTCGAATGTGCAGTGTTTTAATAAATAGTTTGTTTATTTTGTATGTATTTTTATATATTTTTATTCTAATAAAAGATTCATTGAAAAAATCTTTGTATTTTTTATATCCAACAAATCAGGGCTTTGGAGTCAATATTTACCAAAAACGGAAAAGGTGAGACTTTTTCTGGAAGTAGCGAAACACGTGTCACGAATCGGAGAACAATGCGTAGAAATCAAAGACATCTTAAATTATAAATGTCATATTTTTTGATGAATAAAATAAATATTATAAAATTTAAAATAACTTTGATTATTTCACGTATTGTCAAATTTGAATTGTGTGAGTTTTGTCGCTAACGTCCTGAGTTTCGCCTTTCAGCATCGTCAGGCATTTCAATTGCACGGATGTACTTGAACTGACGCGTTGTTAACAGTTTGTATCGTTCATATAAAAAAAATAGAAATTAGCAAAAATTGAATTGACAACACAAGTTGAAAATATATTCTTCTCCAAGCTGTCATTGAAATTAAAATTGACCGCCCTATGTTTGTCTGTGTTTTGTCTTTGGTTCTCTTTTTACGAAAGGGACTACTTGCTGATTTTGTTTCATTGAAGCAAACCAACATTTAAGGCCGGCAAATCATCGATTTGGGCCAATAATTTGAATGGTCGTGACCAGTGAAATCATGTTGTCATACAAATCTATTACTTGATACATTTTCACTGAGAATACAGTTTCACTGTAACATATATACAATTTAAAATAACTTTGATTATTTCACGTATTGTGCGACTAAATGTGACACGTGTTTCGCCTCTTTCATAGGCATCTTCGGACTTACTATCGCAAAGGTTGCTTAAGTAACGAAGCAAGATTGATTCTAACATTTTTCAATACGTAGAATTATCAAAGTTATTTTATATCAAAATGAACTTCTACAAAGTTTTCGCCGAAACCATCGAAAGTAGTTTATTTCTTTATTTATGTATTTTTATATTTTTATTTAAATAAAAAATTCACTGAATGTATTTTTATATTATTTTGATCCAACAAAATCCGTTTGATTACTTGTAAGTAATTTTCCCCAGGCATTGTGTGAGTTCCTTGACAGTCTGAAAAAGATTCACTTTCTGATGACTTTGAAAGAGGCGAAACACGTGTCAAGAACCGGAGAACAATGCGTGGCATAAAAAAAGATATCTTTAATTATAAATGCTATATTTTTTATAAATTAAATAAATGTTTGGCATAACAGCTCATGCCAGTGCGCCAGATATTTAAAAAATGAAAGTCATACGTGTTCAGCTTAATTTAATGTGAATAGCTCGATGAACAAATGACATACACCGATGTCTCTTTTTCATTGATTGAACTGGCGTTTACGTGGTAAAACTACATTTTAACGCGGTGAAGAAAATGTGTTTTAATTCTACAGATATAAATGAGAGATCGATAATTGCAAATACAAACATAGTTCTGACGACGATGATGGCGTAAGCCGAAATAGCCAGGCATAACAAGTGTACGGATGTACTTGAACTGACTGAAGTACATCCGTGCACTTGAAATGCCTGAAGATGCCGAAAGGCGTAACCCGGGTCGTTAGCGACTAAACTCATGGAAAAGTACAATATTCAAACAATCCAAATTTGATATTGAAATTCCCTTCAATTCAAGCACCCTCAGTCGAAATCCCTTCTAGTAATCGTTTTTTTTTATTTTTCTTCAAGGTTGTAACTAGAAGAGTTGAAACAGAGCCACCATCACTAACAAGCGAAACCCATCCCGATGATAAAACAATGAGCACGTCAGCTAAACATAGAGAACTACAGTCGGAGTTGGAAAATGAAAATTACAACTACCTAAAACGTCACAGACTGTCCAATACGGGAGTAAAACCGATCAAGTGTGAAAAGTGCGATTTTATATGTGCGAACCTTTATTATTTACAAATACACAAAGCAACCCATGTTCAATTGGAAACTGTCATGACATGCGACAAGTGTGAATTTAAATGTACGCACGCGTCCAACTTTCGAAGACACCAGCTAAGCCACACCTGCGAGAAAGCCTTTAAATGTGACCAGTGCCAGTTCTCATTCAGCCAATCGTCCCATCTGAGAACGCACAAGATGTCGCACAGCGGGGTGAAACCGTTCAAGTGCAGCCAGTGCGACTTTCAGACGGCCCGTGCATCGTATTTGCAGACGCACAGACATTTACATACCGGTGAGAAGCCGTACGAGTGTGATACGTGTGGTTTTAAATGTGCTAGCCCGAGTAACCTGAAGAGGCATAAGTTGAAGCATAAGTCTAATAGAAAATGAAAAAACATCGAAAGATAATTTGTGATCCGAAGGGGGGTCTAAAAATACCCCAGTTTAAGACTTTATTGGCATAGATTGCATTAAAAAATGTTATTATACACCGTTTTAAATATATTTATATACTAAATAAATCGATAGTTTTCCTATAATTATTGTTATGTTAAGTACTATATAAACACACAAGTAGAATGTATTGATGTTCATGACAGACTGGCGAAGTCAAAACTTCTTGAGCTCTTATCTATGTCACAAAAACAGGGCTGTGGAGTCGGTACAAAAAAGTTCGACTCCGACTCCAGTGCCAGCATTTACCAAGACTTCTACTCCGACTCCAGCATTGACCAAAAACACGAATTTGTCTCCGATTAAAAAAAGTTAAAATCGATCACGTTTTCTTCCTTTCCTATTTATGTGAATTCAATTATATACCGACCAACCAATCCGGCCAATAGCAAAATTTGATTTGAAATCCTAATATGACATACAATTTGCAAAAATAAAAAGTGTAAAATTTACGACTCCGGCCAAAACACTGTGAGGAGCCCGAGACTCCGACTCCAACTCCGGCCAAAAAACTCCCGACTCCCCAGCCCTCGTTTTTACCCTAATTTATCTAAGCATTTCTTTTGACTTGGGCTAATACAAAGCAAGTGAATGGTTTTTATCAGAGCTGTGGAGTCGGTGAAAAAAAGTCTGACTCCGACTCCAGCATCTACCAAAACCACGACTCCGACTCCAACATTGATCAAAAACACGACTCCGAAGAAAAAGTACAATATCGTCGGTACCTGTGGTCTAGTGGCAAGAGCTTTGTCCTAGCAATCAGGGGACCCGAGTTCAAGATGTTATTTGTCGTTGATTTTGTGCACAACAGATTTATTAATTATCATCGAGTTAATCTCGTATGACTTTCACAATTAGGAATATTTGGCGCATTGGCGCAAGCTGTATTGCCAAATATTTTTTTTATTTTCTTCATAAATAACAACCCTATCAATGTGACCAAAAGCCAAATTTTACATACAAAATGCAAAAATAAAAAGTTCAATCTTTTCAAAATTTCCGACTCCGAGTATGACTCCGGCCAAATCTCTGCGACGACTCCGACTCCGGCCAAAAAGCTCCAACTCCCTGTTTGTGATACGTATGGCGACAAATTGAATAGTCGAAAGGCCATAGATGGTTCATAAAATTCAAAAGTGAAGAGAGCTAAAAAATAAACCAAAATCAGAACGACCTCTAAAAATCAAAGATGATACATTCAATTCTCCGGTTTTATCTGATCTTCGAAAAACATGAAAGGAATTATCGGTAGACATCGGCTGTCCCTGGTACAGTATAAAACGATTTGAAAAGACAGAAAAAAAAGACACGAAATTTGGGTATCGCACGAGTTATCGCCGACGGCCTTGGAACAACGGGTAACCATTTGTTTATCGCTATTTTTCAAAACTGTGGAGTCGGTGAAAAAAATTCCGACTCTGACTCCAGCATTTACCAAATCACGACTCCGACGAAAAAATATCAATATCGTTCAATTTTTTTCCATAATTTTCCTATTTTTATTTTTTTTCACCATGTCCACTCCAGACATGGAGCATATGGACTCCTCACGGTGTTAATCTAACCATATGTTTTTCTACGAGAACTGCTTGTTACTCAGTTGCTTAGCCTCTCATTTTTCGAAGAGAGTAGGGAAGGAGAGGATACGAGGACTAGGACAGGGCTAGTGATTAGCTAATCGCTGTCACTATTTTGTCATTTTACTATTTATGTGTATTCAATTAAATATCAACGCTATCAATGCGACCAAAAGCCGAATTTGACATATAAAATGCAAAAATAAAACGTTTAAACTTTTCAAAATTTTCGACTCCGAGTACGACTCCGTCCGGATCACCGCGACGACTCTAACTCCGACTCCGGTCAAAAAGCTCCGACTCCACAGCCCTGTTATTTTCACAATTGGTAAAAATATATGTAAAAGTAAGACAAACAACAAAGCTTCAAGATGACACCTACCTTCACGTGCTCACTCGAGAGCAACCCGAAGGAAACTGACGGCGAAGCATGCAACAAAAAAAATGACTTTTTTTTTGACTTGGGCTTATAAAGGGTTTTTCAAAAGGGACGCTCAAACTTTTGAGGTTAACACTCGTACTTTTTGACGTTTTGACGCTCAAGTTTTTTTGAGGTTAACCCTCGTACTTAGTTGGCAAATCATCATGGAGCAGTACACACCGGAGCAACGCTTGCAAATTATTCAAATCTACTACCAAAATTCGCGTTCGCTTACCGCAACTTTAACCTGATCTCTGCCTAAAGCGTATATTTACGCGCTACAAGTCCGTGTTCAAGGGGCCGTCCATACAAAATGCGCGTAATATTACGCTCTCCTTTGTACTTAATTTACAAGTCACCAGTTTCTATTTATAATAATTGAATTTAACTTGCATATTGTGACATCTTTTGAGAGCGTGTTGTACTACTTGAACTCAAAGAATATTGAATTTGAATGTGTAATACATTTTTTCATTAGGGTTTATTTTTTGAAAGAAAATCGCGGCCTCCTGTGTACGGCCATATTGATTTTTACCGGCATAGAATCGGTTAATAGCATTACGACCATTTTATCGTCGTCATCACTTGCCTGCCACATCAACAATTGAACGTTTGGTGCAAAAATTTGAAAGCACATTGTCGCTACACAATGTTCCAGTGCCAGTGAGACAAAGAAATGCACGAAGCGAGGAAAATATTACCGCCGCTAGAGCATCTGTTCTTGATGACCCAAATGAGTCACTGACACGACGTTCTCAACAATTGGGCATTTTTGTGACGTCACTGTGGCGAATTTTGCGAAAAGATCTTGGCCTACATCCATACAAGATCCAGTTGACACAAGAACTAAAGCCGCTTGACCATTTGAAGCGTCGCCAATTCCTCAATTGGGCTGCACAACAATTTGAAAATGATGCTGAATTCCATCGAAAAATAATCTTTAGCGACGAAGCTCATTTTTGGCTCAGTGGATATGTAAACAAGCAAAATATGCGTTATTGGGCAGGCACCAATCCACACGTCCTTCACGAAACACAATTGCATCCCGGAAAAATCACTGTTTGGTGTGGATTACATGCCGGAGGTGTCATTGGACCATATTTTTTTGTTGATGGTGCTAATCGTCATGTTACTGTGAATGGTAATCGTTATCGCTCCATGATAACTGATTATTTTTGGCCTCAATTGCAAGGTATGGACTTGGCCAATATGTGGTTACAACAAGACGGCGCTACCAGTCACACGGCACACGCAACAATTGACTTATTGAAAACCAAATTTGGTGAGCGTGTTATTTCGCGAAATGGACCAGTTCAATGGCCGCCTAGATCATGCGATTTAACACCATTGGACTATTTTCTTTGGGGCTATGGTAAATCTTTGGTCTATAGCAACAAGTCGGCGACGTTACAAGAGCTAAGAGAAAATATTGAACGCGAAATTGGTGCGATTCGGGCCGAATTATGTGAAAAAGTGGTGGAAAATTGGACTCAACGATTGAACTTCTGCAAACGTGCCCGCGGTGGTCATGCGAGGGAAATTGAATTTCATACATAATTGCCACTAAATGTACTTCAAAACATAATAATTTTTTTTTAGATATCTTCATTCGTTTTTGTTTTATTTAAAAAAAAAATTGAGCGCCCTTAATGAAAAACCCACAATTAAAGTGAATGGTTTTTATTCCGAATGTGTTTTATAATGTTTTTTCATGTCACGTTTGCGCGTAGATTTAAAATCACATTTAACGCATTTGTGCGATTTGTCAATCAAATGTCTGGCCTTATGCTCCGCCAAGCCACTTTTGCTCACAAATTTGCCATCACATAGATCGCACGAAAACAGGTTTTCCCTGGAGTGCGTTTTATTATGGCTCTCCAATCCAGAACGCCTGGAACATGAAAAATCACACGCGTCGCAGGCGAACGGTTTTTCCACTGAATGTGTCATTCTATGAACTTTCACGTATTGCTTTCGTGTAGATTTGTACTCGCACAGATCGCACGAGAATTGCTTTTCAACTGAATGTGTTGTTTTATGGTATGTCAGGTTAATCGAATCGGCCGTTTTAAAATCGCACACGTCGCAAGCGTACGGTTTTTCACCGGCGTGATGTAATAAGTGGACAATCAGGCATCGTTTACTTGCACACGAGTAACCACACTTGCCGCATTTGAATTTTTTATCACGCGTATGTTTCATTTCGTGCATTTTAAAATTTTTCTTAACTTGACTTTTGTATTCGCACTGATTGCAAGCGTATGTTTTTTTAGCTTCATGCGTTCTTAAGTGCATATTCAAATTATGTTGAAAGGCAGTTTGAAAACCACATTTATCGCATTTGAATGCCTTCTTTTTCTCACGTGAATGTATCATACTGTATTTTTTTAAACTTTTTCTATGTTTAGATTGTTCATCACACTGATCGCGATCGACTGGTTTGTCACTCGAATGTTTATTTTGATGATATTTCAATTGGCAAACATAAACACATGTATAATCACATTCCTCGCACTTTAAACATTTTTCTATATTAAATTTCATATTTGTGCTAACATCCGATTTAAAATCGGATTTTAAATGACTATTTCGGTGAATCACGAGTGACCGATTCGACGGGAATATATCGAAGCAAACACTGCAAACGAAGTTCCTGTCATTGAACACCATTTTTTCTGCAGTTATAACAGCCACAACGGGCTGACTTATCAATATCTCTATTTTGGCATGAAATTCTTCGATTTTTATTTCTTCATACGATTCTGTCGATTTTGAACGGGAATAATTCGAGCCAGGGGCAGCAAAAGATGAAGTCGTGGCTGGTAAAATCTGAAATAAATGAATGGTGCGGTGCCTATTAATCAAAAAAAAACGTGATTGATTTTAATTTTCCTCCAATAAAAGGGTCAATAAGTAAGTAAATATCGAAAGAATTTATAATAATCCAAATTATATTAATTAGTCTATAGACTGCAATATAAAAATGATTGATTACGCTTTGACGTATCATTATACATCGTTCTATCATAAAAAAAAAACGATCATTTTTCTTTAATTGTTCATATTTTAGGTCACGCATGAATGTGACAACCTGTCTGTCTTATTTATTGTGGACTGGCTATATTAAAACTGTGAATGCGTCTTATTATCTACGGCTTTTTTTTTAAAATCATCCATTTGATTTGGAATGTTCGTTGAAAGAAGTGTGTTTGAGATAAACTAACGTTATCTTATTACATATTCGCAGTGAAGTTTTAAGCCTGGCAATTGATAGCGACAATATAAATAGTTTCCGACCAATAATTATGCGATTAATTTTCTTTTTTATTTAATTGCGATGAAACTTGTACATCAAAATCATATTTTTTTACTGCAAAAGATGCAAAAAACAATGAATTAAGAATACCAAAAGTTTACCTATTGTATCACTAATATTAAGATAGATATTTAAGATAAAGTGGCGGTGGTGGTCAACTGTTACACCCTCAGTCTGCCAATGGCGTTGATTTACATGACATTACAGCTAACGCCAAAATGCCATGTATTTGACAAATTTATTAACCTTTACACACATACAAATTAATTGTGTCTATTCAATTGTTTTACTAACGTAAATATTGTGAATATTTTATCAAAAGTTTTGACAGCCCTGATGACTTCTATACACTTTTTGCTGAATATCTTCTAAGAAAACTATTAAAACGAAAAGTTTATATGCATTTTGTGAACCTTAAGAGATCTCGGATACATATTCAATGCGATAATTTGAGAAATATCATTTTTTGACGTCTTAAATGTAGTTGCCCACCGGTGAGTTCTTAGCTGTCAGGGCATTTTACCTTGTGTGACACACTAGTAAATGGTAAGCTTTAGAACGGTTAAAAACAGCCTTTCACATTTAAATATATAGGAAATTTTACAATAATAACCTCTTTAGCGTCTCCTTGAAAGTCTTCATCTAATTCTTCCCGTTTAACAATGGCTTTATACCCAATATCAGTAGAAAGATCGTCATTTGTTCTGTTCTGGGAATCATATTCATTGAAAGTTTTCTCTTGTATCGATAAATCGCTTTCTAGTTTGACTTTAATATCCATCTTGTCGTGTTTTTAATATAAATTTAGATAAATTTGAAGGTTAGGTTTTACCCGAACCATAGACAATAATACAAATAAGTATACTCAGCTTGAACGTATATTTATTGTCGATGGTTTAAAGAGTAATATTGTTAACTCAACTCTACTTTTGGCTGAAAATGACTAAATAATGCCATCTTGTTGTATCATGCAATGTGCATGGCCCGTAATCTTATATATAAAACCGAAACGGGGGATGTATGTCTGTAATTCCCTTTCGCATTGTTGTTGCAAGTTCAAACAAACGAATTGATTTCGCTCGCGAAAGTTTCGACGGTAAATTTGTTTCGTTATCAATGTGTGTGTAGAGACTCCAATCACTCGAGTATCGAGTAGTACATATTTAAACCGAAACGGCGTATGTATGTCTGTGGGTCTGAAATTCCCTTTTGCATTGTTGGTCATTAAGTTGCCATAAAAACGAATATGAAAGAAAATAGGTTTGATTTTTTTATCGGCGAAGACATTTAGTCAAAATGTAATAAATTAGTCTTCTACTGCACTTTTCCCGGCTTTTATTAATATAATAATGTTTTTATTTACGTGAAGGTATTATTTGACATTCCTTTAACAGCAAATTAGATTTTTTCCTTGAATTTGGACATTTTAATGGGCGAGAATAGGGCTGTCAATATATGAAAGGGGCTGTGAAATGTCAATGCCAGTCTGAAATGTTCATTTTGATTCCATTTTTAATGACCTAGACTTTTTAATTTTGAAAAAAGTTGTTTCAACTTGGCCCGTCTGAATTTACGCGCCGAGCTGAACATAACCCCAAACTGGTCCGAGCGAAGCCGGGTTCGAATACTAGTTTTTGACGTGACAACGTCTTATTAATCGATGAACGCCCGCTGCACGCACGAAAAAACATGACTCACTGTCCCGTTTGTCGCGTTACGCCGAAGGCAAGCGTGCGAGCGAGAGCGCGGATAAGCGATAGAGAGGCACGATCGGCCTACCGTTCGGATTGTGCCGCATCTATCTCTCTTCCACTCGATTGGTCGATGCGTCTGAGTAGAAAAGAGACAGCGGCAGCACACAACTTATACACCTACAGTACCTACACGTGATCTGTTTTCAACTGTTTATAAAATTTATTTTCGAGACACATTACAGTTGAACCACTCCCATTCATTTCCTACTTTTCCTATCACCGACCTATCTTTAACAGAATAACACAGATTGGAAGACGTCAAATATCACACATGAATAAAAGTTGTAAATAAATTGCTAAAAGCACATTGTTACTTGTTAATAAACTGTTCATCAAAGTAATAAACATATTTGAATTAATGAGTGCGAATAAAATATATCAATAAAAAATTGTAGATTTCATTTCACTCCTTCTTCGTATCCATACAAAATAATGATAATTCAATAAAAATGATTCCATTTCATTCATAAAAGTATGCAATCATTTCATCAATGTTTTCTTATGACGTTGTCACGTTAAACTATCGTCCGTACACCGACTTTACACCGACAACCATTTTTTTATAACCAAAACTTATTTGAGTGCATAGTGAAAACGATTTAGGAAAATTTGATAACACGATTGTCACTGTTATAAAACAGTGGTTCTCGTGTGCGGCCACCAACAGCTTGAAATTTAATAAAAATGTGTTTTTACAATTTAATTCGACAACAATGACAATCAAAATTTAATATTTTGGATGCATTGTATTGTGCTTCGAGAATTTTCAGTCAAAAACTCAAATAAATTCATGCTTAGGTATTTTTGACAAAAAAGAAATTTGGTGCGGCCACCAGACACTTTCGTAAGACGGCCGATGTTAACAATGCGGCAACTGCCAAATTTTACGTGGAAACCACTGTTCTAAAACCTACTCTGCTGATTATTTAAGTCCGCCATTTTCAATTGCCACCTGTCATTCATTCGATTTTTTTCAACGGTGGTCTACATTAACACCTGCTTATCCATGCGGCTCTCGTAAGATTTTAAGCAACTAAAAAGTTAAATATTTCACTCAATATTGTCAGTAAGTATTTATAACTTAAGGTATTCACAGAAAAAATAGTTCTTCATTCAAAAACAAAATCAAAAATTCAAAAATATAATGATTTTTACGCAAAATCGTTAATTTTCTCTAATGCCAATTGATTTTGCAGACTTTAAATCTAAGGATGCGATAGATATATGCACAAATAAATGTGTTAGAAAGATACACATTTGAAATACCTTAGAGAGAGACATACCGAAAATCATCCTAAGTTGAATAGAGAGCGCAAATATTTATAACTTTACAGTAAATTTAAAAGGTACCAAAGGAGGCTGTCTTCATCCTTGAGTTATTTTTTATAATGTGGCATTTGCCTTGGCAGAAATACAACAGTGCCGAAAGTTGAGCCTTTACTGTTTTGAGTTTGTTTGTGTAATATGTTCAAGTCATTATTTAATCTTTTTATGCCAGAAATGTAATAAATAGATTTTTCGTTCAAATTTGCATGTTTTGAGATTGCACGTATACTTCGCACGCACGTGTACTATATTATCTTTTCCCAGATTGTAAAATCAACTCAAAGCATAGGATAATAAAATAGTGGATAACCTTTCAGAGAATTATCATGAGCTGTATAGTTCTGGTAATATTACGTCTCGGCGCATCCCCGTCGGTCAACAAATAATTATGATGGCCTAGGTTGCCATATGCGGTAGGGCGTCAACGGCGGACGTCGTCAATGCAGACAGTCTGAGACATTGCAATTGCGATGCTGGATTCAAATATCAAGCACATAATGATCGCAATTCATTCCAGATGATTTTCTGCGCTTAATCCGTCATTTTAAAATAAATTAAAGGTTTAAATGATAGCAAGGATATATTTATGAGCAAATACACATTTAAAAAAATACTTTTTGCTTAAAATAGGGACCTTTTATGACGATTGCTTGCCGGCGCTCGTGAAAGCGCCCCATGGTGGAATACGACAGATTATTTGCATGGATGGAGAGGGGTTAAAAAAACTTGGTTATTTAATCATTTTTTTACAATCCATGTTAACAAACCAGTATAACTTCAAAAGATACGAGAACAAGTAGTAAGCTCATCACTCTCAAAACGTGTCATTTTTTGGGATCGGAAAGGAAAGGCGAGAAAAGGATTTTAAACAAACCAAACATTCATTTGAACAGAAACGTTTTATTGACTGAAAAAAATATGAACTCGGAAGGTCCGTCACGGAATCCGACGACGTTGACCACCGCACCACGGACCGGGTCATTATTACACTACCAATTTTTTATCATTATCATTTCGAAAGACCGTATTTATTTGATTGTTTACCTAAGTTAACACTTTAAATCATTTGTACTATTTGTCAATCAAATGTCTAACCATATGCCTCTTCAAGCCATTTTTGGACACATATTTGCCGTCACAAAGATCGCACGTAAACAGGTTTTCCCCGGAATGCGTCTTTTTATGGCTCTCCAATCCAAAACGCCTGTAACATGCAAAATCACACGCGTCGCAGGCGAACGGTTTCTCCACTGAATGTGTCATTCTATGAGTCTTCAAGTATTGCTGTCGTGTAGATTTGAATTCGCAAAGATCACACGAGAATTGCTTTTCAACTGAATGTGTTTTTTTATGGAATTTCAAGTACTTCAAATTGGCTGTTTTATAATCGCAGACATCGCAAGCGTGTGGTTTTTCACCGGCGTGATGTAATAAGTGGACAATCAGGCTTTGTTTACTTGTACACGAGTAACCACACTTGCCGCATTTGAATTTTTTATCACGTGTATGTCTCTGTTTGTGTCTTTTAAAATTTTCCTTAACAAAACTTTTGTAACCGCACTGATTGCAAGCGTATGTTTTTTTAGCTGCATGAGTTACCAAGTGCAAAATCAAGTAATGTTTAGACGCAGATTGAAAACCACATTTATCGCATTCGAATATTTTTCCCTCACGTGAATGTATCATTATGTGGTTTTTTAAGCTCCTTTTTTGTTTGAATTTTTTATCACACTGATCGCAAACGAATGGTTTGTCACTCGAATGTTTAGTTTGATGAAGTTTCATATGGCAAATGTAAGCACATGTATAATCACATTCCTCGCACTTTAAACTACTTTTACGAGGTTGTAATTTAAGTCCAACATTTTTTTCTATACTACATTTCACATTTGTGCTAACATCCGAAATTGAATTGAATTTTAAATGAACATTTCGGTGAATCACGAGTGACTGATTCGACGGGAATATATCGAAGCAAACACTGCAAACAAAGTTCCTTTCATTGAAAACCATTTTTTCTGCAGTTACAACAGCCACAACGGGCTGACGTGCCAATATCTCTTTTTTGACATCGAATTCTTCGATTTCAATCTCTCCATTCGATTCTATAGATTTTCGACGGGAATCATTCGAGCCAAGGACGGCAAAAGATCGAGACGCGGTTGATGGAATCTGAAATGAATAAATGGCATTACAGCAGACGCCGGTATAGAATGTCACAAGAACCGCAAAACAGGGTCAATAAAGACACTTTTTACCCTAACTACCTGCGCCACATAATTCAAATATGAATGGCTTGAAACTTGTTTCTATTGTCTTACTACACATTCATGACAATATTTTTTAAATATTCACTATCGTTTTTAAGACACAGTCAATTTTGTTCGATGTCTCTATTCACATTGAATAGGCCTAAATAGAGACGAGAGAGGGTACATCAACTTGGCAGATGAATAGAGACAAAAATACAGATTGTAATGATTGGAATATATGAACCTTTATTCTATACGAGTCTTAATTCATTCCGTTTAACGGTACTTATAAACCAAGAAAAACATGATTTTAATTTTCGTCCAATAAAAGACAATTTTTTAATGGGTCAAACAGTAAGGATGCACAGGCGTCGAACTTAACACTTCTCTCCCCAAGAGGCTCTCGTAAGATGTTAAGACACTAAAAGGTTAAATATTCCACTCAATATAGTCAGTAAGTATTTATAACTTAAGGTATTCACAGAAAAAATAGTTATTCACTCAAAAACAAAATCCAAAATTCATAAATATAATGATTTTAATTCCAATTGTTTTGCAGACTTTAAATCGAAGAATGCGATGGATATATGCACAAATAAATGTGTTAGAATGATACGCATGAGAAATACTTTAGAGAGAGACATACCGAAAATCATCTCAAGTTGAACAGAGAGCGCAAATATTTATAACTTTACAGTAAATTTAAAAGGTACCAAAGGAGGCTGTCTTCGTTCTTTTGTTATTTTTTATAATGTGGCATTTGCCTTGGCAGAAATACAACAGTGCCGAAAGTTGAGCCTTTACTGTTTTGAGTTTGTTTGTGTAATATGTTCAAGTCATTATTTAATCTTTTTATGCCAGAAATGTAATAAATAGATTTTTCGTTCAAATTTGCATGTTTTGAGATTGCACGTATACTTCGCACGCACGTGTACTATATTATCTTTTCCCAGATTGTAAAATCAACTCAAAGCATAGGATAATAAAATAGTGGATAACCTTTCAGAGAATTATCAAAGAATGGCAATAAAATTTAAAAGCTTTGTGAAAAAGAAGCCGCTAAAAAATATATTTATCATAAAGATATGACATTTATTATCAGTACATACTTTGATCCATTTCTTTAATCTTTTACGGGTAGCAAATTTATTCTGTAAATGCAAAAATTTTTCACTATGATGATTTCGTTACAATCTTAAACAAATTTCATTATTCTTTCAAAAATCATTTTTTGTAAACTTGAGTAAAACACAATCACTTTAGTTTTAGTGCTCAAGTTAGTATTGTAATATTTCAAATTACTTTTTCTGAAATTATATTTAAAATCGTAATCAATAAACTAATTTTTTAAGATTGGAAAAAGAGATTTTAAATAATAAATAAGAGAGATAAAAAAGAAAAATTGAATTTCTCAATTAAATTGTATTTTGTGTAAAAATGATAATATATTATGTTTCTACCTCCGATGAATTTAAATAAAATGAAATATCCAATACTGGCAAACAATGATTAAAAATATTTTCCTATTTTCCACTTATTGTGTAATTGTTTTAAAAATACGATTTCATCAAAGCCGTTAAAATTTTAACAAAATAATTAGTAAATGCGAGATTGTATCCATTCGAAAACAATATTCTCTTGCCATATATATTATATTATCAACCAAAAGCACTATTGTAAGAAAATGTTTCCTTTTTATGAATCGCAATAAATATAGCGACAGACGGAATAATACAAATATATTATTATGGACTATCCAAACAGCTGTATAGTTCTGGTAATATTACGTCTCGGCGCATCCCCGTCGGTCAACAAATAATTATGATGGCCTAGGTTGCCATATGCGGTAGGGCGTCAACGGCGGACGTCGTCAATGCAGACAGTCTGAGACATTGCAATTGAGATGCTGGATTCAAATATCAAGCACATAATGATCGCACTTCATTCCAGATGATTTTCTGCGCTTAATCCGTCATTTTAAAATAAATTAAAGGTTTAAATGATAGCAAGGATATATTTATGAGCAAATACCCATTTAAAAAAATACTTTTTGCTTAAAATAGGGACCTTTTATGACGATTGCTTGCCGGCGCTCGTGAAAGCGCCCCATGGTGGAATACAACAGATTATTGGCATGGCTGGAGAGGGGTTAAGCACGTCTGTGCCAATTTTGGCCAGTCATTTCGTTTTGTCATTCGAGAGATAGTATTAAAGTCATTGTAAGGAATTACATATATATAAATGATACAAAAAAACATTGGATGCTTAGTAAAGTTGTGCTCAAGTTCAATCCTTGTTTTTGTCTCAATTCACCCCATTTAACCGGTATGAAAAAAATTATATATGTATACGCCAGGGCTTTTTTTGACAAAGGACAGCGTTTCCAATCTCACGAAGCGCACAAAAAAGTAGTTTTGAGATTTATTTGTTATTTTAGATCTAGGTAGCGACCAGGGCTGTGGAGTCAGAGGCGTTTAGTCAGGGCTTTTTGGCTGGAGTCAGAGTCGGAGTCGAAAATTTTTAAAAGTTTGAACTTTTTTATTTTTGCATATAATATGTCAAATTTTGATATTCGCCGGATTGGTAGGGTAGACATATAATTGAATTACACATAAACAGGAAAATTAGGAAAAAAAACGTGATGAACTTTTTTATGTCGGAGTCGTGTTTTTGGTCAATGTTGGAGTCGGAGTCCGAGTCGTGGTTTTGGTAAATGCTGGAGTCGGAGTCGGTGTCGAACTATGCTATTTATGCTATGCGATAATTTCTTTTAATACCCCTGGTATGGGTCCTAACCCAACTTATACCATATTTTTGAATAAATTTATTGAATAACAAGTTTATGACACAACATAAAATAAAATATTGAAAAATAATTGAGTCGGAGTCGGAGTCGGACTTTTTTACCGACTGCACTGCCCTGGTAGCGACAGTATAAATAGTTTTCGACCAATAATAGTCACACTTCTTTTCTTTTTTATTTAATTACGACGAAACTTCTTTTTTAAAATCATATTTTTTTACTGCAAAAGATGTAAAAAACAATGTTTTAGAATACCAAAAGTTAACCCATTGTATCACTAATATTAAGATAGATATTTAAGATAAAGTGGCAGAGGTGGGCGACTGTTTCACCCTCAGTCTGCCAATGGCGTTGATTTACATGACATTACAGCTCACGACAATAAGCCATGCATTAGACAAAATTATTTATCTTTACACACATACAAATTAATTGTGTCTATTCAATTGTTTTACTAACGTAAATATTGTGAATATTTTATCAAAAGTTTTGACAGCCCTGATGACTTCTATACACTTTTTGCTGAATATCTTCTAAGAAAACTATTAAAACGAAAAGTTTATATTCATTTTGTGAGCCTTAAGATATCTTGGATACATATTCAGTGTGATAATTTGAGAAATATTATTTTTTGACGTCTTAAATGTAGTTGCCCACCGGTTAGTTCTTAGCTGTCAAAGATTTTTACCTTGTGCGACACACCGGTTGGTCGTTTACTTTAGAACTGTTAAAAAACAAATACAATCATTCCATAGAATACATTTCATATTTTAAAACAGCCTAAGATACTTCAATATATTGGAAATTTTAAAATAATAACCTCTTTGGCGTCTCCTTGAAAGTCTTCATCTAATTCTTCCCGTTTAACAATGACTTTATATACAATATCAGTAGAAAGATCTTCATTTGTTCTATACTGGGAGTCATATTCATTGAAAGTTTTCTCTTGTATCGATAAATCGCTTTCTAGTTTGACTTTAATATCCATCTTGACGTGTCTTTAATACAAACTCAGATGAATTTGCAGGTTATGTTTTACTTGAACCATAGACAATAATTCAAAAAAGTATAACCAGCTCGAATGTATTATGTCTTGTCGATGGCTTAAAGAGTAATTTTGTTCATATTTCGTAATTTTTTATACACAAAATTAATGAAGTGCCTCGGAAAAACGTTTTAAGAAAATTTGATTAAATTTGGCAAAATTTCAAAACAATTCAATCAATTTACCTCATAGCAATAAAAGTTTGTTACTGTAATCATTACATCAACTTCAAGTTCTGCTTTAGTATCCATCTTGACCACATCAAAAAGCCCAAATAGTTATTAACAAATAAATAATAGAATTCCAGTCCGTGGCGCAGAATCAATGGTATTAGCTCGCGTGCCGGACCGCTCGGGTTCAATTCCCGGCACGAACGGATTTTTTCAGTCGATAAATCTGTTCAAAGGCATGAGTGTTATTAAAAATTCCTTCCCACTTTTCCAATCCCAAAGAGCGACACATAGTAATGGCGATTGGCTAATCACAAGTCCTGTCCTTGTCCTCGTATTCTTTCCACCCCTCCCCCTACTCTCTTCGAAAAATATAGGTAAAGCAACTGATAAACAAGCAGTTTTCGTAGACTAACTTATGTTAAGATAATTTCCGCGAGGAGTTCATATGCTCAAAGTTTGCAGCGGACATGGTCAAAAATTAATTAATAGTACAATTTCTTTAGAACTAAAATACGTTATAATTTTTTTCACTGTGTACTTGTAATGGAGTTCTACCAAGTAAATGACTCAATCAATACACTATTATGTATTGTCTATGATAACAGACCGGTATAATTTATTATCATTAAAGCGTGTATCGTTATGTAAAGTTTATTTGTCTATGGTTCGGGTAAAACATCAGCTGCTCTTTTCGCTGTGATATACAGATAACGGTTCAAGATGGATACTAAAGCAAAACTTGAAGGAGATTTAATGATACCAGAGACAAATTCTAATTGCGATAATTACCGGAATAAAACAAATGAAGGCCTCTCTACTGAGTGGGGATACGAAGCAACTGTGAAAACAGAAATGATCGATGAGGTAAATTGATTGAATTGCCTTTGTTACAGTAAAACTATATTCTCAGTGAAAATATATTCTTCTCCAAGCTGTCATTGAAATTTAATTTGACCGCCCTATCTTCAGCCCAATGTTTGTCTATGTTTTACTTTGGTTCTCTTTTGACTACATGCTGATTTTGTTTTATTGAAGCAAACCAAAATTTTTGACCGGCAAATCATCGACTTGGGCCAATAATTTCAATGATCGTGACCAGAGAAATCATGTTGTCATACAAATCTATTACTTGATACATTTTCACTGAGAATACAGTTTCACTGTAACATCTCTACTGTCTTATCTGTCAATGACATGTTGAAATTTGGCATATTGTCTCTCTAATATCAACATGTTGAGGCAATCTCCTATTAATTTTAAGATATTTACTGTCAAAATGTGGTGGAACACATTTTTAGACCCCGTAAAACGGGGTGAATAGAGACACTTTTTACCCTTCACGACTATGTGTATTCATACCTGCGCCACATAATTCAAATATAAATGGCTTGAAACTTGTTTATAAGGTCCTACTACACATTCATGACAATATTATTCAAATATTCACTATCGTTATTAAGACCCAGTCAATTTTGTTCGATGTCTCTATCCGCATGGAATCGGGGTGAATAGAGACGAGAGAGGGTAAATCGAGACTTGGCAGGTGAATAGAGACAAGAATACAGATTTTAATGATGGGAATATATGAACCTCTGTTCTATACTCTCTCTATTCCTTCCATTTTACAGTACTTACTAACCAAAAAAAACATGATTGATTTTAAGGGGTCAAAAAGTAAGGATGCACACGCACAGGCATCGAACTAAAAGACGTTTGTTTCAATTTGGGCCAATCATTTAGTTGGTTTGGTTTTGTCATTTGGGAGATAGTATTATAGTCATTGTAAAGAATCTTATATATAAAACCAAAACGGTGTATGTATGTATGTCTGTAATTCTTTGGGAATTATATAACATTAAATAATTATTGGTCGCTTAATCCGAGCGAAGCATTATCGTTATAAAATAAAAAAGATCAACCCTGCGTCCGAGATTCGAGCCGGGGACGGGCTATCGCGACGGTTGGAATCTCCCACATCGACCGCTACGCCACGATAGTATTGCGTGAAGCTCGCATTCTTTACTAACATATTCCAAATCAACGGAAAGGGAACTTTTGACGTGCGAGTTCCTAATATCTTATATATAAAACCGAAACGGTGTTTGTCTGTAGGTATGTAATTCTTTGGGAATGATATAACATTAAATAATTATTGGTCGCTTAGTCCGAGCGGATCCGGGTAACAATACTAGAAATACCGAAACGGCGTATGTATGTATGTATGCTGTGGGTCTGTAATTCTTTGGGAATGATATAACATTAAATAATTATTGGTCGCTTAGTCCGAGCGAAGCCGGGTAACAATTATATATAAATAGTAAAAAATACATTCGATACTTAGTACAGTTGTGCTAAAGTTCAATCCTTGTTTTTGTCTATTCACCGCGTTTTACGGTATATATTTTTGTATATACTGGCGTCAGCTGTAATGCCATTCATTCATTTCAGATTCCATCAGACACGACTTCATCTTATGCTGTCCCTGGCTCGAATGATTCCCGTCCAAAATCGACAGAATCGTATGAAGAAATAAAAATCGAAGAATTTGATGTTAAAAAAGAAATATTGACCCGTCAGCCCGCTGTGGCTGTTATAACTGCAGAAAAAATTGTGTTCAATGACAGAAACTTTGTTTGCGGAGTTTGCTTCGATATATTCCCGTCGAATCAGTCACTCGTGATTCATCGAAATGTTCATTTACAATCCGATACTAAGTCGGATGTTAGCACAAATATGAAATGTATTAAAAAGAAGAATGTTCGATTTAAATTAGGACCTCGTAAAAAAAGATTTAAATGCGAGGAATGTGATTATAGATGTGTTTACATTAACCAGTTGAAATGTCATAAAACTAAACATTCGAGTGATAAACCATTCGTTTGCGATCTATGTGATCACAAATTTAAGACTAAACCTGTTTTGAAAATACACAAAATGAGCCATTCGCGTGATAAAATAGTCGAATGCGATACATGTGGTTTTAAAACTGGGCTTAAACATAATTTGATACGGCACTTATTAAAACATGCAGCTAAAAAAACATACGCTTGCAATCAATGCGATTACAAAAGTGATTCTAAGAAATACTTGAAAAGACACGAAATGAAACATACACGTGATAAAAAATACAAATGCGGCAAGTGTGGTTACTCGTGTGCAAAAAAACGATGCCTGATTGTCCACTTATTAAATCACGCCGGTGAAAAACCGTACGCCTGCGACGTGTGCGATTTTAAAACAGCCGATTCGACTAACTTGAAATACCATAAAACGTCACATTCAGTTGAGAAGCCATTCTCGTGCGATCTGTGCGAGTACAAATCTACACGACAGCAATTCTTGAAAGCTCACAGAAAGACACATTCAGTGGAGAAACCGTTCGCCTGCGACGCGTGTGATTTTGCATGTTACAGGCGTTCTGGACTGGAGAGCCATAAAAAGACGCATTCCGGGGAAAACCTGTTTACGTGCGATCTTTGTGACGGCAAATATGTGACCAAAGATGGCTTGAAGAGGCATATGGTTAGACATTTGATTGAGAAATCGCACAAATGCGTTAAATGTGATTTTAAATCTACGCGCAAACGTGACATGATAATACATTATAAGACACATTCGGAATAAAAACCATTCACTTGCGGTGTATTCGATTACCAAAGTGATCTAAAAAAAAACTTGGACACTACAGCGAAACTCCGATTCTAAGTTTTTAAAGGGACCGTAAAAAATATACTATTATATAAGTTTTAAATATGAACTAAAAAAATAAACTTTTCAAAAAATTCTCTATATACCTATAACATTCATTTAAAAAAAAATCTTAACAGTTGCTTCTTTGCAGTTCTGCACTTCAATTTAAGCCAGGGCTGTGGAGTCGGTCTAAAAAAGTCCGACTCCAGCATTTACTAAAACCACGATTCCGACTCCGACATTGACCAAAAACACGACTCCGACTGAAAAAAGGTTAATATCGTCACTTTTTTCCCCTAACTTTCCTATTTACGTGTATTCAATTAAATATAAACGCTATCAATGCGGCCAAAAGCAAATTTGACAGTAAAAATTCAAAATTTACGACTCCGGCCAAAAAGCTCCGTCTCCGACTCCACAGCCCTGATTTAAAACCTATATTAATCTTATTGCCAACCCTTGTTTAACCCGGGCTTAAGAAAGAGATTTTCTTCGATAATCGGCTAAATTTGAGATTTTAATGTCCTGTCCCTGTCACGACTTGTCTCGCACGCTTCTTGAGACGAGCACCAGAATTTTGAACAGATTAGATAGGCGATCGACGCACTCGGCCACCCCTGATCTTCATCCTTGAAGTAGAAATTTAATTATATTTTCGAAGGTCAACAACGATGCTGTCAATGTCATTCCATGGATCATTTTTGATTTTTTCGCTATCTTCTTCTACAGAAGACACAGATGCTAAGTAATTACCGGAAACATAATGAATAGAATACAATTGCACACTTGCAGTCTTGGTTTTTTTCTACGAATCAATTGGAAAGGTTTGAATGTTTTCTTAACCTTCGTAGTACTATCATTGAAAAATGGCACTCAGGCCGAAGGGGGATAAAAAAAAGACCCCAGTGTTTTGGCGTTATTGGCATAGACTGCAATTCAAAAATGATTGAATATGCTTTGACGTATATTTAAACATCTTTCTGAAAACAAAAATCATATAAAAATCCCTATTTTTCCTATAATTATTCATATTTAAGTCGCGCATGAAAACGACGACGTTTCCACTCCAACGGCTATGGCGGACAAAAATGGAGCCGGTGACTAACAAGCCAATAACCATGCACGAATTCACATTACCTTATCTCTTAACTTATCGCTTATCGCCTTTTATTGTTGCCAGATATGAAGCACTCCGTCCATGTTATATATGACTCACTATGGTTACGTTCTCTTATCGCTTATTAGACTGAAAAATTCTGCCTTCCTCTCGATTTAATCGATTACGGCACAACTAGCCAAACAACATCATATTTTTTTTCTGCAAAAGGTGTAAAAAACTATGTTTTAAGAATACCATAAGTTTAGACATCGTATCACTAGTATTAAAATAGATATTTGAGGTAAAGTAGCTGTTGGGACAAAATCTATACTATTCGGGATGGCTAGGTTAATGTCACTTTCCACAAGGCAAAGAAATCCCATAGTAGACAAAGTAACCCCACTTGACGGGCATTTAAGTACAAAGCATGCCTTTAAAGCTTATAATGGACATTCGATAATCATTTGCAGAAGCGAATGCGGGAAAGTTTCATACACCAACTAAATTCCGGGACTATAGAAAATGAACGCACTACGTGGTAAAACGTATGCAGTGAACCCCGATTGTACGTTTTTCAAGTGACCGGATCAAACAAACGATTAATGCGGTAAAGTTTTATATGTGAACTAAATGCCGGGACTAATAAAATAAACGCACAACGCGGGAAAACGTATAATGCGAGAACGTTAGATCTGGGTTCCACTATAAATATTTGTGAGCAAATTAAGAACTAAAAATAATGGTAAATAGATTACCTATTCATGCTTTGAAACACTAAATAAATTGTCATAATTTTATTTAACAATAAGTTAATAAATATCAATCAAATAATTAAATTAGGTCCTTGCACAGAGCTAAACATGTTTTAATAACGTAAATAAAAAAATATATTAGTATTCCTTACAAGGATTATTGTCTGTGGTACATTGACGGATATATTTACTACATTGTTTATGGTATTTATACTCGATTGCAACGGCCATCCGGTTACTTGTTAGTTTTAAAACAGAATCTGTGTACAACTTTTAAAACAGTTAAGAAGCAATGGTTTTCGAATCGGGTTCGATTGATATGGATACAAACACGTTTTCAAAGGTTTGATTACAAGATCTAAAGTCATCCCGAAAGATATTAAGGTCAGTACTGTGTTATTATTTTTACTTACCTATAACAAAGGTTTATTTCAAATTCACAATGTGCTTTTCTCCCGTCTGTTGACTTAAAAACTGTAAAAACAGTGTAGCTATTTATTTAAAAACAAAAGAAAAAACATTTGAATTAAGAAAACCGTTAGTTCATGTAAAATAAGAAAGTGGCGCTGAATTATAAACGTGTCTTTATTTTGTAACAAAAGAACAAACTATTTGACGTTTAATGGCTGCTTTCTTGTAAGATCCTAAAGAATACTTCGCAATAAGTATGAAATTGAGTTGTTTTAATTTACAGAAGCAAAAAGCAACCACAAACTACACAAATAATAATATTATACAGATAGAGACAGTCACATAAGTTTATTATTTGTAATAAATACAATAATTAGTAATATTTTTCAGATTTAATCATTTTGATTCCACATTTAATAATAATCCACAAGAACTCAAAGAGTAAAGTCAAAACATAAAATTATAAGCCAGTATGTATATATTTTTTGAGCTTAGCTTGAGAGAATTGGGATTCTGTCCCGTGAACATATATCCATATTTTTCCAGTTGTTATTTATAGCCATGTTTTATACTCAAGCATTTTTACATTAGTTTATTAATATCCAACATTGTTTTAAACGTCATTTGATGAATTTGTTATTGTTGCATATAATATGTCAAATTTGTCTATTGGCCAGATTCGCTGGTTTATAAAGGGTCTTTTTATAAGGACGCCTAGTTTTGAAATGTAAATAAAACAAGTTGTTTGTGAGATTTCGACTAAATTTTAATTTCATTTGTAAGTATATTTTACGGCATTAAATATGGAATATAGCATCAAATGTCTGCCAATATCCATTCATTATAAAATGGGCCATGTCGCTAAAGTTGACGTTTTTTGACAAATTTGGGTAAACTTCCAACTGCTTCAGAACCCAATCAGGCGTTGTCTGCGGTCGTTTACCTGAAGTTCCTTGGTTAGTTGGATTTTATACGGGTACAGACATAAAGCCCGATTCAAAATTCGCCAAGTTGAAGTCGCAGAAAAGCCAAGTTCTTGTGAACAACGAGAAATAAGCTGCCTTGGGTTTTCCTGTACACTTTCACACACAGCAGCAATGTTTTCACCAGATATTGTATTTTGATGACGTACAGGTAGGTAGGTGTTGGCCGATTATTTACCAAACTGGTTGACTCAAATTTGGCCACTAAACAATTAGTAATCTACTCAGCAGGACAAAGTACCATATTTTGAGCGTCCCTATTGAAATACCCTTTATATACATACATGTAAATACATAATAAAAATCACTAATTAATCAAAAACAAGATGAAAACATTGTAGTCATAAAAACTGAGAGAAAAAATTTTCAAAGATGTCAACCGAGTGAGTTCTGACAAAATCAACTTTTATTCATAAAATATAGTATAATAATTTGACTTATTATATGCAAAAATAAACAGTTCAAAATTTCCGACTCCGAGTACGACTCCGTCCAAATCGCCGCGACGACTCCGACTCCACAGCCCTGGTCTTAAGTCAACTGTTCAACTTCTAAGTTGGAGGTTTTTCCATTAAAACGTGACGATAAAATATTGCCAAGACTACAGACTGATAATTTCTTTTAAAAATATTTATGTATTTGTATATGAAATGATTATAAAAATAGTTTTCTATATAAAATCGCAAAACAGCCTTCATAATTCAGATACAAATGCAATACGCTGCTCCAAGGCTGTTAGTTGCGCGCACAAACGGCCAATGGTTAATTAAAAGACTCGTGGATAAAGACCTTGTTTTTGGGAAACAATACAAACTTTTCGCCATTTGACAATTTTTTTTTGTCCATATCCGCTCCCTATTCGGAGCATATGGCCGCCACATGGTGCCTCCAAGATTCTCTGTCTCCCGCCAACCTCCTTGCATCTTCCCCGGTCATTCCGGCGCCCCGGAGTTCCCCTGAGTACATCTTATGGATGGTCATCAGAGGCCTTCCGCGGCGTCGGGATCCATCAAGTTGATAAAAGAGGCAGGCAGGATTCAGGCTCCCCTGAGGCATCCTCAGCACATGTCCAAGCCAGGTCCATCGTCGCCTTTTTATTTAAGACGTAATAAGGGGCTGGTTTGTCCGCTCTCTTACCTCCGTGTTCCTGACAAAGTCAAACCACCGCACTCCTAATATTCGCCGCAGGCATCTGTTTTCAAAGCACAGTATACGGTTACCCTGTGCTTTTGTGATGTCCCATGACTCGCAACCGTAAAGCAGCACAGTCAGTATGCATGCATTGAATAAGTGACACTTGGTTCTGACCGAGTACAACCGTGAGTCCCAAACTTTCCGCATTGAATTAAATGTTGCTCCAGCTATCCCTAATCGGATCGCGAGCTCATTACGCGGGTTGACAAATTTAATGACGAAATAATACTATCGACGATGCATTTAGATAGTAATATTGACTTTATTATGGGTGGTATTGGATATGTTGACCTTAACCTCTTCACCGCGGCTAAGAATATAGAGAACAACGTCCATACGCGGCACCTTTTTAGCGAATTTGTTAACAAGATTTACGACCATAAATATGGGTTGTAATATTTTTATATGTATCCAGATATGTTAATTTAAATCTATAGTATTTTATTAAATCATGAAAAACATAATATTTCTCATGGTTTCGGTATAATGTTCAGATTATCATTCTACATACAATTGGATCAAATCGCCGCCATTGCCTTCGGAACACTGCGATACATATGAACAGTGCTTTATTTTGAAAAAAAGGTGCCGGAACGCACTTTTTTCGAGAATTTTCTAAGAAGGTTTATTATTTATTTTATATTCGAATATCATTTTGATAGAATTAATTAAAGACGGCTTTTCATATAATGTATAGAAAATAAAACAAAATATATACAGATTCACGGGTCAGTAATGAATGATTATAAAGTTGGACACATGCAGATGAAGCATAGCCAAACATAGGAAAAAAAATTGCCTGTCATAAATTTTTTCGGCAAATTATAATTCGAGTATTCTACTATTAGCCATATTTTCAATCGATTCAAATGTATTCATATTTAGTTCCAAGAAATCGGCGATATTAAAGACTTTTTGTTAATGTCACGTCCGCTCAGATTGGGTTTAAGATAAGGGAACAGAACATTAAAAATATAATGTACAACAAGCCCTTTCCAAGAAAGTACATACCTGATAATCTTTTGCATGAAAATTATTTATGGGTCCTGTGATACCTTATATATTCAAAAGGGATTAACAGTCAGTGGCTTCCAAGAAAATTTTACGAACATTTATTAAAATTTCGAGAAAAAAAGGTGCCGGAACGCCGTTCTGCCGCGTTACAGGGTAAAAAAAGCTCTGCATATAAATATTGTGTGTTGCAGCGGCGCACGAATAAAACTACGTCAACTAGCGCCGCCATTTTGCTGACGTAATCGGTAATTTCGTAGGTGTTCACGGAAATAATATTTTAGCTGTTTTAGTTATTTTTTCTTGTAAATCCAACAGATATCGTTTATAGTATACAATATTTATTAGCATATTCAAGTGATTTGAGCTCTAAAACACTTAATATAGCTGAGATACAAGGCTCAAAACTCCGTGCAGGTTCACGCCTTTCGTTCTCCGTGCGTATGAGCCATGACAGCTAAGGCTGCTATAGCAGCCATACGCGGTGAAGCGGTTTATGCAAGTGGTTAATATATTAACCAATTTTGGCCTTTGCCCTATAAATTCAATATAAAATTAAAAATAACTTCGATTATTCCACGTATTGTCTTGACTAATTGTGACATGTGTTTCGCCTCTTTCATAGTCATCTTTGGACTTCCTGTCGCAAAGTGTAATTACTAATAAAGCAATGTAATTTTGAATGACATTCAGTTAGATTTACCCACTCCTTACAATAAAATTTTGTACATTTCCATGAGTTTTTTCGCTAACGACCCGAGTTTAACCTGTTACTTTACGCTACTTTAAAAAAAATTAAAACTAGTGATGTCTTTGATCCCTTATGAAAGCAATCCCATGTTAATTACCATACTACATGGCTTTAAGAGCGTTTTTACGAATCCTCGATTAGAGTTGACACACACAGTTAATATAATGTCAAATTCCGCCCCGATTGGCTATCATAAAATGAATTTTTCTTATGATTTTATGAATAATTTGTATTTTTTCAATTGGTTTTAAACAAATGTATACACATAAAAATATTAACGTATCCGTAAGGACATCCGTGCACTTGAAATTCCTGAAGATACCACAAGGTGAAACCAGGGTCGTTAGCGACAAAACTCATGGAAAAGTACAAAATACAAACAATTCAAATTTATTTATTTGTGTCTTCAATTCATAAATGAATCAAAATCCCGTAAGCATGGCAACGAGAAGAAATCCTCATTTGTTTTGTTATGGTTTTTAAAATAGATTTTTAGAGATGTCTCGCAAGATTTCTTCACGTTCTAACGTCCGGGGGTACAAAAAGCCCTTGAAAGTGGTCATCCGGGGACTCTGGAAAGGGTTCACCGTCGAAGAAGTTTGGGAAGAATTGATCCTCCTCGGCTACCCAGTTCTCCAAGCCCAGCGCATGGAGACTATAAGGAGCCGACGCCCTCTACCACATATATTGCTTGACGTTGAAAATTCAGAGAGAGGAAAAGAAATCTACAACCTGAAACAATTACTTTATTTTGAAATAAAGTTAGAGAATCTTCACGGGTCGACATCTACCGGGCAGTGTCTCAACTGCCAGAAGTACGGACACTCGAGCAGTTACTGCCACGCCCCACCGAAGTGCTTCCGTTGTGACCGAGGACACGTCACGGAAGAATGTCCTGAAGCTGAGGAAGAAAGACCACGGGTCAGTCCCAACTCCGGCGAGATGACTAGACTCCTCAATGTCTTCGAAACAAAACTTAAAAAGTTGTTAAATTCTCAACGCTTCAAAGAAAGGCCCTTGAAAGTTGTCATCCGGGGAATCCATAATTATTTCAGCGTCGAAGAAGTTTTGGATGAGCTGATCCTCCTCGGCTACCCAGTTCTTCAAGCCCAGCGCATGGAGACTATGAATAGCCGACGCCCTCTACCACATATATTGCTCGACGTTGAAAATTCAGCAAAGGGAAAAGAAATCTACAACCTGAAACAACTATTTGATATTGAAATAGAGTTAGAGAATCTTCACGGGTCGACATCTACCGGGCAGTGTCTCAACTGCCAGAAGTACGGACACTCGAGCAGTTACTGCCACGCCCCACCGAAGTGCTTCCGTTGTGACCGAGGACACGTCACGGAAGAATGTCCTGAAGCTGAGGAAGAAAGACCACGGGTCAGTCCCAACTCCGGCGAGATGACTAGACTCCTCAATGTCTTCGAAACAAAACTTAAAAAGTTGTTAAATTCTCAACGCTTCAAAGAAAGGCCCTTGAAAGTTGTCATCCGGGGAATCCAGAATTATTTCAGCGTCGAAGAAGTTTTGGATGAGCTGATCCTCCTCGGCTACCCAGTTCTTCAAGCCCAGCGCATGGAGACTATGAATAGCCGACGCCCTCTACCACATATATTGCTCGACGTTGAAAATTCAGAAAAGGGAAAAGAAATCTACAACCTGAAACAACTATTTGATATTGAAATAGAGTTAGAGAATCTTCACGGGTCGACATCTACCGGGCAGTGTCTCAACTGCCAGAAGTACGGACACTCGAGCAGTTACTGCCACGCCCCACCGAAGTGCTTCCGTTGTGACCGAGGACACGTCACACTACAATGTCCTGAAGCTGAGGAAGAAACACCACGGGTCAGTCACAAGTCCAAACGCTTCAAAAAAAGGCCCTTGAAAGTTGTCATCCGGGAAATCCATAATTATTTCAGCGTCGAAGAAGTTTTGGACGAGCTGATCCTCCTCGGATTCCCAGTTCTTCAAGCCCAGCGCATGGAGACTTGGAATAGCCGACGCCCTCTTCCACATATACTGCTCGACGTCGAAAATTCAGCAAAAGGAAAAGAAATCTACAAACTAACACACCTTTTTGATTTAGAACTAAAATTGGAGAACCTTCACGGGTCGACAGATACCGGCCATTGTCTTAACTGTCAGAAGTACGGTCATTCGAGCAGTAACTGTGACGCATCACCGACATGCTCTGAAACTGAGGAAGATGAACCATGCGTCAGTGATAACTCTAGCGGTCTTCGTCCAGTGAAAACCCTGGATGCCGTCGAAACAATCAACCAATCAGATTCACATAAAATACTTCCTCCGACATTCTTTGCAGAAAAAGGGGAATACATGCTACTCAGACGAGCATTTCTAATCGATGAAGTCTCAAATAAGACAGTCCAAAAATTTCAAAACTTTTGCGTAATCCAATTCACGACAATGGCTGACTACAAAAAGGCGTCTACTTTTGTCAACTTCCGTAAGATTTCATTGCGTTCTGACGCATTCCTGGATAAAAAACCTTTGAAACTGATCATCAGAGAAATCCAGGTTGATATCACAGCTGATGAAGTCAAAGATGAGCTTGTATACCTCAATTATCCAGTTTTAAAAGCCTGGCGTTTGCAGAATCGGAATACAGAACTCCCTCGGCCACTTATATTGCTTGACGTTGAAAATTCAGATAGAGGAAAACAACTTTATAACTTGACACATCTATTTAATTCCAAAATTAAAGTGGAGAACATTTACGGAGAGACATCTACAGGACAGTGTCTCAAATGCCAAAGGTACGGTCATGCTAGTACTTATTGCCATGGAAAAACAAAATGCTTCCGCTGCGATCAAGCACACCTTACAGCGGTATGCCCTGAAACCGCTGAAGATGGACCATGCACCAATGCCCACTGCAGTGGTCTTCATCCTGAGAACTCCTGGAGTTGTAAGAATGTCCCGTATGCCGAAGAAACAGACTATAGACCACCGAAGCCCGTCTCGGATCATATAATCCCGCCTATCTTCCTTGTGGATACACTGGAATACATGACCCTCTTTCAAGAGTTTGAGAAAGATATTTTTTACACCGTTTGCCTTAAAGACAAGATCAGATTCGAACTAAAAACTGAGGGCGCATACGAAAAAGCGGTTTCATTTTTGAACTCTTCCAATATTGACTTCCATTCTGATCCATTCCCGGAAGAGGAGGCCCTGAAAGTTATCGTTTGGGGAATCCCGGATAGTTTTCCAATTGAAAAAGTCAAAGAAAAACTGATATTATTCGGTATCCCAGTAATCCATGTCGTGCGCATTCAGGTAAGCGGTAAAAGTCTCATTTGGATTGACGTTGAAAATTCAGAGAAAGGAAAAAAAATCCTTTACCTTCACCAACTCTGTAAATTCGAAGTGGAGATAGAAAATCTTCACAATCAGGTGTCTTGCGGACGGTGTATCTGTTGCCAGAAGAAATGTCACATGAGTAGCAAGTGCCCTGCACTCCCTAAACTCATCACGAACAAGCTGGATCCCCGTCAAACCGAGGAAGATGGATCAGCAAATAAACCGGATGCCAATAAAACATTGAAGCCAACACGGTCACGCTCCCTTCTACCAAAAGAATCCACTGAAGCCTTTAGACCGCCTGAAAACCTTCGGGCTATTGAGCAAGCCGCGCGTGAGAAGAGAACAATCCCTGACCTCGTGGATGTTCAGCTGGCCCCGCCCAAAACTCTTCGAAAGGTGCAGGTGAGATATCAATTCCTAAAACCCATAGTCTCATCTTGCACGAAGCGACCGTTGACTAGGGCCTAAACAAAAACCGGTTTTTAAATTTTTATATAAAAACCGGTTATTTTTCGAAAAACCTTATCGCATGTCAACATTTAAAAAAAACTGACTTTCAAAAACTGATAAAAAAAACGGTTTTCAATGTTATACAAAAAACGGTTAATTCAATTGTAATACAAAAAAAAAAAAAAAATCGTTTTTTACTTTGTTGATTTTTATACATAAATTTTTATCATATTTTTTTTTGCCAAAATATCAGTACCTTTTCAAAGTAAGGTGACGATTTATCAAACTTCCTTTATTAATTGTTCAAATATACTTATCTTATTGTCTTTTCCCGAAATTCTTATGTGACAAGGTGGAACGTCGTCAAACCAGGAATTACCCTAATCCAGCGAATTCCCGGGAATGCACGAATAACCCGGATGTCAATAAAACAATAAAGCCAACACAGACACGCTCCCTCCTACCCCGAAAAACAACTGAAGCCTTGCAACCGCCCGAAAACGTCCGTGCTATCGAACAAGCTGCACATGAGAAGGGAACAATTCCAGACCTCGTAGATGTTCAGCTGACTACATCCACCTCTTTTCAAACCGAGCAGGTGAGCTATCCCCTCCTATAACCTATAATCCTCCTTGCCAATCATACACGTGACGATATTTAGATTGCCATTAACAATCTCGACAACACGCAAAGTGATCGCTAACTAGGGCTTCTCGAAAAACGGACTTAAGAAAAAAACCTGTTTCGAATGTCAAAAATTTTGTATAAAACTGGTTTTTGGAAACAATTTTTTTTATCTTATTGCCTTATCCCGAAATTCTTTTGTCGACAAGGTGGAACGCCGTCAAGCCGGAGAAGTTGGTTCACGCGGTGGCTCTCATCCAGCGGAATCCCGGGAATGCACGAATAAACCGGTTGCCAATAAAACCATCAAGCCACCAGAGACACGCCCTTTACCTCCCCGGAAAACAACCGAAGCTGAGCAATCTTCCTCCTTACATCCAGCATTCGACCAGCTCATACGCGCCATTAATCAATTGGTCCATGAGAAGAGAACAAACCCTGACCTCGTTTACGTCCAGCTGCCTCCACCCGCCACTCTTCAAAGCGATCAGGTGAGCTATCCGCTCCTACAACCTCTAGTATCCCCTTGCTAACCACGCACATCGCGATATTAAGAATGCCATAAGTAACTACTGACTCGGAATCAATAAAAAACCGGCTTTCTCGGAATGTCGATATTAAAAAAAAACGGTTTTCCTGTTTAGTAAGTTTTACAGAAAATGGATATAGCCAAAAAAAGTTGTAACTTCCTTTTACTTTGTTTATTTATATACATATGTCATAAAACACAACAAGAAGCCCATAATTAAAACGACGGTTTCCGAATGTCAATATTTTACAAAACCGGTCTTAAAATGTCAATATGTTTTAAAAAAACCGGTTCTCGAATGTCATTACATAAAAACGGTTTTCCTGTTTTTAATATCTATTTTTCAAAAAAGATTTCCGGTTTTCGAATGTTAATAAAAAAATTGACAATCAATTGAAATTTGTTTATCTATATATAATACATCATGTAACACAAATAGAAGCTCACACTTAAACCGACGATTTCTGAATGTCAATAAATTTTTAAAAATCCTGTTTTCGAATGTCAAAATAAAAAACGGTTTTTCGGTTTACGCCATTTACAGATTTTGCAAGCCTATTTCGCCCTTTTGCAAATTCACCCTTTTTTAAAAACGTATCAAAAAATAAAGAAACCCTTTCAACAATATATTAATCATCATTGAAATTTATTTATCTTTCAGCTCCAAAAAAACGTTGAAGTTTTGGCTTCCGTAGAATCGATCCTGTCGCCGTATGGTCAAAACCAAACCACACAGCCACCAACTAAACCAAAGTTCCCATCGATCAGGGAGTATAAAAAAGCCAGAATACAAAGAAATCGGTACAGAGGCAAACCGTTGTACAGATGCAACAAATGTCCCTTCAAAAGTATACTTTTTTTGGAACTATTGTGGCACAAGTCTTCACACCACAGAAAGTCTTGCGATTTATCGGATTGTGATTCAGTATGCGGTAAGGATTGCCCCACCCTTCTTCGTCAGCGCAAACTCAAGAAGGCTTACAGCTGTGACGAGTGTAAATACGTGACGACGTTCAAGGCCGATTTGAAGAGACACGCCCGATCGCATAGGAAAAAAAGAAGATTCAAATGCGATCAGATTCGATGCGCTTCCAAATTCAAATTGCTTAAGAATTTGACCAAACACAAGAAACTGCACGACGAGGGGAGTGCTTCTAAAATTGACAAACAAAACAATTGATGGGTCATTTTTTTTTTGAATTGTAATAAATCTTCTTTTTTTACTATTTTGTATTGTAAACTTTGTTATGAATGTTGTCGCCGACGATCCGGGTTTCGCCTTTTGGCATCTTTAGGCATTTCAATTACATAAATGACCTTGAACTTACTTTTAGTTAATAGTATGGATCGTTGAATTGTAAAAATAAAATTATAGCATTATAATCAGTTCACAAAAGTGGGCTTTCAGGCCCCCCAAGCACCCTTGACTCTCCGGGGGGGAGTAGGGGAGCCTTAGGAAACAAAAATGAGGCCATGAAGGAACTTTCCAGGAGTGGTCGTGTGTAACTTGTTTCTGAAAGGGGGTCACGGGTCAAATTAGTTTGGGAACCTATGATTTATATCATTGCTTTGATTTCAATATTTTGTGACAGTTACATTCATGCTTCCAATGCATGAAGATGCCAAACGGCGAAAACGGATCGTCAGTGACAGAACTCGTGGAAAAGTACAAATATCCAATTTGAAACTTTGTTATTCCACCATCTTCAGTGGTAATCAATAATTCATAAACAAAATGGCGATGCTGCCAATTTATTCTATGTATGTGTATCTTTAGTGACGAAAAAAAATGCCTCTTTTATGCGAAAGCAAATCCGAGTCCGTCTGCATTGAAAGTTTGTTTTATTTCTTCAATCTGGACTAAAATGGAAAAATGGATTTCGATTTGTTGTGAGGAATCTTAAAAACATGACTGACAAAAAAAAAAAATGTTTCTTATATTTTCTATTTTTGTGTATTAAATAAAAGATAAGCCAAACAATTCGGCCGATTGCCAATTTTTTATATTAATATGTTATATGCATAAATAAAAAGTTCAAACTTTTCAAAAGTTTTTTACGTCTCTGACTCCAAAATATACCTGAACATCATACTCTCCATCCGTATATGAGCTGGCGTACAAAACGGCTTTAACAGCTTGGCAAACTAGGTGGTCTGCATCACCAAAGGGCGTCAAACATATCTTTTCTTCCCAGACGTGACCTGGAGGCTCAATGTAGTGACGGGGTGCAAAAGGAAGATTCAACTATTTTTCCATACTACGGAACAGAAACAGTTGGTATTGCGAACATCTGAATTAAAAGTCCATGCTATAGAAGTGTTTTAAAATCCAATGAATAGGAAAGAACTCTTGCAAAAATGGTTGAATCTTCCTTTGCACCCCCCAACACCCCGTCACCACCGAAAATATTCCGATTCCGGGATTGTTTACTTGCAATCCCGGTATCACAATTCTGGCCCGGTATTGGAAACCCTACTTAGTATTGTTTGTTTGAATTAGATAATAACGCTTATTCGCTGACGCACTAAAATGATGAAATGAAAATGAAAAAACAATTAATTACTATTTTTATGTTGATTAAATCAATCAAAATTAATATCCCGACACTTAACCTGTTATCAGCTATGAAAATTCCCCTCTATATGCCCTGTACGCTATGACTTTTTCAAAAATTAAAAAAGGACAATAACCTAAAAAGTATTTACGGGTTTTCACACAGCTTATAAAATTATGTCAATTTTGCTGCCTGATTGGCTACCATAGAATGAATTGTTGTTAAATTTTTCTTATGATTTTATGAATAATTGGTTTGAAACATATATATTTACATGCAAAATAATATTTACGTTAATATTGTAAATATTTTTATCAAAAGTTTTGACAGCCCTGAAAAACTCCATACACTTTTTGTTGAATATCTTTTAAAAAAAGCTATTAAAACGAAGAGTTTATATTGATTTTGTGAGCCTTAAGATATCTTGGATACATGTACGATGTAATAATTTAAGAAATATTATTTTTTGACGCCTAAAACATTAACAGTTCTTAGTTGTCAGAGCTTTTTCTTTTGCCATACCAGTGGGTCGTTAGTTTTAGAACGGTTTAGTGAAATAAATCAATGAAAAGTAATATTTTGACATTTAAACGTCAGTGTGAAATTGTCAATACATCTCGATACGTCAGATTCTATATTATTGTCTATGGTCCAGACGGCGCTACAGATGTCTATGGCACCGCCATTGCCGGTTGTTTGTTAGATCTCTTAAAACACAAACTAAAAACTACACAATTGAACTGAACGGCAATGGATATCAAATTGGAACCAGTCGACGAGGAATATGAAGAGAGAGACGATTCTCAAAACGAGGTCTGGTTCGAAGTTCCAATAGAGAGATCTGACAGCCCGCAAGATTTTGAGGTTAGTTCGGCAATATTTACATTACTATAAATTGGGTTTATTTCACTTTGGAAAGTGATTTCGGTAAATAATGGATATATAGTCACGGGACAGAATCCCAATCCTCTCGAGCTAAGCTCAACAAATTTATACATACTGGCTTATAATTTATGTTTTGACTTTACTCTTTGAGTTCTTGTGGATTATTATAAAATGTTGAATCAAAATGATTAAATCTGAAGAATATTACTGATTATTGTATTTATTACAAATAATAGACTTATGTGACTGTCTCTATCTGTATAATATTATTATTTGTGTAGTTTGCGGTTGCATTTTTGCTCCTGTAAATTAAAACAACTCGATTTCATACTTATTACGAAGTAGGTTTTAGGATCTTCTATTAGAATAAATTTAAAAATTAAAGACGTAACATTTCAAAAAAAATCGTAAGCCTTACATTCATTTCAATTAATGTGCTTATTTTTCATAAATAATTTACAAAATTCTGTCCCATGACCATATATCCATAATTTACTGTGATTTCTTCTTGAAAAATAACCTCAAAGCCATACATTTCAAAACAATTATTCTATAATTTAAAATTTGAGCTTCTATATTCAAAAAAAAAAAGAAACAATTGAATCAAAGAGACCGATAATATATCTATACATGTATAAGTCGTTTGATTTGGTACTTTTCAATGAGTTTTCTCGTTAACGACCCTGGTTTCGGGCCTTTTAGCATCTTCAGGCACTTCAACTGCACAGATATATTTGAACTAATGCGTAGTAAACAGTTTGTATCGTTTATAAAGGGTGTTTTTATAAGGACGCTTAGTTTTGAAATGTAAATAAAACAAGTTGTTTGTGAGATTTCGACTAAATTTTAATTTCATTTGTAAGTATATTTTACGGCATTAAATATGGAATATAGCATCAAATGTCTGCCAATATCCATTCATTATAAAATGGGCCATGTCGCTAAAGTTGACTTTTTTGACAAATTTGGGTAAACTTCCAACTGCTCCAGAACCCAATCAGGCGTTGTCTGCGGTCGTTTACCTGAAGTTCCTCGGTTAGTTGGATTTTATACGGGTGCAGACATAAGGCCCGATTCAAAATTCGCCAAGTTGAAGTCGCAGAAAAGCCAAGTTCTTGTGAACAACGAGAAAAAAGCTGCCTTGGGTTTTCCTGTACACTTTCACACACAGCAGCAATGTTTTCAACAGATATTGTATTTTGTTGACGTACAGGTGGGTGTTGGCCGATTATTTACCAAACTGGTTGACTCAAATTTGGCCACTAAACAATGAATAATCTACTCAGCAGGACAAATTAACATATTTTGAGCGTCCCTATTGAAATACCCTTTATATGTGACAGTGAAACTGTATTTGCAGTGGTCACGATCATTGAAATTATTTGCCCAAGTCGATGATTTGCCGGCCTAAAATTTTGGTTCGCTTCAATGAAACAAAATCAGCAAGTAGTCCCTTTCATAAAAAGAGAACCAAAGAAAAACACAGACAAACATTGGGCTGAAGATAGGGCGGTCAAATTTAATTTCATTGACAGCTTGGAGAAGAATACATTTTCACTGAGAATACAGTTTCACTGTAACATATACAAAATGCTTTTAATCTAGTCTATGTGAATTAGCGAAAATTTGATGTAAATGAGGTTCAATGAATTAATTGGGTTTTTATATAATTATTGGGATTTTTGAATGTAGTATCGCAAATAATAATCACCAGATAATAACATAGGAATATCGATAAATAAATCTAGGGTTTTTTATCCGATATATTATTAATGAATTGAAATCAATCATTTCAAGTGTTTGAATTATTAATTAATGATAATTATTTTAGTCCGGTCTGTGACGCAGTGGCAACGGCTTTGACTTGCGTGCTGGACCGCCCGGGTTCGATTCCCGGTACGAGTGGATTTTTTAAGTCGATAAATCGGTTCAAATGCATGGGTGTTTGTGTTGTTGAAAATCCCTTCCAACCTGTCCGATCCCAAAGAGCGACGCATAGTGACAGCGATTAGCTTATCACTAGTCCTCGTATCCTTTCCATCCCTACTCTCTTCGAAAAAGAGTGGTTGAGCAACTGAGTAACAAGCAGTTCTCGTAGAAATAGTTTGTTGAGATAAACTCCGTGAGGAGTCCATATGCTCCAAGTTGGGGGCGGACATGGTTAAAAAAAAATTTAAGCGGTATAACAATGGTCAGTTTAAAAGATTAAGTTGTTCGTTTAAAATTGGCATGCTATTTATATTAAGCTTGGACGTTAGCGACAAAACTAATGGATTTAAACGTTTCAAATTTGATATTGAAATTCCATCAAGCACCCTCAGTCGAAATTCTTTATTATTTTCAATTTTAAATGAACGTTTTTAAGTTAAATGTCCACTTTCTTATTCTGTTATTATATTATATATCATTTTCCAAATAAAAAACAGTTTTCCTTTTTATCTACGTATGGAATTTTTATATTCTACTGGCCGATACCCGGCAAAAGTTGCAATGCCACTCAAAGAAAGAAAGTGTTTGTGCTTATTGAAGTGCTTTCGGGTGCACAATATTTTAGATAAATAATGTTGATTTAATTTCACTAACATTGATCTGGCATTTACCGTTTGCTGATTGTCTATGGTACGCCACACCTGCCACATACTTTGCGCAAGTGCAACAATAAGTTGTCAAAATGAACGGTGTGGCAGCGCATAAAATATGAAAAACATTGATTTTTTTATAACCTGCGCGCAAATGTAAGCAATAAGTTCACAAAGTTTTTTCGTAATCGGATGAACGGTATGGTAACGCATAAAATACGAACAAACAAACAATTATTTTTATGTATTAGATGTATAAATTAAACCCAATTGATACAACTTTCATATTGTTTTTACTTTTAGAACTGATATATCGATTCTTGTTCTACATTGTAAAACTTGGTTGGAAAACGAATTTTTAACTATCCATACAGTGAAACCTCCTTTTTATGTTTTTCAAGGGACCGTATAAAACAAACGATTTATGCGGGAAACGATAAATGCGGGAAAGTTTTAAATACGAACTAAATGCCGGGACTAATAAAATAAACGCACAACGCGGGAAAACTTATAATGCGAGAACGTTAGATCGGAGTTCTACCAGTGAAACCTCGATTCTACGTTTTTCAAGGGACCGTATAAAACAAACGATTTATGCGGGAAAGTTTTAAATATGAACTAAATGCCGGGACTAATAAAATAAACGCACAACTTGGGAAAATGTATAATGCGAGAACGCAAGATCGGGGTTCCACTGTATTTCTAAAACCGTATACAGTCAAACCCCCGCTAACACTATAGTCGGGACCGTGGTATATGAAGTAGTGTAAAAGGGGGCGTGAATCTCATACAAAATTAGGGACTTCGTCTTTTTCCGCAAAAAATGCAAACTAAGATTATATATGAGTTTTGCAAAAAAAATATTTGAACGAAATATTTACGTAAATATTTGGTTGCTAGGTGATACAATGCATAGCGCTCGCAAAATGAAGCAAACAGGAAGTCGGCACGCAGTCGTGTATTGTATGGCACGTGTTGTTTGAGTGTATGCGGGAGTATGCACCGTAGAGACGGCCAGCCGTTTGGCTGTGTGTGTGCATCGGCATCCGCGCCGGAATAACAGCCGGCAACGTTACATAGCAACGACAATGGAATGCGACCGTGCCATCGGGGGTTTTTTGGTGAATATTTTCGGCTAGCGTGTTATATGGAGTAGTGTTTTCGGAGGTTTGACTGTATATTGAATTAGTGTGCCTTTGATAATGTTTGTTACGTGTCATAATGTGGTATATTATTCAGTATTGTATTTACGCGAACTGCTTGATACTCAGTTGCTTATTCTCGTCTAACCATCAATGGCATAAACAAAAACAAATAATTTTATTAAACTGCACATAATCCCCGAAATAAAACCTGATAGTATGCCCGGTCCATGGTGCAGTGGTCAATGTCGTTGTCTACCGTGACGGACCGCCTGGTTTTGCGTCCCGGTACGAGCAGATTGCATGAGTTGTTGTGTTGTTATAAATCCATTCCCACCTTTCCTTTCCCAAAAAGCGACAAGTAGCGAGAGCGATTAGCTAAACACTAGTCCTACCACTGTCCTAGCGTCCTTTCAATCACTACTCTCTTCGAAAAGAGAGGTTGAACAACTGAGTATCAAGCAGTTCTCGTAAAAATAAACAAGTTGAGATTAACTTCGTTAGAAGTCCATATGCTCTATGTTGGGAGCGGACATGATAAAAAACGTACTATTAAGTAACACGATGATAACGTTGACCACTTGACCATAGGCCTGGTTTGAATCACATTAAAAAACCGATACAATAACAACGCAATATCTTGGACCAAATTCCGACAAGAGTGTGAAACAGTTTGATGTTTGATGCAAAAGTCATTTCAATGCAGCTATATTTTAGAGGGCGATAACACGATTGTTCTCATTTCTTTGTGTCAGTGTATCCGAGTTGTTCTGCATTTAAATCAACTGCTTCGGTGCTTGCGGGTTCGTGTCCCACTGCAGACAGTTGCATTCATTAATATTTGTATTCAATAGCAAACTTAGATCCATGCACTTTACTGCAATACGTGACAAATAGTCTTCGTAATAAAAACTATGTTATCTCATATTTAAGAAATATGTCACGGTACCATATATTAAAATACGTGGTGAAAGCTATTTAAAAATTAGCGAAATAAACCCGAGAAGAAAAGACTAAACTTATGATAATAACTCTACCAGGACCTGAACCATGGCCCCCAATCGCTAAGTCGCAACACTTGCCACTAGACCACAGGCTTTTGATTTCATATACGGCTCAAAGAATTAAAAAAACAAACATAAACAACAAAAATTAAGTCATCAAACCTCTCTCCATAGGACATCTTGTAAAACCATTTGACCCACTATTACTTTTACTCCCTAATCTGACAACCTGACAATGGTTCATTCGTTGGCATTCGTGATGTCTTTTCTCCTTGAGTCGACGTCGCCTTGGTTTTATCGGCTTTTTAGTTTGAGCATTCAATTTAAGCTTGCTTCGACACCAGGGAGCTATATTGTTGATTTGCTGTCAATTGTTAAATCGTGTACAGCAAATCACCATGGAAGCTTATAGCATTGAACAACGTGTGCAAATATTGTAATTTATACTTTTATCAGTTGTTTCGCTGATAACACAGGTTTTGCACGTGCACGAACGAAATTGAACTGAGGCGCATATGGATTATATGTGATTCCAACAGGATGGCGCTACGTGCCACATAGCACATGCCACGATGGACATTTTTTACGAGTGAGCGTCTTCATTACAAGACCAATAGATATTATTTAAATAATTTTTCCCGATGTCCCTTTTTGAAGTTTAGTTGTTTTCCTTCTGATTTTTGATTGAGTACAATTTTTTCTTTTGTTTACTGCAGGTTGAAGAATTCAATGTTGCCAACATAAAACAAGAAAAAGATCTGGACTTGGACTATTCTAATGACTTCGAAGATGATCCGATTCAATACGACAGCACCGCAGGAGAAAGTTCATTCTCGCGAACCAATAAGGTATTTTTAAATTACTTTGAATATTCCACTATTTTTAGTCTTGACACGTGTTTCGCCCGTTTGAGAAGCATCTTCATACTTACTATAGCAAAGTTTGCAGAAGAAATAAAGCAAGATTAATTCTAATATTTGAAAATAGTAAATTACAAAATGGAGTTTGGTATTTTCCCTTTTTACGGGAAAAGAGGTTACGTAAATATAATGAAATCAATTACTTAACTGCGAGACTTCGTACATTCGTAATCGAAATTTTATTGGCTAAAAAGATAGCGTGGTGCTGAAACAGCTGACAATATAGACTGTCTTGATTTTGACTATTTCATTTATATATCGATACAGTGGTAAATTAACATCTTCAACTCGCATGTTTTTGTCACTCCATACAAGTGGACATCAACTTGTTTTCGTAAAATAACAACACCATCTTCGATTAAATTCGTTCTCGTACAAAAAAACATGTTTAGATAACCTCGACGTGAGGAGTCCATATGCTCCAAGTTGGGAGCGGACATGGTTAAAAATATATATAAAAAATGGAGTTCTACTAAGTAAATGCCAATTCAAACAAATAAAAAGGTTTGAGGTGTTCACTGTCAATACTTGGCGGAATGGCATTATATTTAAAATAATTTATTGGATCAGGACCAGTTTCGCTCATGGCGAGCATTGTCAACTGATCAGTCGACAGTGTGATTCAGTTGACAATGCTCGCCATGAGCGAAACCGGTCCTGATCCAATATATTTTATGCGGAATAAGTACAAAAATGTTTTATTATTTTTATTGTTTCTATAGTTCATTCAACAGCAGGCAACTATGTTGTTGAAGTTTCACATTTCAGATTTGCGAGAAGTCGGGTACAGCAAATCACCATGGAAGCTTAAATCATTGAACAACGTGTGCAAATATTGATATATGTACTTTTCCATTTTCCACTGACGCGCATATGTATAATATGTGGCTCCAACAGAATAGCGCTACGTGCCATACAGCACATGCCGCGATGGAAATCGACATGAGCAAGCGTTCTCATTGAATAATCCCAATGATTTTTTTTTTAAATAAGTGTTCCCGGTGCCTCTTTGAAATTTGATTGTTTTCCTTCTGCTTTTTTTATTAAAAAGTTGTATTTTTTTTTGTTTTTACAGGACCCCCCTTTGAAAAACGCTGCAACAAAAATAAAAAAAGAACCGGCTTCGGAAGAAATAGTCCCCGTTAAAATAACGCGAACCCCCAAAAAGAATGGAAGAAAAATCGACCTCAGCAAAAAGAAGGCGCTATCCGACGAAATGCCGTTCAAATGCGACATGTGCCAGTATCAGTGCAAGCACTCCATACACATGAAGATACACGTGCGGACCCATTCGGGGGAGAAACCGTTCAAATGCGACGAGTGCGACTACAGGTGTTCGAGGGCCACGAACCTCAAGAACCACAAACGGGTTCACAGCGACGAGAAACTATTCCAATGCACACAGTGTGACTATAGATGCAAACGGTCCGGAAATCTAAAAATACACCAAGCAATACATTCGGGTGAAAAGCCGTTCAAATGCAACGAATGTGATTATAGATCGACGCATACGTTCCAGTTAAAAACCCATCAGCTCATACACAAGAGTGAAAAGTTGTTCCAGTGCTCACAATGTGACTATAAGTGTAACTATTCTGGTAGTTTAAAAATACATAACATGACACATTCTGAAGAAAAACCCTTCAAATGCGACAAGTGCAGTTACAAGTCGGCGCTTTCTACGCGGCTCAAGAGGCACGCCCTGATACACTCGGAGGAGAAACCGTTCCAGTGCGACTATTGCGACTTTAAATGCAGGCAGACCGTGCATCTTAAATCACATCTTCTGATACATACGGGTGAGAAGCCGTTTCAGTGCGACGAGTGTGACTACAAGTGTAATCAGTCGGGGGGGCTAAAGTCGCACAAGAAGACTAGACATCGCACTAAATCGGTGAAAGGTGAAGGCATGTAGCTGAGTGGTGGACGCTTCACTGGTTTATTTTAATCGATTTCGTAATTAAAAATACATTGAAAAGGTTCTTACTTGCTCTTGGTCATGTTTTGAGATCGAAGCATCATAAGTTTAAATAAATATAATATTAGCCGGTACCCGGCAAGCGTTGCAATGCCATTCAAACAAGGGAAGTGTTTGTATATTTGTTGATAGGATTTGAATAGGATTTTACAACAGAAGAGAAGATGTCTTGTGTACTCTGTCTACAACGGTATATATAGATGTGTTAATTCATGTTCAAATATATTACTCACGATGGCGTCAGCCGAAATAGCGATCAAATCAATTGCTATTTTTTTCACCGTATTATAGTGGAATTCTACCTAGTAAATGCCAACTCAATGAATTCATTGAAGTGCTTTCGGATGCACAATATTTTAGATAAATAATTTCACTTACATTTGCCCTTTGTCTTTTGCCGATTGTCTATGTAATGACACACGCGCCACCTACTGGAAGTCAATTGTACTATGCCTATAACCTTTGCGTATGTGCAGCAATAAGTGTTATCAGAATGAACGGTGTGTCAGCGCATAAAATATGAAAAAACATTTATGTTTATATTTACAAGAGACCTACTGTAAGTTGATTTTACTATGCCTTTAACCTTGGCGCAAGTGCAACAATTAGTTGTCAAAATGAACGGTATGACAGCGCATAAAATATGAAAAAACATTTATGTTTATACAAGATACCTACTTTAAGTTGATTTTACTATGCTTTAATAGTGTGACAAAGTTTGTCGCAATCGGATGAACGGTATGGCAACACAATTCAGAAGAAAAACCGTTAAAATGCCACGAATGTGATTATAGATCGAAGCATACGTTCCAGTTAAATACACAATAGTGAAAAATTGTTCCAGTGCTCACAATGTGACTACAAATGTAACTATTCTGGTAGTTTAAAAATACATAACATGACACATTCTGAAGAAAAAACCCTTCAAATGCGACAAATGCCGTTACAAGTCTGCGCTTTCTACGAGGCTCAAGAGGCACGCCCTGATACACTCGGAGGAGAAACCGTTCCAGTGCGACTATTGCGATTTTAAATGCAGGCAGACCGTGCATCTTAAATCACATCTTTTGATACATACGGGTGAGAAGCCGTTTCAGTGCGACGAGTGTGACTGCAAGTGTAATCAGTCGGGGGGGCTAAAGTCGCACAAGAAGACTAGACATCGCACTAAATCGGTGAAAGGTGAAGGCATGTAGCCGAGTGGTGGACGCTTCACTGGTTTATTTTAATCGATTTCGTAATTAAAAATACATTGAAAGGGTTCTTACTTGCTCTTGGCCATCTTTTGAGATTGGAGCATAATATGTTTGAATTTAAAAAACACTAGCCGTTTGCGTTGCATTGCCATTCAAAGAAAGAAAGTGTTTGTGTGATACGGTGAAAAAAATAACAATGTACGCTTTACTGGGTTATTTTTTAATCGATTTGTATTTAAAAATACATTATTTAAATTGTTTGAATTTTGTACTTTTCCATTTTTTCTGTCGCTTACGACCTGGTTATCGCCTTTCGGCATCTTCAGGCATTTAAATCGCACGCATGTACTTGACTTTAAATGCCTGAAGATGCCGAAAAATGAAACCTGGATCGTCAGCGACAAAACTCATGGAAAAGTACAAAATTCAAATTTGATATTAAAATTCCATCGAGCACCCTCAGTCGAAATCCTTTATTGACACCTTACTTTAAAAAGGTTCAAACTTGCCCTTGGCCAGGGTTTGAGATCCAAGCATAATATATTTAAATTTATATGATACTAGCCGGTACCCGGCACGTGTTGCAATGCCATTCAAAAAAAGAAAATGTTTGTATTAATTGAAGTGATACGGTGAAAAAAATAATGTATTTTAATTCTACAGAAATTATTTCATATATTTGTTGATAGCTATTTCGGCTTACGCCATCGTAAAAACTACTTTTGTCGGATGTCTAAAACTAGCAACCGCAATTAGTTTGTCCCTCCATAGAAACTGATTTTTCTCGTACATTAATACGAATAATTTATTTGAGCATAGGCTTGTTAAAACTCCAACCATTCTTTCGATTCAATTGGCATTCACTTGGCAGAACTCCATTATTACACGGTGTAAAAATAAAACATTCTGAAGAAAAACCTTTCCAATGCGACTATTGTGACGTTAAATGAAGGCAGACCGTGCATCTAAAGTCGGACGAGTGAAATCCAACACCATCAGTCGAAGTCCTTAGATATGATATTGCCAAGTAAATGCACAGACTGGTTGTAAAAGTGGTCTTGCTCGTTACACAACCGGTGGAATTACAAAATTATCGATGAAAATTGTACATTAAAATCAACATATGCGATTTGACCAGTCGTCAGACCGTCAGCCGACTCGTCGACGACAGTTTTGTGTCACTTACAACCGATACGATACTTACAACCGAAGATGTTGTTACTCAACCAGTGGAATTACAAAAATTATCGATGTTAATTGTCCATTGAAATCAATTAATACGAAGTAACCACTAATATTTGGAAAACATTCGGTTTTTATCTTAGCCAGGCCTTAAGCCGACTCGTCAACGACAGCTTCTTTTCCCGAAATTTTGACTTCTCCAGTCTTACTCATTTTTCTCTACTTTCAGGAGAGCCAAAAAAAAAGGTTTAATCGGATGTCAATTTCAACTATTGTATTAATAGTCAACACTTATGTTAATATGTCTCTTTGACACAAATCTTCAAATCATATTTGGTTATTAATCCATGTTATTCCTCGCAGTTCGCTAGCGACAATTCAGTATGATAACCTTGAAATGATAAGAACGCGATTCTTTTATATAGAGGGGCCGAATCAAAATGATCTAGTTGTCAGCTAAATCGTAAAAATTCATGCATTTTTCAGAAAGAAACCGAATTTTTTGATATTATTTTTACTATTGTAGCAAAAATTCTTCTAAAGCCAAGAATTAATTGTTATTTTACGAGAGTTATGTAAAAGTACTAGCCAATCGTTAAAAAAATGACTTAAAATAAACTTGCCACTTCTTTTTTTATATAAAACGTAAGATTTTAACTATTTAGTAATGATTGCTATCATCGAAATTAAATAAAAAGAATCTTACAAGCTCCTGATAAGGTTCAAAGTTGAAACCTTTCGAATAAAAAATAGAGTCTGTTGAATCTTGTAGGCGCCATGCGTGGTGACCATACGCTCCCATTAGGTAGCGGGCATGTCGAGAGTGTTTACACTATAGTTTACTTGGCCTGTCGTACATTATTCTTACTGGCTTTGAACAGAATAGTAAAAATGTAGCCAATTTGTGAGAAGTTTTGAATGTTAGTTATTTACTTCAGTATTAAGTTTAACTAGTCAATAAATGGTGTAAAATTTCATTTATTTAAGTTAATTTTAAGTTACGTGTTAGACTTCTGTGTGACTTAATATATCCAATTTTTCGTATTCTTTGATCTTTTATATCACAAACAGTGACGGCTGGCGACGGGGTGTTGGGGGGTGCAATAGAAGATTCAACCATTTTTGCAAGAGTTCATTCATTGGATTTTAAAACACTTCTGTAGCATGGACTTTCAATTCAGATGTTCGCAATACCAACTGTTTCTCTTCCGTAGTACGGAAAAATAGTTGAATCTTCCTTTTGCACCCCCCAGCACCCCGTCACCAGCCGTCACTGATCACAAACACACTCTCTCCTGTCCCTCCGCAGTGTATAACGCAATAATATAGCATGGATGTCTTGTAATATACGTTCTTTAAAATTAGACATAAAAAGAGCGATTAGCAAGCTTTGAACTCTTTTTTAAACCCCTTAAAGAATAAAGAGGCAAAATTATCATCGAATAACCAGCAGTTTCAGTCTTAATCTTTCTGGCACGCCACACCTACTCACAGACACACTCTCTCCTGTTCCACCGCACTGTATAACGCTATATTATAGCATGGATATCTTGTAATATGCGTCATTAAAAATCCGACATAAAAATAGCGATTAGCAAACTTTTAGCTCTTTTTTAAACCCCTTTAAGAATAAAGAGTCAGAGTAATCATCGAATAGTCTTGATCTTTTTGATACGCAGCACCGACACACACACACAATCTCTCCAGTTCCACCGCATTTTTCCAAGTGGTGATTCTATTCAACAGCATTGTTTTCTATGTCCTTTCAATCCCAATCCCTTAAAAAATCTGACATAAAAAGTGTGATTAGCAAACTTTGTGATCTCTATAAATATTTTTAAGTAACAATCAATTAATCAGCACTTCCTGTTGAAAGACTTTCATTCCTTCATCGATTAGCTTAATTTCCAGGTCCGTGGTGCAGTGGTTAAAGACTTTGGCTTCCATGACGGACGTCCCCGGTTCGAGTCCCTTGTGCTAGAAGATTGTTTTTAAAAATCTCTTTCTATCCCAAAAATGGTTCAAAAGCAAAGTTTTATATCCGTGTCTGGTGCCAATGTAGAGCATATATACATCCAATGGAGCAGGCCAGCAAAATATTTCCAACGAGAACTGTTTGTAGCTTACTAAAAATTAAAGACATCAAAGTTATTTTTCTTCAACTGAGAGTGGCTAAGAAGAAAAAATCAATCTCTTCAGAGATAAAAAGCTGATATAAGTTAAAATCTACTCGCTCTCCGAGTGATATCACAAACTTCATAAAAGCCTGGTGATTTGCTTCAACTGTCCCACATATGATCTAATAGCAGCATATGATGCACGACCTGCAGCCCTCAATGATATTTGATGTGGCCCGCAATGACAAATATCAAGCATCTTTTTTCTTCAGTTTTTTTTCTGGACGATGGAAGAACAATATAAAACAATAAAAAAAAAAATTATATACAAAAATATCGATAATTTAATCTATTTTACCCATGCGGCCCTAATACTATCTGAGAATTGATTATCTGGTGGCCCAGCACCTAAAGAGGTCTTGCATCACTTGCCTAACTCAATGCACAATTTGAATGATTTTGTTTTATTGAATTGGCTTTCTAACTTTAGGGGGAGGATTAGGAGCTTGAAGGCTGCTTTCCGTGGCTTACGATTGGGATGTTACTCCACCAAGTCTTATCCAGATCTTAAGTGCTCACTCAAGGCTCACTAATTTCTCACTGATTAATTACTTCTAATAAGCCCATTATCGCCCGTGTTTAGCGGGTGTTGCCCAACTTATTGTCATCTCAACGGAGCAAAACCGTTAAAGATGCGACCGATGATTCATTTTTTATGGTCCAGCAAACTCTGCGTGAAAAACCTCGTATCTCATGATGCACTCAGGGCGCGAAAGAGTCAGAGAAATTTAGAGCGAGACGTCTGCCGCAATACCGACTTGGAGACGTCGCGCCTAAATGTCTGTTTTACAATATTCGAAATTACTCTATATTGAATCGCTATAGATTTCAATATAGAGTTTTATTAGATTGAATTTACTTCCTGATATCAACTTAAACTTATAGACTGAGGTGATTAATAGATCGTTCGAGAGAGTTCTGATGACCTACCATATAGGGTGGTATCACTGAACATTTTTTCAAGTTCTAAGATTGTCATCATTATTTCCATCGCTAGATCTTTAAGATCATTATTTCTAAAAAAGAATTGTAAAAAAATATGCTTAAAATAAGTAATTTGGAACATATTTACTTGCACATTGTTACAAGTGAATTTTAATCAATCGAAACATCTAACGCTCATATCTCAATTATAACCTTTTCAAAGTATGGTGTCGATATTTCAATAATGTATTGTTAGAATCTTCTCTCTTGATCTTGATCTCTATTTCAAATGATTCTTCAAATACGACATATTGCTAAACTTTTAGTCACACTCGTCGCACGGGAACGGTTTTTCCCCTGAATGAATAATCTTTTGTATTTTAAAATTAGTCAAACGGGCCCCTTTGTCACTCGCTACAGCTGAACGGTTTTGTCACCCAGTGTGTATCTTCAACAAAAGCTAGCTTGAAAGACGTCCGACATTTGTAATCACAATCAGAACAAAGCGAGCGGTTGAATAAATTAAACACATTTTATATTACTAAAGCCACATTTATTTTGATAATGACCACGACCGGTTTCGATCATCGCGATCATTATCGACTGATTCAGTGTTTTACCATCTGCACATAACTACTTTCTTGAAATGAAGTAACTCTTAAATATTACATGTTTCACTTTTAAGGTGTTCACTGTCAATACTTGGTGGAAAGACATTATAATATAAATAATAATACATTTTTAGTACTTTTTCCACATGAAATTTATTTGATCAGGACCGGTTTCGCTAATTGCGAGCATTATCAAATGATAAGAAATACAATACAACAGTGATATTTATACAAAAGTTAAGTAAGGTATGACAAACAATTGGTAGAACTAAGCAAATAAATTGAATTAAATAACAAGAAAATTACATACATTTTATAACTTTAAATACATTTTATTCATTTATTTATTTATTTATTTAAGAAAAAGCAAATCATGGCATTACAGCTAATGCCAATGCGCCATGTATTTGACAAATATAAATACGTGTATTTATATATATACATACATACATGTAAATACATAATATTAATCATTAATTAATTAAAAACAAGATGAAAACATTGTAATCATAAAAACAGAGAGAAAAAAATTTATAAAATCACATTAGGAATTTTCAAAGATGTCAACCGAGTGAGTTCTGACAAAATCAACTTTTATTCATAAAATATAGTATTCGTCTGAACTCACTCACGTCAATATGAAATATGTCGACATCCGAAGCAATGCCGTTTAAAATTGTTAAAGCTCTTCCCAGAGGCATTCCCATTGGCAGACTGGTTCTACCCATTGGAAGAACAAACGACTCATGCTCACGATTCCTCAAAAAATTATCAGGAACATTCAATTTAACATTTTCAAGAATGGTGGAATTCTCATTTTGGCCTCGGATAAGCCGAAAGAAATATAATGCCAAATACATTTCTCTTCGAGCATTCAAACTATTGAAAGTGAGCATCCCTAAGAGAAAGTCTGTTGGATAAAGCCATGGGTAGTACCCATATGTCCTCAAATAGAGTCATAGTCCATTTTTCTTGTAATTTGCTTCAATTTAATTTGCTTAGCTGTTTTACCAATTGTTTGTCATATCTTGTATTTCATAGTTAACTTTTGTATAAATATCACTATTTTATTGTATTCAGTTGACAATGCTCGCCATGAGCGAAACCGGTACTGATCAAATAAATTTCATTTGAAAAAAGTACTAAAAATTTATTAATATTTTTATTACATGTCTAATGCCAATTAAAGGGATGTGGAGTCGTTTAAGAAAGTGCGACTCCGACTCCAGCATTGACCAAAAACACGACTCCGACTAAAAAAAGTTTAATTTCGTCCCTTCTTTTTCTTAATTTTCCTATTCATGCGTATGTGTATTCAACAAAATATCAACTAATAAATTCGGCCAAGAGTCAAATTTGTCATTTTATACGCCAAAATAAAAAGTTTAAACTTTTCATATATTTCCGACTCCGAACAAAACTCCGGCCAAAACGCCGCGACGACTCCAACTTAGACTCCAACTCCGGCCAAAAAACTCCGACTCCGACTCCACAGAAGTTGAACAAACGTGGTTAAGTTAGATGCCTGTGCACTCTTATTTTTAACCCCTTATAAACATCTCTTTTATTGCACGAAAATTAAATTAAATCAAGTTTTTTTTAGTTAATAAGTACCGTAAAACAGGGTGAATAGAGACCCATATAGAATAGACGTTCATATATTCCAATAATTACAATCTGTTGTTTTGTCTCTATTTACCCCCAATTCAATGTGAATAGAGACATCGAACAAAATTGACTGTTTATTAATAACGATAGTAAATATTTGAAAAATATTGTCATGAATGTGTAGTAGGACCATAGAAACAAGTTTCAAGCCATTAATATTTGAATAATATGTCCCAGGTATGAAGATACATAGTCGTAAAGGGTACAAAGTGTCTCTATTCACCCCGTTTTACGGTTATGTAATGTTTTTATCTTTTTTATTTCTAAAAAATCATCTATTTCAAATGATTCTTTTTATGCTTCTTCAAATACGACGCATTACTAAACTTATAGTCACACTCGTCGCACGGGAACGGTTTTTCCCCCGAATGGATCATCTTGTGTATTTTAAAATTAGTCAAATGGGCCCCTTTATAGTCACATTCGGTACAACTGAACGGTTTTTCCCCCGTATGAATCTTCCTGTGCACGCTCATATGCGAAGACGTACGACATTTGTATTCGCAATCCGTACAAGCGAACGGTTTTTCACCTGAATGTACCATAGAATGACGCTTGAGGGCCGTCGAATTAATACCTCTGTACTCACATAGATTACAATGAAACGGTTTTTTCCCTGAATGTATTTTTACATGAGCCTTTAAATACGAAGTTGTTTTACATTTAAAGTCACATTGTGTACAACAAAATGGCTTAATTTCCGAATGCGTCATTCGATGTACGTTCATATGCGAAGCTGTTTTGCATGTGTACTCACAGCTCTCACACTTGATCGGGTCTTCTCCGTGATCTATCTTTTTGCGCCTCTTGGGCGCGGTCAAATCCAATTCACTCAAATGTATCTTCAAATGTAAATTCAATTTTGATGATTTCTTACATTTAAAATTACACTGAGTGCATCCGAAGAGTTCGGAATCATTTTCCAATGAACTGTTTTCCAAACTTGTATCGACATGGACTAATCTATGCGTCTGTAATAAGCAACCGGTTGCGAAGAACTCGGAACACTCGTCGCAGGCGTAGTTCTTTTCGAAAAACACAGTTCTTGTCAATTCGATTGCAGCGACTGGTTCCGATTCCTGTAGCTCTTTTTTTACATCGATTTCTTCGGACACAAAATCAGAACTAAATTTAAATTTTTCGTCTTTCTAAAACAAACAACATAACAATATATATGAATTCCATTACAACAAGACTCAAAAACAATATATTATCGTCGGTCCCTGTGGTCTAGTGGCAAGAGCTTTGTCCTAGCGATCGGGGGACCCGGCTTCAATTCCAAGCAAGGTCTGATTTTTTCAATTTTATCGTTGATTTTGTGCACAAATGATTCATTATTTATCATCGAGTTAATCTCGTATGACTTTTATATTTGGCGCATTGGCGTAAGCTGTAATGCCAAATATTTTTATTAAAACTAAAAAAATAGTTTGAATTTTGTACTTTTCCACGAGTTTTGTCGCTAACGACCCGGGTTTTGCCTTTCGGCATCTTCAGGCAGTTCAAGTGCACGACAAAACTCATTGAAAAATACAAAATTTAATCATGAAATTCTATCAAGCACCCTCAGTCGAAATCTTTAATAATCTATTCATATATTTTTTTTTAATAACTTTCATTATTCCACGTATTGTGTTACTAATTGTGACACGTGTTTCGCCTCTTACCGAACTATCTTCAGACTTACGGGCAAAAGTTTGTTTTTTACACCGTGTTATAATGGAGTTCTACTAATTAAATGCTAATTCACTCAATTGACTATTTACGACAACCTGACGATGGCGTCAGTGACAACGAGCTGTGAACCATTTAAATTTTGTAGAACTTAGAATATAAATATTTTTTTACCGTGTAAAAAAATAAAATAAATCAGATTATTACTGGCCGAAAACCATTTATATTGTCGCTACCAATTGCCAGGATTCAAACTTCACTGCCAATAGGCGATCAGATAACGTTATCTTATCTCAAACGCGCCTCTATCAACGAACGTTCCAAATAAAATGGATGCTTTTACATTAAAAGGTGTAGATAAGAAGTCGCGTTTACAGTTTTGATATCGCCAGGCTAGAATAAACATGAGTACGATCAGGTTGTTTCATTCATGCGCGAGTTAAATGTGAATAATTATATGAAAATTATCGATTTTCATATATTTTTTTTAATAGAAATATGTATAAAGATACGTCAAAGCATAATCAATCATTTTTTTATTGCAGTCTATGCCAATAAGGCCAAAACACTGGGGAATTTTTAGTCCCCCCCCCCCTCCACCCATTGGATCACACGTTATTTTTCAGGGACCGTCTTTCGAGGGATAAGGATGAGTAAATGCAGGCTTAAGACATAGTTCTGACGATGGCGTAAGCCAAAATAGCTATCAACAAATATATTAAATATTTTTTGCAGAATTGAAAAAACATTGTTATCTTCTTATTACAACATATTTTAATGGAGTTCTGCCAAGTAAATGCCATCTCAATCGGTTATTGTCATTTTACTTATCACTTTAGTAAGAACTTTCAGAGATATGAATCTTTTTGTGACAAATTATCACATCACATGTCGGTCCCTGTGGTCTAGTGGCAAGAGCTTTGTCCTAGCGATCTGGAGACCCGGGTTCAATTCCCGGCAAGGTCAGATTTTTTCAATTGAAAAAAGAGATCTTGGGCTGGGTGTATGTTATTTATCGTTGATTTTGTGCACAACTGATACATTATTTATCATCGAGTTAATCTCGTATGACTTTCACAATTAAGAATATTTGGCGCATTGGCGTAAGCTGTAATGCCAATTTTTTTTTTTTTATTATCAAAAAATATCTCGAAAATTGTAATATACAGTGGAACCCGATCTTATGTTCTCGCATTATACGTTTTCCCGCGTGGTGCGTTCATTTTCTATAGTCCCGGAATTTAGTTCATATATAAAACTTTCCCGCATTTAACGTTTGTTTTATACGATCCCTTGAAAAACGTACAATCGGGGAAACGTATACAGATACGTCAAAGCATAATCAATCATTTTTTTATTGCAGTCTATGCGCCAATAAGGCCGTACCACTGGGGTCTTTTTTAGATCCCCCTTTGGCCTACGAGTTATTTTTCAAGGACAGCTTTCGAAGGTTAAATAATAATATTACCTTATATTTGGAATCATTTGCAGTCACAAAGGAGCATCCTCCACCATCTTGGAACTCTTTTCGCTTAAACTTACTTTTAATAATGGAATTGTATTCTTCATTAGTACATGAAAGTAATTTTTCGAGTTCAGATTTGACAGGTTGTGGTGTTTCATGAATAACCTAAGAGAAAAGAATCATTTTTATTTAATTACTAGCAGTACCCTGCGCGCGTTGCTACGCCAGCAATTTTAGGGGGGATTGGGGGGGTGGGGTGGGGGAGAGGGTGTACGCCAGAAAGTTTCGCGGAATTGTACTAGAGAAATTTGTAAAAAATCGATATCATTTTTTGGGGGGAGGGAAGTTGTTTGGCGGGGTGGGGTTTGGGGGGCGTATGCCTGAAACCTTCAAAGGAGTGAACTCGAAAATTTCGTAAAGTTTAAAAAATAAATTGGGGGTGGAGGTTGGGGGGTGGTTGGGGGGAGGGGTTGGTAGGCCAGAAACCATTGCGGGAGTGTACTCAATAAATTTGTAAAGTTTCACATCGATCAGTCGAGCGGTTTAGTAGTCAATAGCGGACATACATACAGACATTCATTTTTATATATATAGAAAATTTGAATGATTTAGGTTTTCGTAAAAATATAGTTATGTCACTCTTTTCGCTCCCTACTTAAAGCATATGGACTCCTTACTAAGTTTATCTCAACATATGTTTTTCGACGATAACAGTTCCATACGTTGATCTACCTCTCTTTTTCGTAGAGAGCAGGGATAGAAAGGATACGAGGACTAGAGGTTGGCTAATCGCTGTCACTATACTTCGTTCTTTGGGATCGGAAACGTGGGAAGGGATTTTAAGCAACACAAACACCCATTGCCACTGAGCAGAATCAGAATCGATTGAAAAAATCTGCACGTACCAGGAATCGAACCCGGGCGGCCCGTCAGCGTAGCCAATGACGTTGACCAGTTGACCACGGATCGGGATGACAGATAACATTTTAATAACAATTTAACTAACGATGTTACAGTGAAAATGTATCAAGTAATAGATTTGTATGACAGCATGATTTCACTGGTCACGATCATTCAAATTATTGGCCCAAGTCGATGATTTGCCGGCCTACAATTTTGGTCTGCTCCAATGAAACATAATCAGCAAGTAGTCCCTTTCATAAAAAGAGAACCAAAGAAAAACATAGGGCTGAAGATAGGGCGGTTAAATTCAATTTCAATGACAGCTTGGAGAAGAATACATTTTCACTGTAACATATATTAACGTTACAAACTGTTTACTACACGTCAGTTCGAGTACATCCGTGCACTTTAAATGCACGAAGATACCGAAAGGCGAAGCCCGAAGGTCGTAAGCGACAAAACTTATGGAAGATCACAAAATTTAAACAATTCAAACAAGGTTTTAAGTTGTGTATTAATAAATATTTAGAGATTCTGATTTTGTTCATTGGTACTGAATTAAGGCAATCACACATCTTTCAGACTGCTTGTTTAGCGGAGATGGATTCAGCCCGAGTCGTAAGCGACAAAACTCTCATAGAAAGTCTATATTCAATTATTTTGGTATTTCTAACCTCACTTTTAATCGTAGTATTTGATTGGTCTAAAGGAACATCGAACCAATGCTGATATTGTTGTTCCACTTCTGGAACTAATTCTTCATCGACTGGTTCATTTTTTATTTCAATTTTAATATCCATTTTTAATTGTTTTATTGCTGTTATTGGGTTTAAAAGATACAACTAAATTGACCATAGAGAATAAACTCTATGAGAACAGGGATACCACATGTAAAAATGTTATTCATTGGAAAAAAGAATAAAACAATACATGGCATTACAGATGACGCCAATGCGCCATGAATTTGACAAGTATAATAAATATTTAACATATTAAAAAAATATAAAAATTGTATATAAAGAATAAAAACTGAGCACCGAGTACATAGCTGAAGATGTCCACTTCAACAGACAAAGCATTCATTCAAGGTTGTGGAGTCGGAGTCTTGGAGTCGCGGTTTTTTGGCCGGAGTTTGAACTTTTTATTTCTACATATAGTAAAACGTAAAATTTGGTTACCTTGCCAGTTTGGTTGGTTAATATTTAGTTTAATACACGAAATACTTAAATAGGAAAGCGTTTTTTATCAAGAGTCATGTTTTTGGTCAATGTTGGAGTTGGAGTGGTGTTTTTTTTACAACCGACAGTTGACAATGCTCGCCATGAGCGATACCGGTCCTGATCAAATAAATTTTATGTGGAAAAAGTACTAAAAATGTATAATTATTTTTATTATAATGCCTTTCCACCAAGTATTGTCAGTGAACACCTTAAAAGTTTTTTAAAAGTCTTATGGATGATAGCTATTTCGGCTTACGTCAATGCTTATAGCCAAAAAGTCCTGACGATGGCGTCAGCCAAAAACCCATCAATGATTTATCATATTATTTCTATTGGTGTCGTGTATTTGGGCAATGTTGAAGTCGGAGTTGTGTTTTTGGAAAATGCTACAGTCGGAGTCGTATTTTTTTTAAAGACTCCATAGCCCTGCATTCATCAGCCAAACAGCCCTTGAGACTGGCGGCTCAAAATACCGACGTGACAGTCGGTCCCTGTGGTCTAGTGGCAAGAGCTTTGTCCTAGCGATCGGGGGGCCCGGGTTCAATTTCCAGAGAGGTCAGATTTTTTCAATTGAAAAAAAGAGATCTTGGGCTGGGTGTATGTTATTTATCGTTGATTTTGTGCACAACTGATTCATTATTTATCATCGAGCTAATCTAGTATGACTTTCACAATTTGAATATTTGGCGCGTTGGCGTTAGCTGTAATACCATTTTTTTTTTAATATTAAATTTTCAAAAAAAAAAACTGGGAACATGCAAGTTTAAAGTTTTAATGATATCTTGGTTATTAACGCGGCCCTAAAGAAGAAGAGGAAAAAATTCTATATTTAATTCCACCAATAATAAATCAATTCAAATGTTTACAAAAAGTGACTTCAAGTAACCATTTTTTTATTTACAATCCCATCCATTTAATGATTATCTCTCTAAAAAAATAAAGGGTGTTGAAATAAATGATATTAACTTCCTGGTGGTTGGGACAGTCGTCCCATACTACCACTTTATCTTAAATGTCTATCTTAATATTAGAGATACAACGTGTAAGCCTTTGGTATTCTTAAATCTTTGTTTTTTACACCTTCTGCAGAAAAAAATATGATTTTTATCGTCTAGTTTTATCGCAATTAAATAAAAAAGAAAATTATTCGGTTTATTACTGGCCGAAAACTCTTTATAACGTCGCTACAAATTGCCAGGATTCAAACTTAGCTGCCCAACGCGATAAGATAACGTCTCAAATCTCTCATCTCAAACGTTAAACGTGCGTTTCAAATCAAATGGATACTGTTTACATTAAAAGGCGTAGATAAGCGCTTGTGCTAATGGTTTCGATTACGTCAGTCTGTAATGAATATCACTGCGAACACGTCGTCTGTTTCATGTGCGATTTAAAATATGAATAATGATAGGAAAGCTATCATTTTTTTGTATAGAAAAGTGTATAAAGATACGTTCAATGACATTTTTTTAATGCAATCTATGCCAATAAAGCAGGGCTGTGGAGTCGGTGAAAAAAAGTCCGACTCCGACTCCAGTATTTACCAAAACCACGACTGACTCCGACATTGACCAAAAACACGACACCGACTAAAAAAAGTTCAATATCGTCACTTATTCCCCATAATTTTCCTATTTATGTGTATTCAATTAAATATCAATGCGACCAAAAGCTAATTTTGACATATAAAATGCAAAAATAAAAAGTTCAAAATTTCCGACTCCGGCCAAAAAGCTCCGACTCCACAGCTCTGCAATAAAGCCATACCACTGGGGTATTTTTTGACCCCCTTTCTGATTGCCGTTATTTTTTAAGGACCGTCTTTTGAAGGTTATAAAAGTGTTGTGGTAAGTGGAATCTTTGGCCTTGAGGTAAGATCGTTACCCTATCAGCCTTGTGGCTCAAGTCCATAAAACCATGGTTATTTCTGACATAACTTCTTCTCTTGACAAATTTATCAAATTTAATGTGATTTAGAATGACTAAATATTTGGCGCATTGGAAAAATTCGCAAAAAAACTCTCGTTCAACATAATAATTTTTATAATTATAAAAAATTCTAGATTACTTCATTTGTGAAATGTACTTATAGTAAAAAGTCGATATGCTTCACGATGGGAGAGGTCATAGGTTCAAAGAAAAATAAAAATCAATAAATATTGGTTTAATTCAGTGATCAACAAACTTTTTTATGCGTAATTTTACGACTTACACAACCAGTGGAATAACAAAGTTATCGATGTTGACTGCACATTCAAATTAATGTTCACAAAGTAATCACAGAGACTTTCGGAAATGTATTGTGTCAATCTTTGCCAGACCTTCGGCCAACTCGAGGAGGACGGATTCTTGTCGCGAAATGTTGGCCTCTTGGAGACTCATTTTTCTTTACTTTTCAGGAGAGGAAAAAAACATCTTTCACCGGTAATCAATTTCACTATTTTTTTAACATATACAAATTGTCTCTTCGTCATCATTAAAGACGTCGTTGACCACTGCACCAGACTGGGCTGTTGTTTCTGTTTGGAACGAATTTACTCCTCGCTTACTTGGCCCGATACGGAGATGCACGGGACTGATGTGCAAAGTGTTATTGAGTATCATGTGTATGTATACGGATGTATACTGAGAATCCGCTGTGTCCAAATCAAATGAGTCAAAAATATTTTCAAAATATATTATGTGATTTATATGAGGTTATAGAGGCCCCCAAAATTTGGAGGCCCCAAGCACTCGCCTTTTGTGCTTATGGGGCAATCCGCCACTTCCAATAGCGTCTCTTCAAAACCTTAATTCGCAGAATAGTCCAAATCAGGACTGTTGAGTCGGTTAAAAAAAAACATGACTTCGAATCCAGCATTGACCAAAAATACGACTGCGACTGCAACTCCGACATTGACCAAAAACACGACTCCGACTCCAAGATTTATCAAAAACATGACTCTGACTCCAGCATTGACCAAAAACATGACTCCGACTCTGACTACGACTCCAACATTGATCAAAAACCCGACCCCGACTACGACATTGACAAAAACATGATTTTTCTGCCAAATTGCAATGCATAAAAAAAAAAGTTCAAAGTCTTTCACAACTCCGACTCCGACTCCACAGCCTTGCTCCAAACACTTTTATAGCTTCAACACAATTGCCATCTTGACAAGTTTTCAAAAGACCTCGTAAACAAAGATCTCACATTGGCAAATGTTTCGTTCAGAAATTTTCGTCTTACGGTACCATCCGAAGCCTTAACTCAAGCTGGACTTGTCACCTTGATGCACCTTCATATGCTTCTTCAACCGGTACGCAGTCCTCGACTTGTACTGACACTCGGCACAATCAAAAGGCCTATCTCCCGAATGAATCATTTTGTGTATCTTCAAAGTCGTAGCGTGTATACATTCATAACTGCATTCGGTACACTTGAACGGCTTCGCTCCGCTATGTATCTCATGATGCACTTTCATGTGGTACGGAGTCCTGCACCGGAAGTCGCACTCCTTACACTTGAGAGGCAGCTCGCCCGTATGCACCATCTTGTGCCTCTTAAGGGTCGTTGAAGCCACGCACCTATAATCGCAGCTGTCGCACGAGAACGGCTTTTCACCCGAGTGCGTTTTACCGTGTACCTTCATATCCGAAGGCGTCCTGCATTTAAAACTGCACTGAGGACACTGGAAAGGTTTTTCACCCGAATGAATCATCTGGTGGACCTTCAGATGCGTATAACTCCGACATTCGTGCTTACACTCACTACATTTGAATGGTTTTTCACCTGAATGAACCATATAGTGTCGTTTTAGCGTCGTTGATTGCAAACAACGATAATCGCATTCTGTACACTTAAATTTCTTCTCTCGAACGATCTGAATCTTCGACTCCTTTGATTCGTTCACCCACTCTTTTAAAACTGATCCGTTGTGCGCCATTTTGTGTACTTGCAACACATTCTCCAATGGAAATGTTTCATAGCAAATACCGCAAACGAAATAACGTTCGTACAGAAGTAGTTTGATTAATTTAACAACGGCGACTATTTCGGATGTTTCTTGTTTTATATCGCGTTGTTCGATAGTAAAATCGACACACTTTGGCATGCTGTCTCTTTCTGGTGCATTGAATAATGAGCAGTCAGAGGGAACAACGATACTCTTTATCTCTTTCGGACTCGCCACCTGGAATAGAACAAATTTTTAAATATATATGGAAAAGAACAAAGTTTATACTGCCGTTCCATGCCAGAAGGAAAATGCTTAAATGTCAAGCATGATTGCCACGAATGTCTAAGAAGCATTTGCCAATACGTTACTACTGCGCGATAAAATGTATCAGAATGAAAAAGTTTGCTCTTGGAAAACTTCTAAGCCCCGTCCATCGTGCAGTGGTCAGCGACATTGGCTTTCATGACGGACGGCACGGGTTCGATTTCTGGTACGAGCAGATTTTTTCAGTCGATAAATCGATTCTGCTTAAATGCAATCGGTGTTTGTTTTGTTAAAAATCTCACGAGAGTGATTAGATTACCACTAGTCCTCCCTTTCTTTTAATCCCTACTCTCTTTTAAAAAAGAGAGCTTGAGGAACTGGGTATCAAGCATTTCTTGTAGAAGAAAAATAAATCGTGTTGAAATAAGCTCCGTGAGGATTCTATATGCTCCACATTGGGAGCGGAAATAGTGAAAAAAAAAAAATCAGCGTTTTATCTTAGGACAGCAGTATAATGTAGAATAGTTTACCAGATTAGAATATTCATCAAATGTTTGTGAGCATTCACCAATGTTGCCATAGTCTTCACGTTTGACTTGTGGAGGGAATTCTTTTGCGGCAACATCACTTGCATTCGGTACCTTAAAAAATCATAATAAAAATTTTAGTCGTTTGAATCTTGAACTTTTCTGAGAGCTTTGAGGCTTGGATTTCGCCTTTCATTAAACAAGTTAACCAATTTTCATTCATTTCAAGAGCAAGAATGAAGATTGATTAACTACAATGTCGAGTCTAGCTCGACATCGTTTAGGAAATGCACAACTACTATGTCGAATCAAACAGTTGCTCAACCTCTCTATTTGAAGGGAGTAGGGATTGAAAGGATACAAGGACTAGGACAGGACTAACGGTTAGCTAAACGCTCCCGTTAAGTGCCACTTTTTGGGATCGTAGAGGTGGGAAGGGATTTTTAACAACCATTGCCTTCAAACAGAATAGATTCATCGTCTGAATTCTGCTTGTACAGGTATTCGAACCCAGGCGGTCCATCACGGAAGCCAACGGTATTGACCACTGCGTACCGTCTCTAAGCCAAAGGGGCGGATAAATATTAGGTTCACAAAAAAAACTGCCAAAAGGATGTTCAAAAAAGCTCCAATGCATGGATAGAAATGGTAAAATAAACAAAGTCGTTTTAATTGGCACAATATTTGTTCACTATTTTTGCTCTTTCGAAACGTAGCGATCTGCCCTTTTGGCGAAACAAGTAATTTATCAATATATCACCTTATATGCTGTTTCAGTTCCGCAGCTATCTTCAGATATTTCTTGCTTTATATATGGCTGCTCAAAATAGACTTCCGTTTTTATATAATTCACACATGCCGGAACATCCTAGAAGATGAAAAAAAACAAAGCAAATTATACCACACAAATAAAAGATTGCCCGGTCCGTGGTGCAGTGGTCAAAGTCGATGGCTACCGTGTTGGACCGCACGGGTTCAATTCCCGATACGAGCAGGTTTTTACGGTCGATAGATCAATTCTGCTCAGAGGCAATGAGTGTTTGTGTTGCTAAAAATCCCTTCCCACCTATCCGATCCTAAACAGCGACGCATAGTGACAGCGATTAGCTAACCACTTGTCCTCAAATCCATTCCATCCCTACTCTCTCCCTAAAAGAGAGGTTGTGCAACCGAGTTACAAGCAGTTCTCGTAGAAAAAACACATGTTAGGAGAGGACATGGTAAACAAAAAGAATGATTATTTTTTTTTACCCTTCCAACTTGGTACATATGTACTCTTTCTACGAGAACTGCTTGTTACCCAACCGCTAAGCCTATCTTTTTCGAATAGAGTGGAGAGAAGGATATGATTATGACAGGACTAGTTGTTAGCTAACCGTTCTCTCTAGGTCAGTGGTTCTCATGTGCGGCCACCAACAGCTTCATAGAATAAAAATAATAACACATTTTTTAGTACTTTTTCCACAAGAGATTTATTTCATCAGGACCGGTTTCGCTCATGGCGAGCATTATCAACTGATAAGGAATTGCTTGCTAAGAGGTCTTGAACATTTTATTTTTAGTCTATTTTTCTTGTAATTTGCTTTAATTTATTTGCTTAGTTGATTTACCAATTGTTTATCATACCTTGTTTTCATACTTAACTTTTGCATAAATATCACTGTTTTATTGTATTCCTTATCAGTTGATAATGCTCGCCATGAGCGAAACCGGTCCTGATGAAATAAATCTCATATATTTCTTTCGACTTATCCGAGGCCAAAATGAGAATTCCACCATTCTTGAGAATGTTAAATTGAATGTCCCTGATAATTTTTTGAGGAATCGTGAACATGAGTTGTTTGTTCTTCCAAGGAGTAGAACCAGTCTGCCAATGGGAATGTCACTGGGAAGAGCTTTAACAATTTTAAACGGCATTGCTTCGGATGTCGACATATTTCATATTGACGTGAGTGAGTTCAGACGAATACTATATTTTATGAATAAAAGTTGATTTTGTCAGAACTCATTCGGTTGACTGCCTTGAAAATTTCTAATGTGATATTAATAATATTTTTTCCTCTCTGTTTTTTTATGACTATTGTAATTTTCATCTTATTTTTAATTTTTAATTAATTTGTGATTTTTATTATATATTTACATGTATGTATGTATATGTTACAGTGAAACTGTATTCTCAGTGAAAATATATTCTTCTCCAAGCTGTTTTTGTAATTAAATTTGACCGCCCTATCTTCAGCCCTGTGTTTGGCTGTGATTTTCTTTGGTTTTCTTTTTATGAAATGGACTACTTGCTGATTTTGTTTCATTGAAGCAAACCAAAATTTGAGGCCGGCAAATCATCGACTTGAGCCAATAATTTCCCTGATCGTGACCAGTGAAATCGTGTTGTCATACAAGTCTATTACTTGATACATTTTCACTGGGAATACAGTTTCATTGTAACATATATATATATAAATGCATGTATTTATATTTGTCAAATACATGGCGCATTGGCGTCAGCTGTAATGCCATGATTTGCTTTTTCTTAAATAAATAAATAAATATGGAAAAAGTATTAAAAAATGTGTTATTATTTTTATTATAATGCCTTTCCACCAAGTATTGACAGTGAACACCTTAAAAGTGAGCTTCATAGAAAATATTGATATTGAATAAAATGTTGTTAATTAATTAAAAGACTTATAAATTAAATATTAAGCACGCAATTAATACCCGTTGTAAATTGACAAACATCTTTATGTCCATTTGTAATATCTCAAACACAACAGACTCAAAACAAAAGTTTGGTGCGGCCACCAGACATTTCCGGAAGACTGCTTATGTTTACGATGTGGCCACAGCACAATTTTCCGTGAGAACCACTGCTCTAGGTCAAGTTATTAGGATAAAAAAAAACAAAAGTAGATTGCATGCGCAAACCTTGAAAAAAACAACCGGTACTTCGTTGTTTTATGCCAGACAGCAAAACTTGAAATGAATGTCGCTGCAACCTCAATGCACACATGGGGCGGGGGGCGTCACTTCACGATTTTTTAAATAAAAACAAAGAATTCATCCCTCGCCATCAGTTGCGAAAGAAGAGCCAAAGCATGTATAACTTTGGAAGTGCGCGACGAGGAAAGTGCAGTGACATTTCTACAATCGAGTAATATTATTCAGCGGGAGATTATGTGCAGTAATGGACATTTAATGACACTTTCATTTGGAGTCAGGACACGCTGGGTTTGCCAAGAGTGTTTTTTGGCATGGTTGCTGAGTAGGTAGCGGTTCCTGGAGTGCATACTCGGAGATCAGTGCTCATTTTTTTACACTTACTATAATTTTATAATCCCCAATACACTTGCAAACACCCAGCAAGTAGAGAGAAAGTGGGGATCAGCCAAGTGGGGCAATAAGAAGCGTAGAGGGACACAGACATTTGCTACAAACGTATTTATACGAATTTATGTGGAAGACGAGGTTGGTCATTCGGGATGCATTTAGTGTTATCAAAGATATTGCTGAATTTTGGCAGTTTATCGAGCGTCAAAATCTCGATGATTGAGAAGCGCTGGTTGCCGGGGGCGAGGCATAAGATTCAATAATCTGGAATACATAAAAAAATACACGTATACACACATACAAGTATTCGGCCATTAATTTGATGATTTATGTGTCATTTAATATGGATGGCGAAGGTTAAGGCAACCCTTAAGTTTAGTGATATTTTTTCATGTTTAGCTGCCTGGCATAAAACAACGAAGTACCAACAAAAGTTTGGTGCGGCCACCAGACATTTCCGGAAGACTGCTTAAGTTTACGATGCGGCCACAGCACAATTTTCCATGAGAACCACTGCTCTAGGTCAAGTTCAAAAAAAAAAATCAAAAGTAGATTTCACGCGCAACCTTGCCCGGTAAGAGAAAAACAACCATCAAGAATTCACTGATTCGTTTGAAAAATGTAGCTAGCTCGACTGGAATTCGAGCCCGAGAGCTCCGCAACATTTTGACACTCGACCACGGACGCGGCAATTCATTTGAAGCTAAATCAATTATGAACAGCGTTAAATTTACGGGAATTTATTGTTTTTTTTACCGTTTTTTAAAAAACGATATACCCAGGATGCGAATACGTATTTGTATCAAACAAAATAGAGGCGAAACGACTCGACTACAAGATCAACAACAATGTAAATAATATTCTAGATATATATTTCATTCGATTGAATTTTAGAAGACTATATTACATCTTGTTTATTGTATTAAAGCTGGATACTTAATGTGTCATTTTGTGCAATATTTAGCAAAAAATAACCTCAAAACCTTGTCGTTGTATTGGTACTTCGAACCAGTCCTCATCATGAGGCCGCTGCTCATCATTCTGGTACTCTTCGTCGATAGGTTCTACTTTTATGTCCATTTTCTTTGAAATCAATCCGTTTTCTAACAATCAAAACAAAAACAACACAATAGACACAATAATAATTTATTTTCAGAAGGTGACGTCTGTGTGGCCATTGTAGAAAATAAATATTCCTTTATATTATAATATTACCTGCTACCAGCTATAAAAATTCCCCACTTTTTGCCCTGTACGCTACGACTTTTTCAAAAAGTAAAAATGGACAATACCATAAAAATACTGACGTTATTTAATTGCTTAGATTTCTTTGATCCCTTTTGAAAGCAATCCCATGTAAATTACCATACCAAATTGCTTTTAGCGCGTATTTACTAATCCTCGATAAGGGTTGTTACACACAGTTAAATAGAAATATTCATAATTATGAATGTTGAAGGATTTTAGTGGCTAGCTCTCCTAGAACTCTTATGTCAAGTCTATCTTGACATCGTAAAGGTTACGCGCAGCGTTGATATTGAGTACTGCTTGACATTTTAAAACTTAGTTGAATAATTAGCAGGACTGTGGAGTCATGGTTTTTTGACCGGAGGAATAGTTGGAGTCGGAGTCATTGCGGCGTTTTGGCTGGAGTGGTATTTGGAGCCGGAAATTTTGAAAAAATTCAACTTTTTATGCATTGGTAGAGATTTAACTGAATATACATACATGAAAAAGGTAGAAAATTTTTTACAAAATTAAGCTTGTTTTAGTCGGAGTCGGAGTCGTGTTTTTGGTGAATGCTGGAGCCGGAGTCATGTTTTTTTTCAACCGCCCTAAAAATGACTGATATTATTCTTATTTTAAAGACCGTTTTAATTGGATTGTGTGCTTGAGCCAAAGTTTGTTACATGTCATAATGTGGTAGATATATTTTTTGGTATTTCGTTTTACCATGCTAATAAATACGCAAACCCTATGATATTAATCAATTTATTAATTATATTGAGGAGAAATACCTGGTCAGTGGCACAGTGTCAGCGATGTTACTTGCGTGCAGGACCACCCGGGTTCTATTCCCGGATTCGGATTTAAATTGTGTTTGTGTTGTTGTAAATCCTTCCCACCTTTCCGATTCCAAAGAGCGACGCATAGTGACTATCACTAATCCCCTTATCCTTTCCATCCCCACTCTCTTTGAAAAAAGAGAGGTTGAGCAACTGAATAACAAGCAGTTCTCGTAGAAAGACATATGATGACATAAACTCCGTGAGTAGTGCTTATTGGGGTTCCACTGTATATAAGGGTTTTTCAATAAGGACGCTCATTCGTGTAGAATATCTATCGTGACATGTGCTGTGTGGCACGTAGCGCCACCCTGTTGGAACCACACGTTACAAGTATTCATATCATCCAGTTTTCGCCACAAGAAGTTGCTTATCATCAATCTAGAGCTCGCCGTTGACGGTTACAGCAGTGCCAGTTTCGTTTCGGAAGAAGTACGGACCAATGATCTCGTCAGACCATAATCCGTACCAAACAGTGACTTTATTGGGATGCATTTGGTGGCGGTGTATCTCTTACGGATTGGAATCGCTCTAAATCCGACAAATTTGCTTCTTCAAATATCCATTAATCCAAAAATGGGTGACGTCGATGAAGATGACTTTAGCGACGAATGTTTTTCGAACGGAGCAAAGACTTTGATAATAAAGTTTGATGATTTGCATTCGTTGTTCAACGCTATAACTTCTATGGTGATTTTCCGTACACTTCTTAACACTTGACATTAAATTAAATAGATGACACTTTAACAATATTGCTACCGTAACCTAGCAAATTTCAAGCGTCCCGATTGAATAACCCCTTATATGTATTTGGGAGTGCAAAGGTTAAGGCAGGCGTCAAAGCATATTGTTTGGGAACCACTGTTATGAAGCATCGTCATTGTTTCTCTCCAACGCATTAGTGAGAGCGGGACTACGTGAGTGAGACAAATGCACCAGTGCCGAAACTCGGACGTTGCTCTAAGAATACCCACAAAATACTTTTTATCAGAGCTGTGGAGTCGGAGTCGGCGCGGCGTTGTTGCTGGAGTCGTACTCGGAGTCGGAAATTTTGAAAAGTTTGAACTTTTTATTTTTGCATTTAACCTGATCTCTGCCTAAAGCGTATATTTACGCGCTACAAGTCCGTGTTCAAGGGGCCGTCCATACAAAATGCGCGTAATATTACGCTCTCCTTTGTACTTAATTTACAAGTCACCAGTTCCTATTTAAAAAAAATTGAATTTAACTTGCATATAGTGACATCTTTTGAGAGCGTGTTGTACTACTTGAACTCAAAGAATATTGAATTTTAATGTGTAATACATCGATAATTATATTAGGATTTATTTTTTGAAAGAAAATCGCGGCCTCCTGTGTACGGCCATATTGATTTTTACCGGCATAGAATCGGTTAATATGTCAAATTTGGCTTTTGACCGCATTGTTAGGGTTGATATTTAATTGAATACACATACATAGGAAAATTAGGGGAAAAAAAAGTGACGGTTTTCACCTACTTGTGGAGGCCCTGCTTTTTATTAATCTATATATTTTTTATCCATCTAGATTTTTAAGCTTTCTGATTGCATGGGTTTGGGCGACAGCAATAGTGGGCCTTATCAAATGATAGCAAATAGTTATCACAAAAAATATCTATATTTATCAATATATATCTCTCTCACTCCAATTGATAACATTTCGGGACCGAAGATAAATTGGTTTTCATTTGAAACCAAATCTAGAGTCGAGTGTTAGTGTTTTAAATTTACAACTAACAATTTTTAATACTAATTTTATTGTTTGAGGATAATTTTTTCTCATCGAAATCATTTTCAAACCTGCCTATTTATAACTTAAGGTAATTCTTTTATTATATCTATTTCAATCTTTTCATTTCGTTACCTTGCTTTGAAAACAGTGACGGCTGGTGACGGGGTGCTGGGGGGTGCAAAAGGAAGATTCAACTATTTTTCCGTACTACGAAAGAGAAACAGTTGGTATTGCGAACATTTGAATTGAAAGTCCATGCTATAGAAGTGTTTTAAAATCCAATGAATAGGAAAGAACTCTTGAAAAAATGGTTGAATCTTCATTTGCACCCCCCAACACCCCGTCACCAGCCGTCACTGTTTGAAAAGGTTCTTACTGATCTTAGGTCGAAAAGGGTAGTACTAACCATATTTATGCACAGTGTCCCCCAAGCTTTTTACCAGGGCTGTGGAGTCGGTAAAAAAAGTCTGACTTCGACTCCAACTCCAGCATTTACCAAAACCACGACTCCGACATTGACCAAAAACACGACTCCGACTAAAAAAGTTTAATATCGTCACTTTTTTTAGCTTAATTTTCCTATTTATGTGTATTCAATTAAATATAAACTCTACCAATCCGATCAATGGTCAAATTTGACATATTATATGCAAAAAAAAAAAGTTCAAACTTTTTCAAAATTTCCGACTCCGAGTACGACTCCGGCCAAATCGCCGCACTGACTCCGACTCCGGGCAAAAAGCACCGACTCCACGACTCAGACTTCACAGCCCTGCTTTTTACACCTGCGGACCGCTAATAAAAGTAAAAACAAACTCAATTATATATCAACCAACCAATCCTGCCAGTAGCCAAATTTGACATATTTTATGTAAAAATAAAAAGTTTAATCTTTTCAAAATTTCCTCCGACTCCGACCCCAAATCCAGCCAAAAAACTTCGACCCCACGACTCCAAAAACACAGCCCTGATTGAATTTCTTAATTAATATTCTTTTCTTGTTTTTTTTTCAGAATAAAAACCCTTAAACCATGTCAATCAAGTATACCATCATCGTTTGCATCGCACTGGCAACATTGTCCGAAGCGCGCAATATTCCACGCAATTCCATCGGCCAAGATACGTGTGACGCGTCAAACGAAACCTCTCCAATAGACGCAGGCAGTACATTCGAATGCGAAACGGGAGACATGACAAGCGCTGACATGTTGTGCGACGGGTTCATAAACTGCCGAGACCTGAGCGACGAGACAGGCTGTGTTTTTAACCAGCACCGGTTTCGTGTGGACGGAGTGTACTTTATAGACTCCCATATATGCGTACAGACTGGCACAAGATCCTTGTGTAAAGGTGCACAGTGCAGTAAGCGAAATGGTAAAAAAATATTTCGATTAAAAACTATTCCAATAGATTCAATAGAATTTTTTGAATGTAATCATTTAATGATATTTTACCGTATTTTAGGGCTTATTTTTATTTTTACTGGGATATTCATTATGTATAAAAATGAATGTTTGTTTTTTTTGTCCTGTACGTGTTTCTATACCGTTCATCCGATTGCGATGAAAATTTAATGAGCTGTTGTTTGAATAACTGTAAAGTTTATTTAAAAAAAAAAAAAAAAAAAAATGTTAAATTCACTCATGAATGATAATGTTTTCGATGGTTTCGGTTGTAACTTTGTGGAAGTTCATTTTAATATAAAATAACTTTAATATAAAATTTAAAATAACTTTGATTATTCCACGTATTGTGTAACTAACTGTGACACGTGTTTCGCCTCTTTCAGAGGCATCTTCAGACTTACTATCGCAAAGTTTGCTTAAGTAATGAAGCAAGATAAATTCTAACATTTTAACATTTTAAATTATGAAATTACAAAATGGATTACGGGTTTTTTTCCTTCTAAAGGAAACAAGGAAGGGGGTGATAGAATCAAAACAATGCAATAACATAATGATACTAATAAGGTGCAATCAATCAATCAATTAGATTGGGATTTTTCCTTTTTAAGTTTATTTTTCCTTATTTTAAATTTTATATTAAAATGAACTTCCACAAAGTTACCGCCGAAACCATCGAAAATATTAAAATAACTTTGTTTATTTCACGTATTGTGCTACTAACTGCACCTGGTAAATAAAAAAAGGTTTAAAGATGAATAGTTTAGAATTTTTAGAAATAAATAAAACTCTTAACTAAAAAGAACTATTATTAAATGATATTCTTAATCGGACAGGTTGCTCGCCATTGCTTACATTATTTCCAATTAATTAGGTTAAGCCCAAACTTATCTGATTGATTGCAGCTCATTCGTTAATATTTTGTAATGCTAACGTCATAAGTAGTATAATTATTTGTTTGCATTGTTTTAATTCTACACACCCCTCCTTGCTTCCCGTAAAAAGGAATAATCCCAAACTCCATTTTGTTATTTTATCATTTTAAAATATTAGAATCAATATTGCTTCATTGCTTAAGCAAATTTTACGATAGTAAGTACGAAGATGCCTCTGAAAGAAGCGAAACACGTGTCACAGTTAGTAGCACAATACGTGGAATAATCTTTTTTTTTTTTAATTTTATATTAATGATAATGTTCGTTGATAATGCTCGCGATTAGCGAAACCGGTACTGATCTCAATAAATCTAATGTGGAATAAGTACGAAAAATGTGTTATTATTTTTTAATATTGTATATTTAACAAATATATCAGAATATGTTAAGGAAATTGACAACTGGTTAAACCTGTTTTTTTAGCTCTCCTGAAAAGTAGAACAAAATGAGTAATGTTTTTCTGTCTTTAAGGCAGGGCTCGTAAACATTTGTATGCCTACCACTTTTGTTTATTTTTCACGGTGAATTTTTAAAAATGAAAAAAAGTATTTTGTTTTTTTTGTACCGGTATTTACCGGGAAAATAAGTCTTGCAGTCCCTAGTCGGGATTTTTATGTTCTGGGCCGTATAGTGTTGTACATCCTGATGCATATGATGTTGTATTTTGAGTTGAAAGCCTTGAGTCTCAAAGAGTAACTGCCATAAAATTGGCTCCCTCCAAAGGCTTCGTAGTGTCCTGTTGTCATGTCCACATCAAAGCTTTTAGTTCCCTAGAACCACAACAAAATTGACATGTTATTAAAACCCTCGAAAGACGGTCCCTGAAATATAACGGGTCACCCGAAGGGGGATAAAAAATACCCCACTGTTATGGCATTATTGGCATAGATTGCATTTAAAAAAATATTACCCTGTCTTTATGTTAACACTTTCTTTCCGACCGGTTAAGACAGACGACCCCAACTGCCACTTTATCTTAAATATCTATCTTAATATCAGTGATACAGTGTGTAAACTTGAAGTATTTTTAAATAATAGTTTTTTACACTTTTTGCATCAAAAAAATATGATATTTATTGATTAGTTTCGTCGCAATTAGATAAAAAAAGATAATATGTCGAATTATTACTGGCCGAAAACCCTTTAAAGTCGTTCGCTTCAAATTGCCAGGATTCAAACTTCACTGCCCATACGCGATAATATAACGTTATCTCAAACGCACCTCGTTCAAACGTACGTTTCAAATCAAAAAAATGCTTTTTAAATTAAAAGGCGTAGATAAGCGCTGGCGCTCATAGTTTTGATTACGCCAGACTCTCATGAAAATCAACGTGAATTGGCTGTCGCTTTTATACGTAAAATATGAATAATTAAAGGAAAACTATCGATTTTCTGGTCCGGTCTGCGGACCATAGGCTGAAGAGCACTGGTTAAGTAATCGGAAGTATATAATTTGAAATCTATTGTGGTTTTGTAGTGTCTATCTCACAGTTTTTACAGGCCTAGCTAATCGCTGTCACAGTCCTGTCCTAGTCTTCGTATCCTTTCCATACCTAGTCTCTTTGGAGGTTGAGCAACTGTGTATTTTTTTTTTTTTTTTTAAATATTTGGCATTACAGCTTACGCCAATGCGCCAAATATTCTTGGTGGTGAAAGTCATACGAGATTAACTCGATGATAAATAATGAATCAGTTGTGCACAAAATCAACGATAAATAACATACACCCAGCCCAAGATCTCTTTTTTCAATTGAAAAAATATCTAACCTTGCCGAGAATTGAACTCGGGTCCGCTGATCGCTAGGACAAAGCTTTTGCCACTAGACCACAGGGACCGAACAAGTAGAACAAGTAGTTCTCGTAGAAAAAACATATGTTGAGATAAACTCTCGTGAAGAGTCCATATGCTCCAAGTAAGGAGCGGACATGGTAATAAAGAAAAAAAATACTTACTAGCTGTGTCCACCCCAAATGCTCAATTTCGAGCATATATGCTCGAAATTGAGCTATTACCTCAGTCACTCAATCTTCCCGTCGTGAGTCGTGTTTTTGGTTAATGTTGGAGTCGGAGTCGTGTTTTTCGTAAATGTTGGAGTCGGAGTCGTGTTTATTTAAAGACTCCACAGCCCTGGACTTTTTCTAGTGCCACTCAAATATTGGTCAATAAATAAATATATATTTTTTGATCAAAAAATAAAATAAAAAAACATTTTTTTTTATCATTTTATTCATTCAAATATTTAACAATCATTTTTGAACCTGAGTATTTCAACATTGGGCATTTTTTTTATTTCAACTATTATATTTAATGGTTAGGGCAGTTTGGTATTATCAACAAAAAACAAAATCCACAATTTACATACAGGTTTATTTCAACAATGCGAAACCTTACTTTGAAAAGGTTCTAATTGGAAAAAAAAATCGCACATTTAAACATTTTTAGCGCTCATTCCACAAAACGGTTGTCATCATTGAGATCATGACCGGTTTCGCTCATCGCCAAAATTCCAACTGAAACCTTTTCAAAGTACGTTAACGATTTGGTAAAAATCACCAGGTGGTGAACTAACAACCAGTCGTCGTAAAAATATCCACTGTTAGACAAAACACTGCATTGGTATATAGTATATGCGGTCAATAAAATTAATAATGTATAATGACAATTGTTCAAAAAGTATGGTGAATTTGAAAGGCGAAACAATCGAGATATTAGTATTAATTATTCAGTCAAAATTGTCTATGGCCGAAGGTATCAGCTTTACAAAACTCCCGGCTCAACTTCGGAACATAATGTGCACACTGGGGGGGGCCATGACCCCCTTGAAATCATAATTATTACACACTTATTATTAAAATACGAACAATTTTATCATCTAATGAACATTTTTTTATTTTTAATTTTTTTTTTACAGTGTATTTTAATTTTTTTTGGTACTCGCCCATTGTACGGTATTTGAAATGGCATGACACGTTGACATGTTGTGAAGGGTCTCTCATCCCGGGATCTTTCTTTAATCTCTCTAAAGAGAGAGATTGAGCGTCTCATATTGGTTATATGGTATTATTTTAGTCATATTGTTAAAACTGTTTTGTGCGTGGGTTGATTGTTCAATTTACATCCCTCGATTTCCTGGAGTGTATCAGGAGCTGTCAAATATGATGTGATTAGCATCCTGTGGAATACTTTCACATGAATAATATGGCGTAACATTCAACTGGTCCAGTTGAAAGAGACAGTCACTCACTCTCTCTATAAAGAGAGGTTTGAGCAACTGTCTTAAAGTTAATTCTCATAATATATTGTGCTGAAATGATCCATCAATTCAATTGATTGATAACAATGTGGTAATCACAAGGAGAAAAGACAGCATATGCAATCAAATTTAAAACATGACTGAGACTTGAACCGTCACTTTTTTAAATGTTGGTATTTTTCATTATAGGTATTACCTCTCTAAAAAGATAGATTGGGCGTATGTCTCAAATTAAATTCTCATAATATGCTTTCGTTAAATCATTTGCTGAAAGTCTAAAGAGACATTCACTCTATCTCTCTAAAAGGAGAGACTGATCAAAGTAAGTTGATAAACAAATTATGTCAACTCGAGGAGAAAAGACAATCGGAATCTTTTTCAGCTTACTTCTCTTACAAGCACGTCAGCGTTGCACGTTTTGAAGTGATTGCCTGGAGTGTCTCAGGGGCGGTTCATGTCGGGTTCGCTCTGAATTCATTTCAATACAATGTTTTTATTTATATTCGATGCTATCATCAATGCGTAACGCAGTGAATAATTTATTATCCACGAGCATCCTTTGGACCAGTGAATAAAATCGTCCCGGGATCGAATCCCATTGCAGGCAGCTTAATAAATTCGATTCATTGTTTATAATATTGACACAATTTAAGTAACTTCACGACCTGTGACGTCACTAAGCAAACTCGCCAAGCCCAAAATACGTAAGTACAATAGGCGAGCCCAGATTTTTTACGAGTAATATTTTGAGTACATTATACAGGGTGTCCAAAAAACTACAACATTTTTTGAACTCCAGTAATATTTTACATTTTTAATAAATTGGTTAGAATATGGTATTTTTTTTTTTAGTAATATTGTTAAAACTGTTTCACGTGTGGGTTGGTTTTTTCAATTTGCATTGGTTGTTAGCCAACAAATTGAGTATATTACACTTTACTTTCACTCTCACAAAAAAACGTAGCTGTTGAACGTTTTTTTATTCTTTCCTAGAGTGTCTCAGGGGCAGTTAAATATGTTACTTTGTGATTAACATCACTCAACTGGTCAAGCCGAAAGAGCCAGTCACTCAATCTCTCCAAAAGAAGAGACTGGGCGACTGTCTCAAAGTTAGTCCTCATAATATATTTTGTATCTACCAAGACAGTTGATCAGTAAAAATATGTCAACTCGAGGAGAAAAGACATATGCAATTAAATGCTTTAAATACCGAATCTTTTTCACTTGACATCTCCTACAGACATGACAGAGTCGAAAGTTTGGAGAGGTCATACAAATGATTGCCTCGAGCGTCTCAGGAGCATTCATATATGTTAAGTGTATGAAGATAAAGCTCTCCATATGTCAAATAGACTCATTTATATTCCAATTTTAATAATTCCCATACGATGTGATTAGCATCTTGTGGTATACTTTCAAATCATTCAATCGGCTACACAGAAAGATCCGGTCATTTAATCTATCTAAAAGGAGAGATTGAGCAACTATCTCAAAGTTAATTCTCATAATATATTGTGCTGAAATGCTCCATCAATTCAATTGATTTGTAAATATATGTCAACACGAGAAGAAAACACATTTAAAACATGGATGAAACTTTCACAGATATTAAAGCAACAAAATAAGTCAATATTCTCCACGTGTGTAGTGGGCATGGCATTAACAAAGTACAAAACAACCAATCCTTTACAACAAGTTTAACGCTGTAAAATTGTATGGATCGAGAAGAAGAAGAAAACTTGTAAATATAAATGTTTGAGTCAGAACCGGCTATGTCCGCTATTGATTCATGATATTGTCTGTCGTGCAACGCATCCAAGATTAGTTCTGAGCATATCAATGGTCTTCCATCATAAAACCCTCGAAATAACTGTCAAATTCAAGGTCATTTAACATTGACAGATGGATTTGACTGACTTTGAAACGTATGTATTGTATTGTGGATATGGGTGACTTCGGAAGTAATGCATCAATGCAATATTCACTCACCTGAACTCCAAATACTCGAAATCTTAACTACTTTTTTAAATTTTTTAAATACTCGAGTAGTACCAAAATACAAATAATTCGAATTTGTGTATATGAATGGATGATAAATAAATTATCTCTTTTCATCACAAACTTGACATTGATAAGATGAGTCAGCAGTGGACCCAAAGCAAAAGTAACAAAAGAATACAATAGCATAATCCAGTGGTCGGCAAAGTGCGGCTCCGGAGCCACTTGCGGCTCTTTGGCCACTTAAGTGCGGCTCATACATAAATAATGAAAATAAAAAAAAAAACAACAAATATTCACTTCGCAAGTCTTGCCGATGATCAATATTACCAGAAATCAATGCATCTCTCCTTGAGAAGGATGTTCACTATCCAGAATCAACAGACGATCAGTGGATACAAAACTTTTATTCCATGGTATGCGTCACGTCTCATCTAAAAGTTCTAAATTTATAATAAACGTGCATTAAATTAATAAAGAGATTTGGCTTCCAATTTTTTTTAAATCTTTGCAATGTTCATATTTGGCTCTTTGGCGAATAAGTTTGCCGACCACTGGCATAATCTATGTGTAAAATCAAGGGCTCTGAGTCGGCGTCGGAGACTACTACTTTTGCATTTAATATGTCATATTTTACTTTTGGCCGCATTGATAGTGTTGATATTTAATTGAATACACATAAATAGAAAAATTATGGGGAAAAAGTGACGATATTAACCTTTTTTTAGTCGGACTTTTTTAGACCGACTCCACAGCCCTGGTAAATAAAATCTATGTGTAAGGAAGACTCAGTTAAGCGCAACGTTATACATGTATTTTTTTAAATAAGTAATTCGTTTATAAATTACGAGTATTACTCGAGTATTTTTCATAATACTCGAGTATCGAGTACTTGAAAAATGGACGAGTATTCGATACTCGAATTGAAGTCTCTAGACCAGTGGTTCTCATGTGCGGCTACGGTAGCCGCATGCGGCCACCAGAGGATTTTTCTGCGGCCACAAACAGCTTCATAGTTTATATTGATATTTAATAAAAATATGTTTTTACAAGTTAATTTGTCAACAATGACACTGAAATTTAATATTTCGGATGCATTATATTGTGCATCAAGAATTGTCAGCTCGCAAAAACTCAAATACATACATGATTAGGTATTTTTGACAAACAAGCAATTTGGTGCGGCCACCAGACATTATCGTAAGACCGCTGATGTTCCTAATGCGGCCACAGCAAAATTTTACGTGGAAACCACTGTTCTAACACCTTAACAATGATTATTTAACGTGCTCAAAGGCAAAAAACGATATGTCACTTTTGCAAGAAATTTAATGAACAATATATGAATATTGTAAAACCCCACTCAAACGTGAATTCGATTAAAGTCAAAACCGTTTGAATTTTGTATATTAAAGTACATTCGTGCACTTGAAATGCCTGAAGATACCGAAAGACGAAACCCAAGTCGTTGGCGATAAAACTCATGTAAAAATACAAAGTTCAAACTATTGAAATGACTATAATTAGAGGGTGCCTGATGGAATTTATCTCAACATACGTTTTTTATACGAGAACTCCTTGTAACTCTCGAAATAGTTGTTGTAAACAAATTGCAAAATGGATTTTTGGGTTTTTTCCTTTTCACGGGAAGCAAAGAGGGGATGAAAGAAACGTCAAAAACAAATAATCAAACAATAATTAAGAATATCGACTGAGGGTGCTTAATGGAATTTCAATATCAAATTTGAATTGTTAGAATTTTGTACTTTTCCATGAGTTTTGTCGCTAACGACCCGGGTTTCGCCTTTCGGCATCTTGCCCCTTGCACTTGGAATGCCCGAAGATGCCGAAAGGCGAAACCCGGGTCGTTAGCGACAAAACTCATGGAAAAGTACACAATTCAAAAAATTCAAATTTGATATTGAAATGACATCAAATTAGCTAATACATATAGATTACGTTAAAAACAATTAAACAATGTGATCTACTTTTATTTTTGTAAATAAATGATACAAACTTCTTACTACGCGTCAGTTCTAGTAGTAAATTCGTGCACTTGAAATGCCTGAAGATGCTGGAAGGCGAAACCCGGGTCGTTAGCGAAAAAAACTCGTGAAAAAGTACAAAATTCAAACGATTCATGATAGTAAATAATTGGTACTTTGTTAAAAACCGTGTTATTTAGCAACCGTTCAAAAAGAGGATCGGTTGTCGCGTCATTGGCCCAGTTCGTAAAGTCGTCCCGGGATCGAATTCCACTTCGGGCAGTCTCATATAGAGTACACAATTTAAGCAAGTGAATATTAATTGAAATTAGGTAGGCAATTCTACGAATTTTTAGTGCAACCAAAATTGGATATACAGTGAAACCCCGATTCTACATTTTTAAAAGGGACCGTATAAAACAAACGATATATGCGGGAAACGATGAATGCGGGAAAGTTTTGTATATGAACTAAATGCCGGGACTATAGAAAATGAGCGTACCACGCGGAAAAAGTATAATGCGAGAACGTACGATCGGGGTTCCACTGTTCATATATTAAACATACGAATCTTCTGTTCGATTTTAGCGCAATTTGGACTTATCGGATTTTGATTTTGAATCACACTTAATGGTCAGAAGCTAAGTCACTATATTCTTCATTTATCTGTCATTTTACTACTAACCTTATATTCAATTTACTGACCAAACAAACAAACTAATTGCCACTGTTAAAACAAAAATTGTGCTAACAGAAAACAGAATCAAAGTTAGATTTTACTATTTTCTCATTCAACATTTGACATCCGATAATATTTATTATTCAATCTCTCCAATTAGTCAAAGAAGTCAATCTATCCGTTGTAAATTTACAACGCCTTTTCTTCCTGTATTATTGACATTTGAAGGTTGTTTTCGAGTATCTCCAGTGATATAACAGCGTCGCTCGTTCACTTCTTGTTGAAATTTCTTCTCGATTTCTTGGCGTACGGTAGACCTGCTTTTTTCTGCTGCCCCACCACCGCCAGCATGGGCAGGGCGCCCAAAACCATACACGAACCCATCCCGTAGAAGCAAAGCGAATATCCACCTGTGACGTCTCTCATGTAACCTATAACAAACACAAGTATTTAAAAAAAGTATTTTTTGCATCACAGTGTAAGTGTAAGGGTACGGCCACAGTGACAGGCGTAACTTCTTGCGCGGCGTATCGCCAGTTGCTTCATTATCGAAAATTGCCTCAATGAATTCAACGATGGCGAAATTTAACAGCGCTCGCTTCGATGTAGAAATTTTTTACGTTATGGCTATACATTTTGACTTCTGAGACGGCGCCATCGTTAAAGCCATTGCGGCAACCTTTGATTATGATGCAAGTCTCGCCACGCTACTCCAAAATATACACCTGTAACTGTGGCCATACACTTGGGCTCCTTTTCTAATTTGGAGCATTCCAGTAAAAAAAAGATAGTTATTCATTTACTCAATCTCTCCTTACTAACAAAAAAGGTATGATATAAAGTTAAGGCAGAGACAAAACTAATCATTCGCTTATTGCACATGCCATATTTTTTAATCTCTACTGTCATAATAAAAGAGAGATTGAGTAACTGATGAACAAACTCAAGGAGTCCATACGCTCAACATTGAGAGCGAAAATAAAAAAATGTGAATTCTTGATAGAGAGCGAGCGTGTCCTGAGAAGAAGAAGAAGTATTCAATGGCTTACCAGCTAAAGGTGGCACCGAGATTGCTCCAATGCTTTGGAACATTCTAACGAGTCCATAAGAAGAGCTGATCCTTTCTCTTCCGAAGAGATCAGTAAGGAGTACAGGAACAAGGAGAAACCAGCATCCAAGGCATAGTCCGTAGCAGCCTGTAACATAATGAAGATCATCATAAACAGCTATCAAATGAAGATTGTCTCGGGAGCATCTGTGAGAGATTGACTTAATTAATGCAGTTTTTTTCTATATTGAAATTGTCCAGCATCACGAAGCGTGATTGAAGTATTTCAAGAGTTAAAACGTTCACCTGGTCCGTGGCGCAGTGGTTAACGTTGTTGAATAGTGTGCCGGACCACCCGGGTTCAATTCCCGATACGAGCAGATTTTTTGGGTATTTTTGCTGTTGAAAATCCTTTCCCACCTTTCCTATTCCAAAAAGCGTCGCATAGCGAGAGCGATTAGCTAACCTCTGTATCCTTTCAACACCTACTCTAAAAAAAGAGAGGTTGAGCAACTGAGTACCAAGTAGTTCTCGTAGTATGTATGTTGAGATAAACTCCGTTAGAAGTCCATATGCTCCAAGTTGGGAGCGGACTTGGTACAAAAAACATACGTATATTTATAGGCCCAGTGATCGAGTGATATCCTATCACGTATGGGCAGTGAAGTTTAAATCCTGACAATTTGTAGCGACAATATAAAGGGCTTTCGGCCAATGACAATCTGACTTATTTTCTTTTTTATTTAATTGTGACTTTTTTACTGCAAAATGTGTAAAAAGCGACGATTAAAGAATACCAAAAGTTTACACCAAGGCTGTGGATTCGGATTCGGAGTCGGAATCGTTGCGGCGTTTTAGCCGGAGTCGTACTCGGAGTCGGAAATTTTGAAAAGTTTGAACTTTTTATTTTTGCTTTTAATATGTCAAATTTGACTTTTGGCCGCATTGATAGGGTTGATATTTAATTGAATACACATAAATAGGAAAATAAGGGGAAAAAAGTGACGATATTAACCTTTTCTTAGTCGGAGTCGGAGTCGTAGTCGTGGTTTTGGTAAATGCTGGCGTTCTTTTACCGACTCCACAGCCCTGGTTTACACATTGTATCACTGATATCAAGATAGACATTTAAGATAAAGTGGCAGTGGTGGTCCTCTTTTTACCCGGCAAGGAAGGGTTAAAAGAGTCGGTTCTTAACCATGTAATATAGCCTGACTTACCGGAGGCGACGGCCATTAACCACCATGACGTCACAAGCGGTAGACTCAGCACAGACATACCGGCGACGAACACACTGTAACAAAAAAACATTTTGTGAAAAAACAAATGACATTTTATTAAACAAATATTATTGATTGAGTAGGCATTTACTTGATAGAACTCCATTATAATACGGAAAGAAAAATAACAATGTATTTTAGTTCTACATAAATTATTTTATATAGTTCTGACGAAGGCGTAAGCCGAAATAGCTATCAACAAATATATAAAATAATTTATGTAGAACTAAAATACATTGTTATTTTTCTTTCCGTAAAACAAATATTAATCAACAAAACTGCATTCTGGTGCCTTAATGTGTTGACTGATATAATTAAGGATTTTGAATGAGGGTGCTTGATGGAATTTCAGTATCAAATATGAATTGTTTGAGTTTTGTACTTTTAACCTGAGTTTTGTCGCCAGCGACCCGGGTTTGAACTGAGTTCAAGTACACAAGGCGAAACCCGGGTCGTTAGCGACAAAACTCATGGAAAAGTACAAAATTAAGACAATTCAAATTTGGTGTTGACTGATGGTTGATTCAACTCATTGACATTAATTTATATTTGAACCGATCGAGCTTCATACTTTTCTCTAATTTGCGAAATGTCCGAAGATGTCTAAAGACGAAACTAGAATCGTCGGCGTCAAAAAACATGTGAAAGTACAAAATTCAAATTTCTGCAAATCAAAAGTGATTTTACCTGAGGAGGTAAGCCTTTTTTCTGTCGAAGATCTGAAGGTCGCAGAGCCATCCAAGGGCGAGCCTTCCACAGAGGTCCATCGCGGCGCTGATTGCCACAAGACTTCCTGGAAGATAGATAAAAAGGAATGAACACATAACCAGAACCCTAGATAAGTCGCCATCGACTCCATGTGGTTGAGAGCAGTGGCGGTTGATGACAGAGTATTAGGGTGTACAAAAAAAGATTCAACTATTTTTGCAAGAGTTCTTTCCTATTCATTGGATTTTAAAACGCTTCTATAACAAGGACTTTCAATTTAGATGTTCGCAATTCCAGTCTTATGAATTATTGGCTGTCCGTAGTACGGAAAAATAGTTGAAACTTTTTTTGTACTTCCTAATACTCTGTCACCAGCCGCCACTGGTTGAGAGCCAACAACACATTGAAATTATAAAAGTAAAAACAAAACACTGATGAACATATCCACTTCAATAGAGAGCATTGATCAGTCGAACAGCCTTTGTGGCTGGTGACTCTAATGACCTACGCGACGAACACTGCTTCGTTAAGCACTGGGAGCATGAAAGATTATTATCTTGAGGATGCCAGGGTAATCAACTCGGCCCCAAAGAAGAAGATTTGTATGAACTAAACAGTTTACCACTAGGAAAATATGCTTTGACCAAATACCTGCTTCCGCCTTGGAGTGCCCAATCGCCAGTGTATGGGCTGGCAAATAGTAAAGTAAGTAAGGGGATCCTGTGGACATGAGGGCCACGGATCCGCTGACCAGCATAAAGTTACCATCCTTCAGCAGGGAAACGTCCAAGTACCTAGACGAATCAAACAAAAAATAGAAATTACAATAAAAAAAAAACATTTTTACCAACAAATGTATGGTCAAGGATTTCGACTGAAGGTCTAAGGTGAAATTTTACCCATCTAGAACTTTTAGATTGAATAAACACACCTGAACGTTTGCTAACAATTTGTCACCAATCATCATTTTACAGCACAAAAAGGCTAATCATTAACAATCTGGTGTAAATAGAATAGTGTCTAAACCACAGGTTCCCAACCCATAGGTCGTCAACTAATACAGCCAACAAAAAAATATATTCACTCTAATGCATTTTCGTTGTTTTTTTTAATAACCTTATGAAAATTGCCTTTAATTGTCTTGGGAGTCGTGGCTTTTATAAACAATGGTCGCCACTCGAAAAGTTTGGGAACCTATGGTCTAAACAGTTGTGAACTGATATAAAATAAAATTTTACTAATCTACTGCGATTTGAGACGTCCAAATTATGTAGCGGTCGACTTAAAAATATCAAATCATAAAAATATATGAGATGAGAAAATTTGTATGTGAGCTGTTTGTAAAAATAGATTTGAGACATGCATTATTTTATTTGGCCCACCAAGTGTTGAATTTGAATCAATCCCACCTATAAAATTTATAGGCATTTCCGCGCTTTTAGCTGGTGACTTATGCGTTTAAACTGTAGTAATTTTTTACTAACCTCGCGATCCTGTCGTAGCAGGTGACCTTGACGTCATCGGGCGCGACCTTCACGTCGTCGTCCTGCCTCTCCATCTTGTCGAGGTCGGCCATGTTGTTTGCGGAGGCGGCCATTTTGTGGAGCGAAGCGATCGCTTGCTGGGCGGGTGGCTTAATGTACATTGATCTGTCGAGGAAACGTTTCATTTTTACTATCACACAAAAGTGTTACAAAATATAATCATATTTCCCGGTCGGTGATGCAGTGGTCAACGTCATGGGCTTCCGAGACGGACTGCTCGGGTTCGATTGCTGGTACGAGCAGATTTTTCAGTCGATAAATCGATTCTATTCGAAGGCAATTATATCTTGTGTTTCAATATCGGCTGTCAAAAGTTTAAAAGTGCATATGGACGGAGCAAAAATAAAACTTGGTCATAACAATCACCTGCTAATGGGCCTGCTACGGTGCCTGGCTTTGTAGACGCACGTGGAGTCCGTGGATAGATCCTCAACGCTGTGGAGTCTTCCCGAAGACCTTGTGGCCCTGAGTCCTGTCCATCTGCAGTGCGAATGTGATGCTCCTTCTCCAAGAACGTCCTGACTTTCCTCCTCGGATTCGTCGGAGTCACAGTTCAGAGCTGGTGGAGGCTTTGACGTCTGAAAGATGACAATTATTAGCGGTGTGTGATGTCTTTTCTGCTGAAGTTGAGGTTTTTTTGATAGTGAATTTAATTCACCAAATTTATTGGATTGAGGACTTCGTTTGAATTATGTACATTTCCTTGAGTTTTCGACCAGGGTTTCGCCATTTGGCATTAAAAGGCATGAGTGACCTTGAGCTGACCATTGTCAGAAGTGACAATGCCTGAAGATACCGAAAGGTGAAACCCGGGTCGTCAGAGACAGAACTCAAAACAAAACAAAAGGTTTTTCATTAATTATGCAACAAAATGCACTAAGAGTTGGATCAAGATGAAGAACAAGCAGTTTTCGCAGCAAAACTTGTCCTGATCTAAGCACCATTATCTCAACATAACAAAATACAATTATTGCAATATTTTATAAATGTACATATTTTTGTAAAATTTACGTAAAAAACTGCTCCTGAGACACTCCTGGCAACCCTTTGAACGCTGTTGTGTGATCGCCCAATAAGAGCTGTTAAAATTTTATGTTTGGTAAAATTGCTGTTTTTGTTCACACAGTGTCCGCTTTCAATGGCAGCGTGTAAACTTTACTTCAGCCCGGTCCGTGGTGCAGTGGTCAACGTCATTGGCTTCCGTGACGGACTACCTGGGTTCAAGCCCCTGTGCGAGCAGATTTCTTCAGTCAATTAATCGATTCTGTTCCAAGGCAATGGATGTTTGTGTCATTGAAAATCTCTTCCCACCCTTCCGATTCAAAAAAAAACTCCGCATAGTGAGAGCGATTAGCTAACCACTAGTCCTGTCCTCGTCTTAGTATCCTTTCAATCCCTAATTTCTTCGAAAAAGTTGAGCAAATGATTCACAAGCAGTTTTCGAAGAAAAAATATTACTGTTTTTGGTTTCCTTTTCTCACAATGTCTGCTTTCAATTCGGAGCATGTAAACTTTACAAGCTCCTGTTAAGTTTAGTCCACATGCTCCTCATAGTCCTCATCCTGAGCAAACACATTTAAAATCATTCTCCAACTAGCAAATAAAAATTTTGACAGAACATACCTCAATAAGACTGGGATGAAACAGATCACTGATGAGATTACTCCTGGGCGACCCCGGCACCTTCAGGCTGAGCTCACTGCCCGCCATTTTGTTGTCAGCGGCGGCCATCTTGTGTGCGTGTATCGAAATGGCCTTGCCGTCGTTCTCCGCGTTCAGCAGGGCGTTCTTCTGGTTGAGGAAGATGTCCATGTCACTGAGACGATCATTGAGGAAGAGCCTCTCAAGACGATTGTTGATCTTCATGCCGTCTGGAACAATATGATTTTTTTTGGATAGATTTGTGGTTCTTCAATATTTCAGTAGAAAAATTGGAAGTACCAAACGAAGAACTGGTTGTTAGTCGATTTTTACATTGAAAAACTTCTGTTGAGATAAACTCCATTATGAGTCTATATCAGTGGTTCTCATGTGCGGCCACCAACAGCTTCATAGTTAATATGATAATTTAATAAAAAATTGTTTTAACAAGTTAATTCGTCAACAATGACACTGAAAATTGAATAATTCGTATGAATTGTATTGTGCATCAAGAATTGTTAGTTAGCAAAAACTCAAAGGCATGTATTTAATGGGTCAATAACTAATTCAAGTTTTGGTCAGTTAAATAAATAAATGGTCAGTTAATATTATAAACGGTCAGTTGTCATTGTATCAGTGTGAATGTGGTCAGTTATTAAATAAACCGGTCAGTAATATATTTTAATGGTTAGTTATTTTTAAAAAATGATAAGTTTCTACCAAATATGGTCGTAATAGGCAAATTTATGACATGTTCTTTTTATTTTAACTGACCATTTATTATTTTTAACTGACCGTTTTAAGTATTTATTACTGACCGTTTTAAGAATTTATAACTGACCATTTATCGAATTAGAAACTGACCAAATAATTAGTAGTCAAACTCAAACACATACATGTTTAGGTCTTTTTGACAAAAAAGACTCGACACAAAAAAAATGGTGCGGCCACCAGACATTTGCGTTCGACAGCTGATGTTCCTAATGCGGCCACAGCCAAATTTTACGCGAGAATCACTGGTCTATATGCTTCACATTGGAAACAGGCCGTGGCTTATAATAAAACATTGGGTGCGGGAACGTGTAATACGCGTCGTTTCTCTTTCGGATATCGACATATTTCATATTGACGTGAGTGAGTTCAGACGAATACTATATTTTATGAATAAAAGTTGATTTTGTCAGAACTCACTCGGTTGATTGCTTTGACAATTTCTAATGTGATATTAATAATAATGTTTCCTTTCTGTTTTTTTTATGACTATTGTAATTTTCATCTTATTTTAAATTTTAATTAATTTGTGATTTTTATTATATATTTACATGTATGTATGTATATATATATAAATGCATGTATTTATATTTGTCAAATTCATGGCGCATTGGCGTCAGCTGTAATGCCATGATTTGCTTTTTTCTTAAATAAATAAATAAATAAAATAAAATAAAATGTTTGGAATTCCCCCGTGGCCAATCTGTTAAAATATAATACGACATCTGTTGGATTTATTCCACTTTAAATTAATTCAGATCAGGACCGGTTTCACTCATCGCCAGCATTTTCAACTGATCCAAATAAATTTAATGCGGGATTCGTACAAAATACTTTTTATTTTTATTTAATGCCATTCACTGTCAATACTTGGCATTAAAACAAAAATAATAAAACATTTTCAGTACTTATTCCATATAAAAGTTGACAGTGCTTGCCATGAGCGAAACCGGTCCTGATCCAATAAGTTTTCTGTGGAGAAGTACTAAAAATATATTATTATTTTTATAATGCCGTTCCATCAAGTTTTCTTTTAAATATTTTTCATTAAAGCTAATGCCAATGCGCCAAATATTTTTAATAATGAAAGTCATACGAGATAAACTCGATGATAAATAAGACTGAATCAGTCAAAAACAACTCAACTAAGAATTAACATACACCCATGTCCAAGATCTCTTTTTCAATTGAAACAATCCGACCTTTCTGGGACTCGAACCCGGGCCCACCTGATCGCTAGGGCAAAGCTGTTGCCACTGTATTGGCAACTCAATCGACTATTTCTGAGGCCTTAAAAATGTCGCCTCAACCTAAACCGAGACCCTCCTGATAGCTCAGCTGTGAGGAGCAAACTCACCTGCAGGATCCATGACATTTCTGCAGTCAGGATTGCTGAAGCTCAAAAGCGTGGTGTCCGTGGTGGCAGTGGAGCAGTGGGACGGGGGCCCCGGGGTCCTCTGGATGGGCTCTTCGATGCTGATGAGAAGGGGCGCCGGCCTGTATAGGGCTGCGCTGACGCAGACGTGCAGCATCCCGCCGCCTTGCATAAAAGAACCCCAATATTAAAGACACCTCATTAATTCCTTATTACAAGCAGTCCTTGACTCTGTATATATGCAACAAATCGGTAACCGGAAAAATCAGAACATGACAAAATAGAACATGTTCTCATTTTTTATGTGCTGACATACCGTCCATTTTGATAACTTAATGTGGCACTTGCGCAAATGTTATAGCCATAGTACAATTAGCTTTCAGTAGGTGGTGCGTGTGTCGTACCATAGACAATCGGTAAATGTCATTGATACCGATCAATGTCAGTGAAATTAAATCGAAATTATTTATTTAAAATATTGTGCATCCGACAGCACTTCAATAAACACGAAAACTTTCATTATTTTAGCGGTATTGCAACGCTTCCCGGGAACCGGCTAGTAATATATAAGATACTAGTATTCGAACCCGGCTTCGCTCGGACCAGTTTGGGGTTATGTTCAGCTCGGCGGGTAAATTCAGACGGGTAAATTCGGACAACTTTTTTCAAATTTCAAAAGTCTAGGTCAATTAAAATGGAATTAAAATGAACATTTTAGACTGGCATTGATATTTCACAGCCCCTTTCATATATTGACAGCCCCATTCTCGCCCATTAAAATGTCCAAATTCAAAGAAAAAATCAAATTTGCTGCCAAAGAAATGTCAAATAATACATTCACGTAAATAAAAACATTATTATATTAATAAAAGCCGGGAAAAGTGCAGTAGAAGACTAATTTATTACATTTTGACTAAATGTCTTCGCCGATAAAAAAATCAAACATATTTTCTTTCATATTCGTTTTTATGGCAACTTAATGACCAACAATGCAAAAGGGAATTACAGACCCACAGACATACATACGCCGTTTCGGTTTTATATATTGAGATGACCTTTATTCCGGCTCCCTCGTAAATCGAGAAGGAGCCTCTTATCCGACACTCAGGAGAGGGATTTTGGGGACGGAGTAGGAGAAACATGGTACTCTTATAAAGAAAAGACGATCTCAAAGCGTGGGTGCGGTTAGCATCCATTATTTAATTGTTTATAGTTTACACAGACGTTATACAACACACAAATATTACGATAGCGAAGAAGATATCAGGAATTTGACGCGAATTTAATTCTTAGGGAGTGGATTAGGCGCGTGCATACTCAATGCCGTCCAATCTCTCACTGCTGTATGAAAACAAACGGTTACTTTAGAAAGAAAAAACAATGGCCGTTTCAAAAATCGTTAACACATGCGCCCGCTGATAAGGGATGATTTATCGCCTTATGAACTTTTTATGAAGCACATGCATTGTCGGGCGTCAAGAGATAAGAGAAATTGAAATAACTCTACATTGCATCGCTATAGATTGCAATATAGATTATTATAAGAATGAATTTATTTCCTGATATCGACTGACTCATTGACTGAGGTGAACAATAGATCGTTCGAGAGAGTTCTGATGACCTACCACATAAGGCGGTGTCAAAATGTACTACTCGATACTCGAGTAATTGGAGTCTCTACACACACACGCATTGATAACGAAACAAATTTACCGTCGAAACTTTCGCGAGCGAAATCAATTCGTTTGTTTGAACTTGCAACAACAATGCAAAAGGGAATTACAGACATACATCCCCCGTTTCGGTTTTATATATAAAATGTATCAAATAAATCAAAATTGGATACTCGTATAGAAAAAGTCACTCACCCAAAAGAAGAATCGTGCCATGGAATCCATATCGATCGACCAAATGTTCAATAATCATGGGAAACACGAAACTGCCTGCCGCCGTCCCGCTCACGCATATGCCGTTAGCCAGAGCTCTGGAAAGAGACAGACGTATACGATTGGTATTGTCACAAAAAAATCACAAATTAATTGATTATTTCAGTGGCCGTCGCTCTAGGAGTGTTGTGTATTTTTCTTTCAGCCTGTAGCCGGTCGGTCGACGCATTTTACGTCACAAAATCATCTGCTTAAGTCTCTACATGATGATCTTTTCATATTTTAAGTCGCACATGAAACAGACATCGTGTTAGCGTTGATGTTCATGACAGACTGGCGTAATCAAAACAGATGAGCGTGAGCGCTTATCTACGCCTTCTAATGTAAAAAGCATCCATTTGTAAAAATCATTTTTTTTCTGCAAAAGGTGTAAAAAAAAAACAATGATCTAAGAATATCAAATATATTTAATTAAGTATTTCGACTGAGGGTGCTTGATGGAATTTCAATATCAAATTAGAATATTTTGAATTTTGTACTTTTCCATGAGTTTTGTCGCTAACGACCCGGGTTTCGCCTTTCGGCATCTTCAGGCATTCCAAGTGCACGGATGTACTTGAACTGACCAGTTCAAGTACATCCGTCAGTTCAAGTACATCCGTGCACTTGGAATGCCTGAAGATGCCGAAAGGCGAAACCCGGGTCGTTAGCGACAAAACTCATGGAAAAGTACAAAATTCAAAAAATTCTAATTAAATATATTTAAGATAAAGAAGGCAATAGGGGTCGTCAATCTAGCACGACTGGAAGAAATGTTAAGCGGGGCTTGGAAATAGTGATCAGTTCACCATGATGATGATCTTACCCAAGCAGTGACGGCTGGTGACGGGGTGTTGGGGGGTGCAAAGGAAGATTCAACCATTTTTGCAAGAGTTCTTTCCTATTAATTGGATTTTAAAACACTTCTATATCATGGACTTTCAATTCAGATGTTTGCAATACCAACTGTTTCTCTTCTGTAGTACGGAAAAATAGTTGAATCTTCCTTTTGCACCCCCCAGAACACCGTCACCAGCCGTCACTGTACCCGTATTATCCTTCCACCACTAAAGGGTTCGAATAATTAATGTTACAATAAACCACTTTTGAGCTCACCTGTGTTTCTCGAAATATTGAGAAACGATAATGATCCCGGGCGTCGTCGACAGCCCTCCACCTATCCCTGAAAAAAAAGCACGAAGCGATTAGCAAATCGAAAATCTCAGCACACTTTACATCCAAGAGTTCCATGGACGTTATGTGCTTCAAAAAACTCCAAAATGATTTCACAATTTTGTTTTTTTTTTTAAACATTTCCGCTTTCAGCTTGGGGCATAATATGGACTACCCACGGAGTTTATCTCAACATATATTTTTATTCTACGATAACTGTTTGTTACTCGGTTGCTTGACCTCTCTTTTTCGAAGAGAGTGCGGATGGAAAGGTTTAACAACACAAACAACCATTGCCTCTGAGCAGAGTCGATTTAACGACTGAAAAAATCTGTTCGTACCGGGGATCGAACCCGGGCGGTCCGACACGGTAGCCAACGACGTTGACCACTGCACCATAAACCGGACTGAAGTTAATTTTACATGCTGCCATTGAAACCGGACACTGGACTGGGGTTGCCAGGAGTGTCTCAGGAGCAGTTTTTTACGTAAATTTTACAAAAATATTTACATATATAAAATATTGCAATAATTGTATTTTGTTATGTTGAGATAATGGTGCTTAGATCAGGACAAGTTTTGCTGCGAGAACTGCTTGTTCTTCATCTTGATCCAACTCTTATTGCATTTTGTTGCATAAATAATGAAAAACCTTTTGGTTTGTTTTGAGTTCTGTATCCGACGACCCGGGTTTCACCTTTCGATATCTTCAGGCATTGTCACTTCTGACAATATTCCGCTCAAGGTCACTCTTGCCCTTTAATTTTCTGAAAGGTCCTGCTGTTGAACAACTGATTAACAACCAATTTTCAAAGAAAAAACTTATGTTGAGATATGCTTCATGATGACGCTTAGCTTAGAAGAAGTTTTGCATCAAGAACTGCTTCTAAATTTGTATCCAACCTTTGATGCATTTATGCACAGCTTGTGGCCCGCAATGGCATTTCATGCGGCCCAATATGACAAAAATCGATCATCTTTTTGTTTTGTAACTTTTTACGGACGTTGGAAGAACAATAAAAAATATAATATTTCAATTTTATATACACTTAAAATATCGATAATTTCATCACTTTTCCCCATGCGGCCCTCAAATTATCTGAGAATTGCTAAGCTGGCCCTTCATCCAAAAAGGTTGTGCTTCACTTTTCTTCTCCTTCATCCAAGCCTTCGGTGCATTTCTGTGCAACAAAAATAAATTCTTAACAATGAGTCCCTGATGATGACCCTGCGTTTAAAGAAGTGATGACCCCGAACAAAATCATGCGATTTAATTGATGACTGGCCATTGTCATCGATACTTTTATTTCAATTCAAAAATGCAAACAAAACCTCACAATTTGTTTATTTTTGTTATAATATTTTGAGTGGAATTAATTCCCCTCAGGGGGGGGCGTTCATGGCCTCCATGAACGCCCCCCCCCCTTGGATCCGCCAATTCCATGTGGTGTCCTGTCATATTCAAGATATGGTGAATCGAAGGCGATATATTCAATATGCCAGACGTACCTGTCAGGACTCCGAAAGTGAACAGAAGATGTAGTAGGGACGTGGCCCAGTAGCTACACGCCATTCCTGCGGTGCAAAAGAGTCCCCCGATGAACACAACGGACCTGCACGAGAACCGCTGGCACAGGGCTGAACTCACGGGAGCTGAAATCGCATACAAATGGAACAATTACAAACAAATAGTAACACAAAACGTGGAATAATCAAAGTTATATTATTGATTGAAATGGCATTTACTTGGTAGAACTTTATTCTACAGAAATAATTTTATATAATTGTTGATTACTATTTTGGCTTACGTCATCGTCAGAACTATGTTTAAACCTGCATTTACACAGTCTAAATATCAGTGATGCACAGACTGCGGCCCCCAGCGACATTTTATGCGGCTCGCAATAATAAATATCAATCACTTTTTTTTCTACTGAACGATGGAAGAACAATATAAATACACTAAAATATCGATAATTTAATCAGTTTTACCCATGCGGCCGTCGAACTATCTGAGAATTAATTATCTGGCCCTTGTTTTACAAAGGTTGTGCATCACTGCTATATATACTGTTGTAAACAGGGTACACAATACATCTTCTTCTCTGCACTTACTATAATTAAAGATTAATTCAAAGACTCGAAATTAATCAACTCATTAATAATAAGGTCGGATAAAACCTTAGATTTATTTTAGATATTCTTATGTTATTATCCGGTCATTAGTATTTCCAAAATTCCCTATAATTAAAGCAAACCCACTTAATTCATTGAAACTTGATTGCATAAAATTTTTCGCGAATTTACATTCAAATAGCAATTTAACTTAGTGATCTACTTCTATTTTTGTATATAAACGATACACACTGTTTACTGCGCGTCAGTTCAAGTACATCCGTGCATTCGATGCCGAAAGACGAAACCCGGGTCGGTAGCGACAAAATTCATGGAAAAGTACAAAATTCAATTAATCCATCGAGCACCCTCAGTAGAATACCTTAATTAAAACAAACATTGTTGCTGATTGAAGACTCCAACTTTACCTAGAGCCAGGCAAAGGGCTGACAGGATTGCAGGCACCCAAGACGCCATCGTCGCCGAGGATCCAGGAAAAGTCTCCAGGACCTCGACGTAGAGCACGCCGTACGACTTGACTAGGCCTGCGACCCAAAACTGGACCAGGAACGCCCCGAGGACCACGAACCATCCGAATCCACCGTCGGGCGCTTCCTCTTGGCTGAAACACAAAGAAATTACTGTCGAGATTTCAGAGGCGTTTGTAATATTTTCGCCAGTTCCTTGTACAAAAAAAGCTGTGGAGTCGTAAAAAAAAGTCCGACTCCGACTCCAGCATTAACGAAAACCACGACTCCGACTCCGACTAAAAAAAGGTTCGATCAATCGTCACTTTTTTTTCCCGAATTTTTCTATTTATGTGTATTCAAATTAAATATCAACCCTATCAATGCGGCCAAAAGCCAAATTTGACTTATTAAATGCAAAAATAAAAAGTTCAAACCCTTCAAAATTTCCGACTCCGAAGGCCGAAGTCGTGGCCAAAACGCCGCGACGACTCCGACTCCACAGCCCTGCTTAATATACATCACGATCCTGACACACTCCTGATTTTAAATGACCTTGAATTATTTTAACACTTCTTCTTTAAATCTTGGGTTATTATAAAATCACTTTTAAGGTGTTCACTGCCAATACTTGGTGGAATGGCATTATAATAAAATATAGAGTTGACATTTAATTAAATACACATAAATAGGAAATTTAGGGATAAAAAGTGACGATATTAACCCTTTTTTAGTCGGAGTCGGACTTTTTTTTACCGACTTCACAGCCCTGATATTAAGTCTAAAGCAGTGGTTCTTATGTCCGGCGCCAAAACAGCTTCATAGTTAATATTTAAATTTAAAAAAAAAAATGGTTTTTACAACTGCTTATGCTTAGGATGCGGACACGGCACTTGAGAACCACTGGTCTTTAGTTATATGTTATTCTTATTGGCGAATACGAAATATACGACCCATCAATACTTGATTCAGTCCAGCCGACCTCTCCAATTCAAGATGGCCAACCCGGTCTTTTTGACGTGACAACGTCTTATAAATCGATGAACGCCCGCTGCACGCACGAAAAAACATGACTCATTGTCCCGTTTGTCGCGTTACGCCGAAGGCAAGCGTGCGAGCGAGAGCGCGGATAAGCGATAGAGAGGCACGATCGGCCTACCGTTCGGATTGTGCCGCATCTACCTCTCTTCCACTCGATCGGTCGATGCGTCTGAGTAGAAAAGAGACAGCGGCAGCACACAACTTATACACCTACAGTACCTACACGTGATCTGTTTACAACTGTTTATAAAGTGAAGTGAAATGTTAATGTGGTTTTCATTGTTTATATTACAACAACAATTGCGGCAATAAAGGTAATTAATTCTTGCATATTAAAAATCTGACTAACGTATAACAAATATACTTTAAATAAACAATAAAAAATTGTAGATTTCATTTCACTCCTTCTTCGTATCCATACAAAATAATGATTTATTTATTTATTTATTTATTTATTTAAGAAAAAAGCAAATCATGGCATTACAGCTAATGCCAATGCGCCATGTATTTGACAAATATAAATACGTGTATGTATTTATATATATACATACATGTAAATACATAATTTTAATCATTAATTAATTAAAAACAAGATGAAAACATTGTAATCATAAAAACAGAGAGAAAAAAATTTATAAAATCACATTAGAAATTTTCAAAGATGTCAACCGAGTGAGTTCTGACAAAATCAACTTTTATTCATAAAATATAGTATTCGCCTGAACTCACTCACGTCAATATGAAATATGTCGACATCCGAAGTAATGCCGTTTAAAATTGTTAAAGCTCTTCCCAGAGGCATTCCCATTGGCAGACTGGTTCTACCCCTGGAAGAACAAACAACTCATGCTCACGATTCCTCAAAAAAATTATCAGGAACATTCAATTTAACATTTTCAAGAATGGTGGAATTCTCATTTTGGCCTCGGATAAGCCGAAAGAAATATAATGCCAAATACATTTCTCTTCGAGCATTCAAACTATTGAAAGTGAGCATCCCTAAGAGAAAGTCTGTTGGATAAAGCCATGGGTAGTACCCATATGTCCTCAAATAGAGAATTTTCAAAAATTTCTTCTGAACCCTCTCCACCATAAGAACACATTTCGCACTCCTCGGTGCCCAAACAATGCGGGAACGTAAGATCTGGGTTTTACTGTACAAAGTAAGGTAACGAATTTCTATTGCTAGTTTGTAGTATAAATGTGGTCCAAAACACTTCATTTAAAAAACATTTACGCTTTAATCGATGAAGACCTTCATCAGTTAAACGGAGACTTGAATGATCATACTTCAAACTATTGAAAGTGAGCATCCCTAAGAGAAAGTCTGTTGGATAAAGCCATGGGTAGTACCCATATGTCCTCAAATAGAGAATTCTCAAATTCAATAAAAATGATTCCATTTTATTCATAAAAGTATGCAATCATTTCATCAATGTTTTCTTATGACGTTGTCACGTTAAACTATCGTCCGTAAACCGACTTTACAGACACCAATTTTTATTAGTAGAAATGTGCAACAGAATACCTAAAGAATGCAATAAGACTTGGAATATATATACCTCGGGCTGGCGCTCGCTCCTTTCCTCAGTGACTTTGACCTTGCGATGAGCGGCCTTGCCGTCAGGCTTGATATCGTCAGCAAGTTGTCTTCTTCTTCCAGGTTCGTGTCAGGGGGGCTTTGGAGGTAGCAAGGCTGATAAATGTGACGAGAAATAAAACAATTAACATTTACAGTCTTTAAAATCTCGAAAGTCTTTTCAGTCTTTTCGGTCTTTTCAGTCTTTTTAGTCTTTTATGTATTCACAGTTTTTCTCATCTGTGTTGTAATGCTTCATCGAATGGCCATATGCTCCACATTGAGGCAGGCATGGATCAAAAAATATCATTTTTTTAAACCATCTCCGCTCCCAACTTGGAACCCGGGCGATCCGGCACGCAAGCCAAGAACGTTGACACAGCGCGCCACGGATCGGACAGTAATTAACATGTTTGATTACCATTTTTGCTTCACTATTTTGTGGATATTTCCAATATGTTAAGCAATATATGTTGAATCAGTTCGTTGAATTGAAAACACTATTAAGATTGTGCTCCGACCTAGGACCAGTGCGCGGTGGTTTTCAAAACTGCTGCACGGCCACGCATTGACGAACATTGACTGATTTGATTTTGATCGTAATTTCCGCTTCTCAAGTAAGCTGAAATAATGGCAATATAAAAGGGTCAACTGAGGTTCCTCCACATATTGACAAAATATTTTAGAAAATAGCTTTTAACGGGTCTACCTTGTGCGTTGTGACGGGCAGGTGATGCGGCCGCGTGGCAGGGGTGCTGGCCTCCAGGGCTGGCGCCGATTGGACTGACAGCAGTGAGCTGGACATCATGTCCATCGGTACAACCACCTGGAAATCCCCCAAAAAAAATTATTAACAATAATACATTGAAAACCATACTGAGTTACATGTGATCTGTACAAAAACAAACTTTCAATTACATTGCGTATTACACTTAAACCTTTTTTCGTGCGGTGGATGCGTTCCGCGTAAAATTAAATGAAAAAAGCTATGATTGTATGGAATGCTATGTTTCTTCTCAGCCGGTCCCTGATGTCTAGTGGCAAGATCTTTTCCTAGCGATCAGGCGGGCCCTGGCTCAATTCCCGGTGTTGTTCTCGACTGATTCACTATTTCTCATAGACTTTATCTCGTATGACTTTCATAATTAAAAATATTTGGCTCATTTGCATAAGCTGTAATGCCAAATACTATTTTTTAATTTTAAAAATAAACCGCCTTTTGGCATCTTCAGGCATTCCAAGTGCACGGATGTACTTGAACTCAGGTACAAAACTCGTGGAAAAGTACAATATTCAAAAAATTCAAATTTGATATTGAAATTCCATCAAGCACCCTCAGTCGAAATACTTAATTAAGTCAAAATTAAGTTACCTCGTCTGTCGGTATGGTAACAGACAATGTCGGAAACTCTCCGATGTTGCCGTCCTGCTTCTGGTCGGGTCCGGCACTGTTGGCCGCCAGCCCTTGCTGAAAAAATAAATAATTAACTAGCAACATGAATTCGTCTGCCATTTTAACCGCTCTTAAGCTAACGACACACCGGTGTGTCGCATTAGAAAAAGCTCTGACAGCTAAGAACTCACCGGCGGGCAACAATGTTTAAGGCGTCAATAAATAGTATTTCTCAAATTATTACATCGAATATGTATCCGAGATCTCTTAAGGCTCACAAAATGAATGTAAACTTTTCGTTCTAACAGTTTTCTTAAAAGATATTCAAAAAATAGTGTATAGAGCAGTGGTTCTCACGTAAAAAATGTCTGGTGGCCGCACCAAATTTTTGTGTTGAGTCTTTTTGACAAAAGACCTACACGTGTATGTATTTGAGTCGAACTATCAATTCTTGATGCACAATACAATGCATACGAAATATTCGATTTTCAGTGACTTTGTTGACAAATTAGCTTGTAAAACCACATTTATATTATATATCAATATAAACTATGAAAATTTTGGTGGCCGCACATGAGAACCACTGGTATAGAGGTTATCAGGGCTGTCAAAACTTTTGATAAAATATTCACAATATTAACTCAAATTAGAGGTCTGCACGGTCCGAAATTTTAAAATTTCACCCGGCCTGAACCCGAAGACCTTCGACCCGGCCCGGCCCGGGCCCAAGGCTCATTTTCAAAAATCTTACCCGAACATTTTTCAACTTTGCTCGAAACAAATCCGATTTTTTTCGAAAAGATGACTGTACGTGAAGTTTATTATAGTATTAAATTTAGATTTACGATAATGGAAATTCGGAAATAGTCGGATTTTTGTTATATTTTGTTGTATGCTTGCGTCCGAGCCCGGCCCGGGCCCGAATCCAAACCTTCGTTAACCGGGCCGGGCCGGGTAAGGCCCGCGGGCCAAACCTGAGCCCGTGCAGACCTCTAACTCTATTTTGTATGTATATATGTTTTAAACCAATTGAATAAATATAAATTATAAGAAAAATTCAACAAAAATTCAATTTATGATAGCCAATTGGAATGCAAAATTGACATAATATTATAAACTGTGTGTGTAAAAGCCATGTGGTATGGTAATCAACATGGGATTGCTTTCATAGGGTATCAAAGACATTTAAGCCCTTAAATAACGTAAATAGTTTTGGGGTATTGTCTTTTTTTAATTTTTGAAAAAGCCTTAGCGAACAGGGCAAAAAGTGGGGAATTCTTCTAGCTGGTAACATGTTAATATTAAAAAAGCCATGTGACCCGCGACCCCGATGCAATTGAAAGAGGCCTTTTTCATTAATATGCACGAAAGTGAATATTTTTTTTAGTTGACTGTATAAGTTGGCGACCCCACATGAAATTCGGCGTGACCCACTTAGGGTTCGCGACTCATGGGTTGGGAACCTGTTGGTCCAAATTTAGCAAGAGATAATTTGTACGCAGGATTCGGGAAATTCAAATCGAGACGTCTGGCAACACTGAATAAAACGTCAAAACATCGACCGGATAAGAATTTATTCTAAAATTGGATCTTAATTCGTTTTCTGTCTGAAAATTGCTTTGTCGCGTGTCGCAATACAATATTGTATTGATCAAACAATTGTTTTTACTTTAAGCTCCATTAAAAAACAATTTTTTATTAACTATTTGCGTTAAACTTATTACTTTCGTTGGTACCAGTCAGAGAATATGTCCCATTTTTTCATCTCGTCCGATTCGAGCCATCGTATAATACAAGGGTTCTTAACCTGTTAGGTGCCGGTTAGGATTAGTATGGCCGTGTATGCAGCGCCATGATTTTCTTTCAAAAAAAAAACCTAATAAATACGTTTGGACATATTATATATTAATAGGTCAAACATCAGAAACACTTTTAAACCATATCCGGACTCCGTTTTTATACGAGAACCGCTTGTTACTCAGTGGCTCAAACTCTCTTTTTCGAAGAGAGTAGGGATGGAAAGGATACGAGAACTAGGACAGGACTAGTGATTAGCTAATCTCTGTCACTATTTGTCCCTCTTTGGGATCGGAGAGTTGGGAAGGGGTTTTGAACATTACAAACACCCGGGCCTTTGAAAAGATTTATCGACTGAAAAAATCCACTCGAATTGGTCGTGAGAAATATTTAATTAAAAAAAAAACACACACACACTGCTCGCTTCAGCGCGTGCGAAATTTTATAAAGATAGATATATAGATTTCTCATATAGGGCTGGTTTCTAAAGCGCGGTCTCAATCTATCCTGTGCCCAATTCGTGCCACATCTGGTCACAATTTAGACACACCACAAAATGGTCACAAATTAGTTAACTGAACGAAGCTCCCCAATTTGTGCCTTCTGATCACAATTCGGACACGCCACAAATCAGTTACCTGAACGAAGCTCCACTCCCTGGGCAGCGACATCCTGACGTTGCCCGCGCACTTCCCGCTAAAGAAATGGGGAGACCGAACTCGTAGCACTGGTCCACAAACACGTAATGGCTGCACTTGGTTCCTCCGGCGCCGCGCTCACACGCCTCTCCGCCCTCTATAGCAGCATGTTCGATAGACGCTGGGCAGGACACCCTGCTCATCGGACACTGCCCCCCCTTTCCAAACGCTGTCCCCGCCTTACCTATTTTTGTGATATTTACTTCCCCCCTCGCAATTGTATCACAAAGAGGAGCAAATAAACCCCCTCTACCTTTTTTTATCAAACCAATCAAATCGCAAATAAAATTTTATCAAAAAAACCGTTTCAAAAATTTACATAGTATCTTTTTTTCTTCGAAAACAAAAAAATCTTTTTATTATTGAATTTTATTTTATATCAGTCCAGTTGTGGTTGAGTTGAAGTGAACAATTTACTCTCTCATTTAAAAATATTTTTTTTTAGTAGAAAAATATAAATTATCTTATTATTTTTATCGATTTATTTGCACGGTCACTTTGAACCCCCCAAGGGCCCTGAGAAGACACCAATCTGAAAAAAAAAAAAAATATTAAAAATTATTAAAATACAAAAAAAAAATTACCCATCTCCGCTCACAATGTGGACTATATGGACAGCGCTGTCTGGAACTGACTGGTCAATAGAAGTACATCCGTGCACTTTAAATGCCTGAAGATGCCGAAAGGCGAAACCCGGGTCGTTGGCGACAAAACTCATGGAATAATACAAAAATTTAACGATTCAAATTTGCTATCGGAATACCATCGAAGAACCCTCAGTCAAAATTCTTAATTTAATATTATGAAATAAAAAACCATTTTTATTTCAGTACTAGCTGATCTGGCGAACTTCGTACCGCCTCAGAATCAATATATGTTATGTGAACTTATTAGCTGAATTGAATTCAGTTTTTTATTAAGTTCAATAAATATGATTCCGTGATACTTTAGGATGTTTTACTAACTTATTCTGCTATTCGGGACGGTGAAAAAGCCAGAAAATCAAAGATCATCAAAATCGGTCCAGCCGTTCTCGACTTATAAGTGGTGTAACTAACACGACTTTGTTTTAAATATATGTTACAGTGAAACTGTATTCTCAGTGAAAATGTATCAAGTAATAGATTTGTATGACAACATGATTTCACTGGTCACGATCATTCAAATTATTGGCCCAAGTCGATGATTTGCCGGCCTAAAATTTTGGTTCGCTTCAATGAAACAAAATCAGCAAGTAGTCCCTTTCATAAAAAGAGAACCAAAGACAAAACACAGACAGATTTCAATGACAGCTTGGAGAAGAATATATTTTCAGTTTCACTGTAACATATATATAGATTAGTGGTCCGTGATTTTTTGTTTCCTTATTTTACCGGTCCGCAGGAGTAAAAAGGTTGGGGAACACTGGCATAGAATCTAAATAACAATCAACTAGCCATTTCAGTTTAATATTTTTGACCTTATTGTAGAATATATCCGCATCGATTGGTCGGCAAATAGTTATGTAGCTCATTATGACGTGTGGCTCAATTGGAACGGCCCTGCCAAAGGGATGAGTCACATTCGTGACACACAAATTCAAATTCTACGTAAATCCGGTACATAGTAACGACACTGCGCCAATGCCGAGTACTGAAAATATCGATTTAACAAACAGTTACCATTCTTTGAAAAGGTTCTTATTGATATTTTTGCCTAAAATGACCCTTTGGTCGGTAAAGCTTTTATTTAGCGCATTCTAACATATTTAATATAGACGTTTATAGCGTATTTATAACAGGGGCGAATTTCAATTATTTTACCAAGAAATCTTGGAAATTAATCGAGCTCAGCTTAACAGTTTGCCAATTTTGAATGAGCAACTTCAGCTACCAAGCTCACATTGTTGTACCTTTTTAAATAATTGTCATTTATCACTTTTAAGGTGTTCACTGTCAATACTTGGTGGAAAGGCATATAATAAAAATAATAACACATTTTTAGTACTTTTTCCACATGAGATTTATTTCATCAGGACCGGTTTCGCTCATGGCGAGCATTATCAACTGATAAGGAATACAATAAAACAGTGGTATTTATGCAAAAGTTAAGTTAAGACTCATTTGAACTCATTACCGGGATTTCCATCTTATTATGGTTGACAGACATGTAGATTTATTTATTTTTATTAAATGCACTTAATTTTGGACTTTTACTTTGTTAATGTTAATTCACACTTTTTTGATTCAGATTTTTGATGTGTTAGTTTTGCATTGCTAAGAGGTCTTGACATTTTATTTTTAGTCTATTTAGTTGATTTACCAATTGTTTGTTATACCTTGTTTTCATACTTTTTATCTATCGAAACCTCAAACGCTCATATCCCAAAGACAGTGTCAAGAGCAGTTAGAACCTTTTCAATGTGAGAGGTGTCGAAACGTCAAAGTGTGCCACATCACTAGGTGCAGAATTTGTTTTTATTCAAATTTCGAATTTGGAACGTATAAAATTTGACCCATAGAGAAAAAGTTTTATATTATTTTTTCTCGATTGAAAAATAGCTGCACGCCCTCAATGGACCTGAATTAATATCGCCTGAATGTAACAATTTGAATTTTTGAAACTTTCGATTTGGTGGATTGGTTATGTACTTTAAATGCAGTAAGATGCCTAAACACGCAACGGGGTCGTAAGCGACAAAATCTAATGGCAAAGTACAAATGATTAAGGATTTCGACTGAGGGTGCTTGATGGAATTTCAATATCAAATTTTAATTGTTTACATGAGATACATAGTAAGTCTGAAGATGCCACTGAAAGAGGTGAAACACGTGTCACAGCTAGTAGCACAATACGTGAATCTTCGAGCATTACAAGTGCACGGGTGTACTTGAACAGACGCGTATTAAACAGTTTATATAAAAAATAAAAAGAAAATCAAATATGCGAATGCATCAGCGAAAATTTTATGTAAATGAATTTCAATGAATTAAGTGGGTTTGTTGATAATTATTGGGATTTTTGAATGTAGTATCGCAAATACTAATGACCAGACAATAACATAGGAATATCAACAAATAATCTAGGGTTTTATCCGACCTATTATTAATGAGTTGACTGATTTTAAGCCTTTGAATTAATATTTAATGATAGCAAGTGCTTGAATTATTAATAAATGACAATTATTTAAAAGGTTACAACAATGGTGAATTTGGTAAATAAAGTTGCTCGTTCAAAAATGGCAAACTGTTGAGCTGAGCTCGATTAATCTCTTTCTTGGATTTCTTGGTAAAATAATTTAAGATCGCCCCTGTTAATATGTAACAAATCAATGCCTGAGTCAAAATTAAACGTGTGGTTTTCAAGAATTAAATGGTTGGCGAAGGTGGAGGTACTTTTTTTAAGCGAAAAGCGGCTAAATGCTCAGCCACTCTTATATTTCCGGCTCTAGCCGTATTTGCCTCAGATTTATTACTGAGATGATTGATTTCAAGTCTTTGAATTAATAATTAATGACAGACTGCGCGTCAGTTCAAGTACATCCGTGCACTCGAAATGCCCGAAGATGCCGAAAGGCGAAACCTGGGTCAAACTCATGGAAAAGTACAAAATTCAAACAATTCAAATATGAATTTTATAATGGGTAACGTCGTTCTGAAAAACTTGACGCAAGTTGGCTGAGAGTTTCGAGTTGAAATCCTCGACGATGGTGTAAGACGAAACCCGGGTCGACAGCGACATAACTCGATTCATATTAGATTTAATTTTGTATTGTCGCAATCGACTTTCGTTTGAAATTATCGGCGGCGATCGACCAACATTAAAAGTGGTAATTTAAAGCCTATATTAATCTAATTGCCAACCCTTGTTTGACTCGGGTTTTAGAAAGAGATTTTCGTCGATAATCGGCTAACTTCGAGATTTTAGCGTGCTGTCCCTGTCATACGGGTTTAGCGTCTGGCCCTGTCTTGGGACGGGCACCAGAGATTTGTACAGATCAAATAGGCGATCGACGCTTTGGCCACCCCTGATATAAAACATCAAACTTCCGACGAAGAGAATTATCCATTAGCTGAAGTTACATTGAATCCGTTGGCCCTGAACTGATCAGTACTGGTTTCGCTCATGGCAAGCATTATCAAGTGATGTCCAGTCCTGATCCAATAAATTTAATGTGGAATAAGTACTAAAAATATGTTATATTTTTATTATAATGCCATTCCACCAAGTATTGACAGTGAAAACCTTAAGAGTGTTGTAAAAACAGTTTGAACTAAAAATTTCTTCACAAATTTTTCCTTTTTTTAATTTTTAACAATGTCCGCTCCCAACTTGGAGCTGGTTTTCTACGAGAACTGCTTGTTACTCAGTTGCTCAACCCCTCTTTTTCGAAACGAGAAGGGATGGAAAGAATATGAGGCTAGGGAGAGGACAAGTGGATTTTTATTCCAAAAAGCGACGCATAGCGAGAGCGATTAGCTAACCTCTGTATCCTTTCAACACCTACTCTCAAAAAAGAGAGGTTGAGCAACTGAGTAACAAGTAGTTCTCGTAGTATGTATGTTGAGATAAACTCCGTTAGGAGTCCATATGCTCCAAATTGCGGACTTGGTAAAAAAAAACATACGTATATTTATAGGCCCAGTGATCGAGAGATATTCTATCACGTATGGGCAGTGAAGTTTAAATCCTGGCAATTTGTATCGACAATATAAAGGGTTTTCGGCCAATGACAATCTGACTTATTTTCTTTTTTATTTAATTGCGACGAAGCTTTTCGATCAAAATCATATTTTTTTACTGCAAAATGTGTAAAAAGCGATGATTCAAGAAAACCAAAAGTTAACACCAGGGCTGTGGAGTCGGACTCGTTGCGGCGTTTTTGCCGGAGTCGTACTCGGAGTCGGAAATTTCGTACTTTTTATTTTTGCATTTAATATGTTAAATTTGACTTTTGGCCGCATTGATAGGGTTGATATTTAATTGAATACACATAAATAGGAAAATAAGGGAAAAAAGTGACGATATTAACCTTTTGGGAGTCAGATTCGGAGTCAGACTTTTTTTCACCGACTCCACAGCCCTGGTCGAAATCCTTAATTATATCTTCATTTTAATAAGACGTTTAGTAACAGTTTTAACTAAAAAATTCACCACATATTTTTCCTTCTGGCCATAGATTACATAAAACATCAAACTTCCGACGAAGCGAAATATCGATTAAATCAAGTTATTGCGTTGAATTCGTTTGCCTAGGTCAATACTGTATTTTGATCACTCAAGGTTATTGCGTGTACGTAATTTGGAGGCTTTCATAGGACACCTTACTTTGAAAAGGTTCTAACTGCTCTTGACACTGTTTCGAGATATGAGCGTTTGAAGTTTCGATTGATTAAAATTCACTTGTAACAATGACAAAGCAAAAATGTTTCAAATTACTTGATTTAAGCATATTTTTTTGCAACTCTTGCTGAGAAATAATGATCTTTAAGATCTAATGATGGAAATAATGATGACAATCTTAGAACTTTGTCAAATAAATTTAGTAAAAAAACGTGTGCAGATGCAGTGCCTCCTGGAATTCTGCTAACTCCGTTAAACAACCATAGATAATTCTGAAATTCATATCTATCTATATATATAAAAATGAATGTCTGTGTGTATGTCCGCTATGGACTACTAAACCGCTCGACCGATCGATGTGAAACTTTACAAATGTATTGAGTACACTCCCGCAATGGTTTCTGGCCTACCAACCTATCCCCCCACCACCCCCCAACCTCCACCTCCCAAATTTTTTTTTTAAACTTTATGAATTTTTCGAGTACATTCTTTCGAAGGTTTCTGGCATACCCTCCCATACGCCCCCCAAACCCCACCCCGCCAAACAACCCCTCTCCCCCCCAAAAATTGATATCAAATTTATTCAAATTTCTCGAGTACACATCCGCGAATTTACTGTAAAAAAAACAATTGCTGGCGTAGCAACGCGCGCAGGGTACAGCTAGTATATAATAAAAATAATAAAACATTTTTAGTATTTATCGCACATAAATTGTATTGGATCAGGACCGGTTTCGCTCTAGGCGAAGATTGTCAACTGATAAGAAATACAACGAAACAGTGATATTAAAACAAAAGTTGGGTCACAATTAAGCAAATAAATTTAATTTTTTAAGGTTCACTGTCAATACTTGGTGGAAAGGCATTATAATAAAAATAATAATACGTTTTTAGTACTTTTTCCCCACATGAAATTTATTTGATCAGGACCGGTTTCGCTCATGGCGAGCATTGTCAAACTGATAAGGAATACAATAAAGCAGTGATATTTATACAAAAGTTAAGTATGAAATACAATTGGTAAAACGACTAAGCAAATGAATTGAAGCAAATTGCAAGAAAAATATACTATAAATAAAATGTTGAAGACCTCTTAGCAATGCAAACTAATACATGAAAAATCAATTAAATATGAATTATCATTAACAAAGTAAAAGCCCAAAAATGAGTCCATTTAATAAAATAAATAAATCTGCATGTCTGTCAACCATAATTAGATGGAAATGATTTCAATTTAAATTTAAGCAAAATACAAGAAAAATAGACTATACAGTGGAACACCGATCTTACGTTCCCACATAAACCGTTTTCCCGCATGGTTCGTTGATTTTCTTCAGTCTCGGCAATTCATATCGATGGCTTATAGGGTAAATTTGCTATCTCCGTGTTTGTCAATTGTGCAGGAGAGGGTAAAAATGGTGATTATTTTGATATTTTCAAACCGATCGGGAAAATTTCAAATAAGACTTTCAAACGATTTTTTTGTACCACCGCTGAAAAAGAACGAATGAATGACAGGTGACAATACAAAAAATGGTGAAGTTGGATAATTAGCAGTGTATGTTTTTAGAACGACAATGGAGTTATCAAATTTTCCTGAAACCTTTTTACGATCCACAGGACATGCACATTGCATGATACAACAAGATGGCATTGTTAAGTCATTTTAAGCCAAAAGTGGAGTTAACAAAATTACCCACTAAGCCGTCGATATATTTGATAGAATGCGGTAAATAAAAGCTTTCACGACCAAAAGGTAATTTTAGGCAAAAATTTCAATTAGAACCTTTTCAAAGTAAGGTAACGAAGAGCTATTCTTGGCGGTGACTCCCCGACGACGAGGGTGAGCGAAAAGCGTCCGGTTTCGCGGCATCACTGGCATCGTTATATAGACGAGAAACGGGAGCGATACGATTTGTTTATTTCGGGGCTGCGGAGTCGGAGTCGGAAATTTTGAAAAGTTTGAACATTTTATTTTTGAATATAATATGTCAAATTTGGCCATCGGCCGGATTGGTAGGGTTGATATTCAATTGAATACACATAAATAGGAAAAATAGGCAAACAAAAGTGACGATATTAAACTTTTTTAGTCGGAGTCGGAGTCGTGTTTTTGGTTAATGTTGGACTCGGAGTCGGAGCTGACTCCACAGCCCTGCAAAAAAGGCTCGATACAAAAATTTGGTGCGGCCACCAGACATTTGCGTTCGACAGTTGATGTTCCCAATGCGGCTACAACCAAATTTTCCGCGTGAACCACTGGTCCAAAGTATGGCAGTTATTATTCACATTTGGCATTGGGCTTTGGCGTAAACCTGACCTTCGTGTCACAAAATAGTTCTGGCGATGGCGTGAGCCGAAATAGCCATCAACCGTATATCTTAGCTATTTCTACATCGTGTCATAATGGAGTTCTACCAAGTAAATACCAATTCATTCAATGTATTTTAATATTGGGTATTGTTGTAAGGTTAATGCTTTCATTAATTTCCAATATTTTTAGTCGTTTCCTATCAATTAAAATGAACACACACAAAGTTACCGCCGATTCCGTCTAAAGTATTGCAGTTATTATCAGGGCTATGGAGTTAAAAGTAAAAAAAACTCCGACTAAAAAAGTTTAATATCGTCATTATTTTTTGCCTAATTTTCCTATTTATGTGTATTCAATTAAATATCAACCCTACCAATGCGGCCGATGGCCAAATTTTGACATATTATATGCAAAAATAAAAAGTTCAAACTTTTCAAAATTTCTGGCTTCGGCCAAAACGCCGCGACTCCACAGCCCTGGTTTTTGGTCAATGCTGGAGTCGGAGTCATGTTTTTTAACGAATCCACAGACCTCCTTGTAAAGTTAATTCTTTCATTGATATCCAAAACGTGTATTCATTTCCTGGTAATTTAAATGAACATACACAAAGGTACCGCCGAATCCGTGTGAAGTATTGGAGTTATCATACACATTTGGCATTGGGCTTTGGCGTAAACCTAGCCGTGCCGCCGCCCGGGTCAACGGTCGACCCGCGGGTCACGGGTTCGCCGCTGCTGCAAACGTAAGTAAATGCAAGTCTGGAATGCACTACTGCAGTGCATGTCGTTTGTCTAATTCTAGAACCAAGTTCCAAGATAAGTTCGGAAAAATGTAAAACTGCATACAGTAATGGCAGACCAACATAATTAATATAAATTTTGATACGGAAAGAAAAATAACAATGTATTTTAGTTCTACATAAATTATTTTATATATTTGTTGATAGCTATTTCGGCTTACGCCTTCGTCAGAACTATGTTTAAAACGTGTATTAGAGATAGCTTATATACCTTTGCTAGACAGGGTGCCCCCTAGATAACCTCTTTCTGTCGAAACCATACCTACGTCACATGAAAGAATTTAAATAAGTTTGATTTATTGGTCTAAAGTAATGGTGGGAAACAATAATTTGGGTATTTTTTGGGGGGATCGTGTGAAAGCACTTAAAATCTGCAATTTCTAAGTGCATCTATTTTAAATTGTTTTAGGTTTATTGTTTGTTAATGGTTTTAACAGAGGTGAGCTATTAATTGTGATCTGATCGTTAAGAATTTCATTGGACTGATTATACCTATTAATTTCAAGCTGTTCCAATGTATTCAGTTTGAGGCCCTTATTGCAGGAATGTAAACGAATCGGGACCGAATTCGGATTATGTGCTAATTCTATAAGGTGATTTGCATATTGTGAAATACATTAAACGTGAAAAACTAAAATACATTGTTATTTTTCTTTCCGTATTATAATGGAGTTCTACCAAGTAAATGCCTACTCAATCAATAAATTTTGAATCTTTTGAATTTTGTATTTTAGTACAGTGAAACCCGATTCTACGTTTTTCAAGGGACCGTATAAAACAAACGTTAAATGCGGGAAAGGATTAATGCGGGAAAGTTTTATGCATGAACTAAATGCCGGAACTATAGAAAATGAACGCACCACGCGGGAAAACGTATAATGCGAGAATGTATGATCGGGATTCCACTGTAACACAATACATACGTGGAATAATCAAAGTTATTTAATATCAAAATGAACTTCCACAAAGTCACCGCTGGTTACATCGAAACAGTTCTTTAATAATACTTCGGCTGAAAGCAGGGCTGTAGGGTCAGAGTCGGAGTCGTAAAGTCGGGGCTTTTTGGCCGGAGTCTTCATAATATGTCAAATTTGGCTATTGGCTGGATTGGTACGGTTGATATTTAATTGAATACACATCAATAGGAAAATTAGGCAAAAAAAGTGACGATATTAAACTTTTTGACGTGACAACGTCTTATAAATCGATGAACGCCCGCTGCACGCACGAAAAAACATGACTCATTGTCCCGTTTGTCGCGTTACGCCGAAGGCAAGCGTGCGAGCGAGAGCGCGGATAAGCGATAGAGAGGCACGATCGGCCTACCGTTCGGATTGTGCCGCATCTATCTCTCTTCCACTCGATTGGTCGATGCGTCTGAGTAGAAAAGAGACAGCGGCAGCACACAACTTATACACCTACAGTACCTACACGTGATCTGTTTACAACTGTTTATAAAGTGAAGTGAAATGTTAATGTGGTTTTCATTGTTTATATTACAACAACAATTGCGGCAATAAAGGTAATTAATTCTTGCATATTAAAAATCTGATTAACGTATAACAAATATACTTTAAATAAACAATAAATTATTTAGATTTCATTTCACTCCTTCTTCGTATCCATACAAAATAATGATAATTCAATAAAAAATGATTCCATTTTATTCATAAAAGTATGCAATCATTTCATCAATGTTTTCTTATTACGTTGTTTAGTCGTGTTTTAGGTATTGTAGGCATTTGCATACAAATGTAGACAGCAAGGAAATGCCCACTCATTTAATAGGTGGGTTTTATTTGTTATGTTTATATATGTTACAGTGAAACTGTATTCGCAGTGAAAATGTATCAAGTAATAGATTTGTATGACAACATGATTTCACTGGTCACGATCATTCAAATTATTGGCCCAAGTCGATGATTTGCCGGCCTAAAATTTTGGTTTGCTTCAATGAAGCAAAATTATTAATTAGTCCCTTTCATAAAAAGACAACCAAAGAAAAACACAGACAAACATTGGGCTGAAGATAGGGCGGTCAAATTTAATTTCAATGACAGCTTGGAGAAGAATATATTTTCAATGAGAATACAGTTTCACTGTAACATATAAAAACAATAGATGTATATTAGAGGTCTGCACGGGCTCGGGTTTGGCCCGGCCCGTGGGCTGGGTCGGGTCGGGTATCGAAGGTTTTGATTCGGGCCCAGGCACACAAAAAATATAACAAAAATCGGTCTATTTCCGAATGAGCTCACCATTCTCGTAAATCTAAATTTGATATCAATAGTAAACTTCACGTACTCGTTACAGTCATCTTTTCGACCAATGCCAATGCGCCATGAATTTGACAAGATTATAGATAACAAAAAATTATAAAATTTAAACATAAAAATAAGAAAAAATATGAAAAATAGAGCACCAAGTTCACTGCTGAAGATGTCCACTTCAACAGACAAAGCATTCAAACAAGATTTTGAATTTAGAGTAGAGGTCTGCGCGGGCTCGGGTTTGGCCCGCGAGCCGGGTCGGGCCGGGTAACGAGGGTTTGAATTCGGGCCCAGGCACATAAAAAAATGTAACAAAAAACGGGCTATTTCCGAATGAGCTCACAATTATCGTTAATCTAAATTTAATACTATAAGAAACTTCATTTCGGCGCCTTGTTCGTTATTTAAAAACCTTATTTTCCCTTATGAACACATCCATTCGATAGAACAACACGCATTGTTCTCGGTTTAATTAATGACTGCTGACACCACTATATTATTTTTTAATGGATAGTCTTCTGTTGAGGAGTTGGTACAATACGCATAATAAATTTCATAATATTATCCAGAATTTAAAATTCCTTAAATGTATTTCGAAGAACTGCACACACGATAATTGGTGAGTCAATTTTAATTATTTTTAATTTTTATTAGAATTGTCGAAAAAAATCGGGTTTTTTTGGGCAAGGATAAAAAAATGTCGGGCTCGGGTCGGGTTCGGGTAAGATTTTGGAAATGAGCCTCGGGCTCGGGTGGATGTTTTCGGCCCTTGCAGACCTCTAATGTTAAATTGCTATTAAAACATAAATTAACGAAAATGAATTTCAATGAATTAGGTTGGATTAGTTTATAATTATCGCTCATTTTGAATGTAGTATTGCAAATACATTTTTTTTTTCACCATGTCCGCTCCCAACTTGGAGCATATGGACTCCTCGCGGAGTTTATCTCAACGTGTATTTTTAGACTACCTGAACTGCTTTTTACTCAGTTGCTCTCCTTTTCGAAGAGAGTAAGGATGGAAAAGATACGAGGACTAGTGGTAAGCCAATCACACTTGCTATGCGTCGCTCTTTGGGATAGGAATTGTTGGAAGGGATTTTCAACAACACAAACACCCATGCCTTTGAACAGATTTATCGACTGAAAAAAACTGCTCGTACCGGAAATCGAGCCCGGGCGGTCCGGCACGCAAGCCAACGACGCTGACACTGCGCTACGGACCGGAAAAACCAGAAAATGACACGGAAATGTCCATAGATAGTTTGTGGGTTTTATCTGAATTGATTGATTTCAAGTGTTTGAGTTTACAATAAATTAAATTATGGCATACTGTTTGCGGCAAAGTGGTGGAAAGTCTCTGCGGTACTGGGCCGAGGACCATCGATTGGGGAACACTGATCTAATGATGACAATCTTCGAAGTTTATCAAATTAATTTAGTAAAAAAAGTGTTCAGATGAACTCCGAATTCCGTTATTCAATAATATATGATTCTGAAGTAATCATATATAATAGAATACGGTTAATACAAACATGTCTAACTAAATTACCAGGGTCTTTCCAGGAGTAAAAATTTTGATACTAATGTATAATTCTTTGGTTTGAAGCCGACTTGAGAGTGGATCGATTGTTTGGGCACCGAGGAGTGCGAAATGTGTTCTTATGGTGGAGAGGGTTCAGAAGAAATTTTTGAGAATTCTCTATTTGAGGACATATGGGTACTACCCATGGCTTTATCCGACAGACTTTCTCTTAGGGATGCTCACTTTCAATAGTTTGAAGTATGATCATTCAAGTCTCCGTTTAACTGATGAAGGTCTTCATCGATTAAAGCGTAAATGTTTTTTAAATGAAGTGTTTTGGACCACATTTATACTACAAACTAGCAATAGAAATTCGTTACCTTACTTTGTACAGTAAAACCCAGATCTTACGTTCCCGCATTGACCGTTTTCCCGCATTGTTTGGACACCGAGGGGTGCGAAATGTGTTCTTATGGTGGAGAGGGTTCAGAAGAAATTTTTGAGAATTCTCTATTTGAGGACATATGGGTACTACCCATGGCTTTATCCAACAGACTTTCTCTTAGGGATGCTCACTTTCAATAGTTTGAATGCTCGAAGAGAAATGTATTTGGCATTATATTTCTTTCGGCTTATCCGAGGCCAAAATGAGAATTCCACCATTCTTGAAAATGTTAAATTGAATGTTCCTGATAATTTTTTGAGGAATCGTGAGCATGAGTCGTTTGTTCTTCCAAGGGGTAGAACCAGTCTGCCAATGGGAATGCCTCTGGGAAGAGCTTTAACAATTTTAAACGGCATTGCTTCGGATGTCGACATATTTCGTGTTGACGTGAGTGAGTTCAGGCGTATACTATATTTTATGAATAAAAGTTGCTTTTGTCAGAACTCACTCGGTTGACATCTTTGAAAATTTCTAATGTGATTTTATAAATTTTTTTCTCTCTGTTTTTATGACTACAATGTTTTCATCTTGTTTTTAATTAATTAATTATTAATATTATGTATTTACATGTATGTATATATATAAATACATACACGTATTTATATTTGTCAAATACATGGCGCATTGGCATCAGCTGTAATGCCATGATTTGCTTTTTTCTTAAATAAATAAATAAATAAATAAATGTCCTACAAAAATGTATTTTTTTGATACAATTTCAGTGAGAACCTTTTCAAAGTAAGGTAACAATTAATTTTAAGTCATTCTTACCTTAAAAGACAGTTAGATTTTGTGTACGAATAAATCATGTTATATGAACATTCTGTCAAAGTTTTTTGACATTTACTTTCAAATATTCTATTTATGTGTTTAGTTAGATCAAGAAATTATTTGAATTCAATAATTTCAAATTTAAATTGTGTACTCCTTCATGAGTTTTATCGCTAACGACCCGGGTTCCCCTTTCTGATATCTACAGGCATTCCAAGTGCAAGAATGTTGTGATCCTGTTCCAATAAATCTTACGTGGAATAAGTACCGTAAAACGGGGTGAATAGAGACAAAAACATTAGCAAAAATTTACTAAGTATCCAATGTATTTTTTACTGTTTATAAAGGGTATTTCAATAGGGACGCTCAAAATATGTTACTTTGTCCTGCTGAGTAGATTATTCATTGTCAGCCGTCGAGCGAGCGAAGTTTTGCTTGGAAATACGAGGAACTTTCGGGTATCCGTTTGCGCTTTGCGTATGTGTGGAAGGGTTGCACATGCATGTATTCGTGGCAAATCCGTATATGTATATCAGTGTTGGTATTGGATTCTACTTCGACTGTCAAACGCTATGGACCTACTATACAAAAAATACTTCATTCCATCTCTTTCGCACAACCGACAAATCCCATACGTAAGACATTGATGGCGCTCTACATACAACTGGGGCTGGAACGGATTGATGGCATTTCAATTAATTTCAACGGGAAAAAATGCTTTGAGATACGAGCAAGGTTACGAATCGAACTAAACTCGTATCTCGAGGTACGACTGTACTTATTTATTGGGTAAAACATGAACCTAAGTTTGTTTTCAAACGGTAGTAAAATATAAAGGGTATTTCAATAGGGACGCTCAAAATATGTTACTTTGTCCTGCTGAGTAGATTATTCATTGTTTAGTGGCCAAATTTGAGTCAACCAGTTTGGTAAATAATCGGCCAACACCTACCTGTACGTCATCAAAATACAATATCTGGTGAAAACATTGCTGCTGTGTGTGAAAGTGTACAGGAAAACCCAAGGCAGCTTATTTCTCGTCGTTCGCAAGAACTTGGCTTTTCTGCGACTTCAACTTTTCTGCGACTTCGAATTTTGAATCGGGCCTTATGTCTGCACCCGTATAAAACCCAACTAACCGAGGAACTTCAGGTAAACGACCGCAGACAACGGCCGATTGGGTTCTGGAGCAGTTGGAAGTTTACCCAAATTTGTCAAAAAAGTCAACATTAGCGACATGGCCCATTTTATAATGAATGGATATTGGCAGACATTTGATGCTATATTCCATATTTAATGCCGTAAAATATACTTACAAATGAAATTAAAATTTAGTCGAAATCTCACAAACAACTTGTTTTATTTACATTTCAAAACTAAGCGTCCTTATAAAAAGACCCTTTATATGATTCTCTCGAATGACAAAACCAAACCAACTAAATGATTGGCCTAAATTGAAACAAACGTGTTTAATTTCGATGCCTGTGCATCCTTACTTTATGACTCCTTATGAACTTCTCTTTTATTGCACGAAAATTAAAATCAATCATGTTTTTTTTGTTAATAAGTACCGTAAAACGGAATGAATAGAGACTCGTATTGAATAGAGGTTCATATATTCCAATCATTACAATCTGTATTTTTGTCACTATTCACCTGCCAAGTCTCGATTTACCCTCTCTCGTCTCTATTCACCCCGATTCAATGTGAATAGAGACATCGAAAAAAATTGACTGTATCTTAATAACGATAGAGAATATTTGAAAAATATTGTCTTGAATGTGTAGTAGGACCATAGAAACAAGTTTCAAGCCATTCATATTTGAATTATGTGGCGCAGGTATGAAGATACGGTAAATTATGGATATATGGTCACGGGACAGAATCCCAATCCTTTCGAGCTAAGCTCAAAAAATTTATACACACTGGCTTATAATTTTACGTTTTGACTTTACTCTTTGAGTTCTTGTGGATTATTATAAAATGTGGTATCAAAATGATTAAATCTGAAGAATATTACTGATTATTGTATGAGTACTGAATAATAAACTTATGCGACTGTCTTTATCTATATAATATTATTATTTGTGTAGTTTGTGGTTGCATTTTTGCTCCTGTAAATTAAAACAACTCGATTTCATACTGATTGCGAAGTATTCTTTAGGATCTTATTATAATAATAAATTTAAAAATTAAAGACGAAACATTTAAAAAAAAATCGTAAGACTTACATTCATTTCATTTTATGTGCTTATCTTATATATAAAACCGAAACGGCGTATGTATGTGTGTGTGTCTGTAATTCCCTTTTGCATTGTTGGTCATTAAGTTGCCATAAAAACGAATATGAAATAAAATATTTTTGAATTTTTATCGGCGAAGACATTTAGTCAAAATGTAATAAATTAGTCTTCTACTGAACTTTTCCCGTCTTTTATTAATATAATAATGTTTATTATTTACGTGAAGGTATTATTTGACATTTCTTTGACAGCAAATTAGTTTTTTTCCTTGAATTTGGACATTTTAATGGGCGAGAATGGGGCTGTCATCAAATTAAATAAAGTTTGTGATTTTATTTTAACTCTAATGATATAACATTAAATAATTATTGGTCGCTTAGTCCGAGCAACGCCGGGTAGCAATACTAGTTTTTCATAAATCTTTACAAAAATTCTGTCCCGTGACCATATATCCATAATTTACCGAAGAGACATAGTCGTGAAGGTTTAAAAAGTGTCTCTATTCACCCCGATTTACGGAAAAATTTGAATCGTTTAACTATATACTTTTCCATAAGTTTTATCGCTAACGACCAGAGTTTCACCTTTCGGCATCTTCAGGCATTCCAAGTGCAAGAATGTACTGATCCTGATCCAAAAACAATTACGTGGAATACGTACTAAGAATGTGTTATTATTTTTATTAAAATAATTTATACTCGCCCGTGTTTTTATGTAACAATTCAACACCTCTATACGCATCGAACGCGTGATTCTCGAATACTAAATGAAATTAATAATACTATACGATAGAATAATCTGTAAGGCACTAGAAGGTTCTTTTTTTTATTTATTTCTCAGTAACAAATCGTATCTGTCTAATTTTGAAGTGAGTTAGTTGAAGACACATGTTATTATTAATGTTTTTGAATATATTTAAAACAAATTAATATTGTATCGGTTGGTTATGTCAATAAATTCGAAATAAGAATTGAAGTTTGTCTTACCTTTTTAATAATGGCGAACAAGTCCCGTGTTTTGAAATGTAAATTACACTGCCTTTGCCGTATGTCTCGCTTATTTAACAGTGTAAAATGTATAATTCGATCAGTTCTAGTTTAGTTTTATAGTAATGGCTCTCAAGTGGAATTTAATAGAGTTTTAACTGGCTAGAAATGAGTTTTTCAGCGACGGTATGTTGTCCAGCTAGAGGGAAACTGTAGAATGGTCGGATCAATATTTCTTACATCACGTTCTAAATTCGAAACGCATTTGACAGGGAACCTCTTCGTTGCGAATTTTGCGAAAATTTTCACAATTTTCGCGACAGGCAACACTGACTATATGATATTAAATAGCGTCAGTTGATAATGCGCGAAACCGGTCCTGATCCATTACATTTTATGTGGAATAAGTATGTACTGTTGTCCGGTCCGTGGCGCAGTGTAAGCGTTGTTGGCTTGCGTGCCGGACCGCCCGGGTTAAATTCCCGGTACCAGTAGATTTTTTCAGTCGATAAATCTGTTCAAAGCAGGTCTGTGGAGCGGTAAAAAAAAAGTCGACTCCGACTCCAACATTGACCAAAAATACGACTCCGACTAAAAAACGACGTTTAATATCGTCACTTTTTTTTCCTAATATTCTTTTTTTCAATAAAATATCATCCCTACCAATCCGGCTAATTTGACATATTATATGCAAAAATAAAAAGTTCAAACTTTTCAAAATTTCCGACTCCGAATACCTACGACCCCGGCATAGTGCCGCGACGACTTCGATACCGGCTCCTGCTAAAAAGCCCCACTTCTACTCAAACTCCGACTTAGACTCCGCAGCCCTGGTTCAAAGGCATGGGTGTTGTTGAAAATCCCTTCCCACCTTTCCGATCCCAAAGAACGACGCATAGTGACAGCGATTAGCTAGTCACAAGTCCTGTCCTAGTCTTCGTATCCTTTCCATCCCTACTCTCTTTGAAAAAGAGAGGTAGAGCAACTGAGTTACAAGCAGTTCTCGTAGAAAAACATGTGTTGAGATAAACTCACCAAAAGAGCGACGCATTGTGATAGCAGAATCAATTTATCGACTGAGAAAATCTGCTCGTACCGGGAATCCAACCCGGGCGGTCCAACACGGTCGCTAACAACGTTTAATTTTGTACTTTTCCGTGAGTTTGGTCGCTGACGACCCGGGTTTCGCTTTTCAGCATCTTCAGACTTTTCAAGTGCACTTATTTACGCATAGTAAACAGTTTGTATCGTTTACATACACCGGGTCGTTGGCAACAAATATTCACTCTTAGTTTATGTACTAAAGAATAAATTACCTACCGTTTAAGCTTATCCACTTGATAAAATACAGCATATGGCTTTTTCTACACCTGATTAGTACTCAGTTGCTCAATCTCTCTATTTTGAAGAGTCTAAGAAGAAGGTCGGGACAGGAAAAATGACCAAGTAATCCAATAAAATACACCAGTTGGATGTAAAAAAAAATTGGGTTTCACCTTTTACAATCTTCAGGCATTTCAAGTTCACGAATGTACCTGAAATAACCTGGGTCGTTAGCGACAAAAAGTATGAAATTCAAACGATTTAATTTCCATCAAGCACCTCAGGTCGAAATTCTAAATCACACTAATTTCTAATCCAACTGTTAAATTTCCAATTCTTTAGAAGTTTGAATTTTGTACTTTTCTGTGAGTTTTGTAGCTAACGACCCTGGTTTCGAAATTCGGCATCTTCAGGCATTTCAAGTGCATAGATGTATTTGAACTGACGTACTGAAGATAACGAAAGACAAAACTCATGGAAAACTACAAAATTAAAACTACTTATGTTATAAGGGCTTAGAAGTCTTTGATCCTTTATGAAAGCAATCCCATGTTAATTACCATTCCACATGGCGTTTAGAGCGAATTTACAAATCCCCAATTTGCACTCCGATTGGCTATCATAAAATGAATTTTTCTTATGATTTTATGAATAATTTGTATTTATTCGATTGGTTTGAAACATATAAATATGCAAAATAGTATTTACGTTAATATTGTATCAAACGTTTTGAAAGCCCCGAGTATATAGAGGTTCTATATACTTTTTGTTGAATATCTTTTGATAAAACTATTAAAACGAAAAGTTTATAGTCATTTTGTGAGCCCTAAGAGATCTCGGATACATATTCAATGTGATAATTTGAGAAATATTATTTTTTGACGCCTTGAACATAGTTGCCCACCGATGAGTTCTTAGCTGTCAGAGCTTTTTTTATGCGAATAACAAAATATTACAAAAATATTAGTCGGTCCCTGTGGTCTAGTGGCAAGAGCTTTGTCCTAGCGATCCCCGATCAACCAGGGTTCAATTCCCGGAAAGTTCAAATTTGTTCAATTGAAAAAAAGTCTTGGGCTGGGTGTATGTTATTTATCGTTGATTTTGTGCAAAACCGATTCATTATTTATCATCGAGTTAATCTCATATGACTTTCACAATTAAGAATATTTTGGCGCATTGGCGTAAGCTGTAATGCCAAATATTTTTTATATTTAAAACTTCAATCAATCAATTATTACTTATACATTAGTTATACTTGAAAAAGTATTCCAAGTAAATTGACTGGCAGCACTTTTATAACAAAAACATCAGCTGTCAAAACATCAAAACATTTTACAGTCGTGCCCAAACGTCAACACCGCATTCTACAAATCTTTTATTCGACTACAAAAACAAACCAAAATGGAGCCGATCGTGAAATTTCCCCTAATTGACAAGATGGAGTTCATCGACGACCCACAAATGAAGCGCCTAGCCAAGTTCTTTCCGAAGATTCGCAAAGATGAAATCGGCCCTTACGTCAAATGTAATGTAGTATTTCGTATCTTTTAACCATAAATATGTCCATCTGCGCACTAAACGTCTGCGCATAATTTGTTATGCTATGATCACACTGTGTCATTTGGTTTAATTTTGTTTGTATGACTTCAATTTAAAAAAATTATGTTTGTTTACAATATATGTCGGGTCTTTGGTGCAGTCGGTAATATTTTTGGCTTCCGTGACGGACTGCAAAGGTTCGATTCCCGATTTCAGTCGATAAATCGAATCTGTTCGAAGGCAATGGGTGTTTGTGTTGTCAAAAACCCCTTCCCACCTAACCGATCCCAAAGAGCGACGCATAGCTTGAGCGATTAGCTAACCACTAGTCCTGTCCAAGTCATCTTATCCTTTCCATTCTCACTCTCTTCGAAAAATAGAGAGGTTGAGCAACTGAGTAGTAACAATCAGTTCTCGTAGAAAAATTAAGAAAGTATTCTAGAGATGGTGTTGCTAGTATTGAAATTGGTAAAATCACTACTTTTCGTGTTTGAATCACAGTATGGGCAGCTCGAAGTCCACAATGACAATTGACAAGCAGTTCTCGTAGAAAAATAATGTTGAGAAAGAGTCCGTGAGGAATCCATGCAGCTGTGCACAACTATGAAGCAATAACTACTATCTACCATAACCGCTTATTCCAGTTACTCTTCAAGAAATGCAAGGCGAAACCGATCGTAACTTGGACGCCTTGGCTTTGAATCCGTCATCGAGATACCACCTGCTAGCCGTGCGTCATCTCCTAAGGCTGCTCCACCGCGAAGCCATGAACACGGATCCCCAGGAGTTGAAGGAGTATCTGGAAAGCTTGAAGTAAGGTCATTTCTGTTGGGGTTCTTTATTTGTTGGATTTTCTTTCAGGTTTCCAGCTCCTTAAGAATTATTCTTTCAGCCGCTTAGATGTAGAGAAATTGAGCACATTTTTCTCTACTTTTCAAATCCGGTTGGTGGTGCAGTGGTCAACCTCTTTGGCTACTGTGCCAAACCGCCAGGTTCAATTCCCGATACGAGCAGATTTTTTCAGTCTATAAATCAATTCTGCTCAGAAGCAATGGATGTCACTAAAAATCCCTTTCCCACCTTTCCAATCCCAAAGAGCGATGCATAGCAAGAGTGATTGGCTCACCACTAGTCCTCGTATCCTTTCCATCCTTACTCTCTTAAAAAGAGAGGTTGAGTATCTGAGTAACAAGCCGTTGTCCTAGGAAAAAAAAATATGTTGAGATAAACTCTGAGAGGAGCCCATATGCTCCAAGTTGGGAGCGGACATGGTTCTTCTTCTTTCAGGAGAGTTAAAAACAGGTTTCTCCCCAAAAACACGACTCCGACTAGAAAAGTTTCATTTAATTAATTGTCAACCAACCAATCCGGCCAATAGCCGAATTTTACATGTTATATGCACAAATAAAAAAATTTTACTTTTCAAAAAGTTTTCACGACTCCGATTTAAATGATTACCGCTTTCAGACTCTCCGGCGAGTGCTGCGACGAATTGGCGGCCATTTTGAAGAGCAAAACCGTCTTCGAAGAGATCCCCCAGAGCATCAGACTGCGGCCTCAGATGGTGAAACTGCAGTGGAAGATAGACCTCTCCTATTGGTAATGCCACCCGTCATACTTGAGTCAGTTCACGTGGTCTAGTGCAGTGGTTCTCATGTGCAGCCAACAGAGGATTTTGCTGCGGCCACAGCTTCATAGTTAATATTGATATTACGTTTATTTGTCAACAAAGACACTGAAAATAAAATATTTTGTATGCATTGCATTGTCCATCAAGACATGCAAGTTTGCAAAAACTCAACACATACATATTTAGGTCTTTTTGGCAAAAAAGACTCAACACAAAAATTTGGTGCGGCCACCAGACATGTTCCTAATGCGGCCACAGCCAAATTTCACGTGAAAACCACTGGTCTAGTGGCAAGCACTTTGCGCCGGCTATCTGATAGACCCGGCTTCAATTCCCGGCAAGGTTAAATTTTTTCAATTGAAAAAGAGATCTTGGATGTGGGTGTTTGTCATTTTTTTCGTTGGGTTCTCGACTGATTTATTATTTATCATCGAGTTTATCTCGAATGACTTGGAAATATTTGGTGCATTGGCATTAGAGGAGTAATGCCAAATATTTTTCTATTATAAAAATAAAGAATATACTTTCTTGTATTAGGTAAAACGGAAACAAATGACATTTTTTGTTACTGTGATAAAACATTTATATAAAAAATAACTATACAATATAATTCTGTTAAATAATTTCCCACGTTTTCTATTATCTTCCTCCATAAAAGAGGCAACTTTTTGATACCCTTTTCGTAAAACTGGTGGCTTACTGGCAAAATACGAATCCAGGTGATTTTTCACCTGGTCAGCGTTTGTAAATTTTTTGTCACAAAGTGAATGCTCCATCGACTTGAAGAGACAATAATCCGAAGGCGCTAAGTCCGGTGAATATGGAAGATGTGGCAGAAGTTCGAAATCAAGCTCTCTTAGTTTTTGCTGAGTAATTTTTGCCGCATGAGGTCTCGCATTGTCATGTTGTAAAATCCGCCTATTGTTATTGACCAAAACAGATCGTTTTTTTAATAACTCTGCTCTTAATCGTAATTTTTTTTCTCCTGGTATTACTGTAAAGGACCCATTTCTCGACCCCGGTAATTATCCTTCTGAGAAATGGATCCGTTTCGTGCCTGGACAGTAGGGAAGCACAGAGGTTTACGCGTTGCTCAAAGGTCGTTTGAGAGAGATCATGTGGTACCCAAATTCCTTGCCTGTGTTGTTTTCCCACCATTTCAGATGATCTTGCACAGTTGTTATTGGACAGCCAAGGGCGTGTGACAATTTCTTCACTGTTTTACGAGAATCAGCTTCCACCAATGATTTCAGGACGTCATCATCGATCTTGAGAGGTCTTCCGGTTTTTGGTTTGTCCTTGAACTCCCTATCACCACTTTTGAAAACTTTTGAAACCATCTAAAGCACTTTCGAAGTTTCAAGACGTCACCGTAAATGTCACAAATGGTCTGCGTAGCTTCTTAAAGTTTTAATCTTTTATCAAATAAAAACAGCATAAAATAGCGCAAATGTGTTTCTTCAATCTCAGGCTTCTCCATTATTCTACAACGGTAAAAAAAATATAAAACATGTTGAAATAGAAAGAATACACACAGAGCTTCAAAATGATACCAAGAACAACATGCTAGCTCAACGGCAACCGTTGACAAACTGAGTTTAAAGTGACGTGCCAGAAAAAATGTCATTTTTTTCCGTTTTACCTAATATATAGATTCTCATCGTAAAATTCAGTTTTTAGTTAGGGCAGGACTAGCGGCTATCTAATCGCTACCGTTAAACCATTTTTTAAAGATCAGAAATTATAATAAAAATAATAATACATTTTTAGTACTTTTTCCACATAAAATTTATTTGATCAGGACCGGTATAAATAAAATAAAACTCTTAATAAAAAAGATATATTATTAAATAATATTCTTAACAGGACAGGTTGCTCACCTCTGCTAACATTATTCCCAATTCAAAAGAGTGATCACCCAACCTAACTGATTGATTGCAGCTCATTAGTTTATAGTTTATTAGTTTGTAATGTTTAACGTCATTAGAAATATATTTGTTTGCTTTGTTTCGATTCTATAACCTTTCTCTTGCGTCCCTTAAAAGGAAAAATCCCAATCTAATTGATTGAGTGATTGCACCTTATTAGTATCATTATGTTATTGTATTGTTTTGATTCTATCACCCCCTTCCTTGTTTCCTTTAGAAGGAAAAAAACCCGTAATCCATTTTGTAATTTCATAATTTAAAATGTTAAAATGTTAGAATTTATCTTGCTTCATTACTTAAGCAAACTTTGCGATAGTAAGTCTGAAGATGCCTCTGAAAGAGGCGAAACACGTGTCACAATTAGTTACACAATACGTGGAATAATCAAAGTTATTTTAAATTTTATATTACTTTTTTTATACTTTAAAGTTTGACAAGCCAATGACAATGTTAGTAAAAAAGCAGTGGTTCTCACCGAAATTTTGACTGTGGACACATCGTTAACATAAGCGGTCCTACGGAAATGTCTGGTGGCCGCACCAAATTTTTCTTTTGAGTCTGTTGTTTTTGAGGTATGTCAAATGGACCTAAACATGTCTGTCAATTTACCATTGGTACAAATCGCATCCAAAATATTTCATTTTTAGAGTCTTTATTAACGAATTATCTTTCAAAACCATATTTTTATAATATCAATATTTTCTATGAAGCAATTGGTGTATTTAAGGATTTCGACTGAGTTTTCTTGATGGAATTTCAATATCAAATTTGAATTGTTTGAATTTTGTACTTAACTTAACAAGTGATTTAGTTCTATTTTTGTATATAGCCTGAAGATGCCGAATTGCGAAACCCATGGAAAGTGACAAAACTCATGGTAAAGTACAAAATTCAAACATTTCAAATTTGATATTGAAATTTTTCTTTTATTTATTTACAGTCAAAGAATACTAAAAGACTCGCTGAATCTCAACGAATCGACTCGCCGATCGATCCCACGCAACAAGATCCAGGTGATACTTCTGATTCAGTTCTCGGACGGTTCCAAAAGAGTCCTTTCGCTGAGCGTGGCCTCGCTGGAGCAATTCAGACTGGGACTAAGTGACGCTATACGCAACATGAAGACCACCGAAGCTAGATTTTTGAAGAACCAGAGTAACGCAGAGGAGAACGCATGACGAATGCTGAAGAAAGGACAATTCAAGGAATGAAGGACATAATGATATACTATACTGGGTAGTGATTTAACCAGGGCTGTGGAGTAATTGAAAAAAAGGAAGACTCCGACTCCAATTTCCTCACTTTCAGTGTAATCAATTAAATATCAACCAACCAAACTTTAAAAAAATTCCGACTCGTAATGAATCCGGAATCATACTCGAGTATGATTCCGGCGAAAAAACCCTGACTCCACGACTCTGACTCCACAGCCCTGCTTGTTAGTAATTTAACCAGGGCTGTGGAATCGTTATAAAAATATGACTCCGACTAAAAATAATTTAATTTCGTCACTTTTTTTCGCTAATTTCACTATTTCTGTGTATTCATTTAAATATCTACGTACCAATCCGGCCAATAGCGAAATTTGACATATTATATTCAAAAAATGAAATTTAACCTTTTGCAAATGAAATTCACCCTTTTTAAAAATAGAATTAAACACTGTGTTAGAGATTCTTACAAAATCTTGACCATGAAAATCAAGATAATAGATAATAGGTTCCCAACCTATGGGTCGCGACCCCTAAGGGGTTTGCTACAGGTCAACTAAAAAACTATTCACTAAAATGCATTTTCGTTGTTTTTTTTATTTACCCTATTTAAAATGCCTTTTTGAATTGGAGGAGGTTGCTGGTAACATGACTTTAATAAAAAAAGGTCGCTACAAGAGAAAGGCTGGGAACCTATGCAATAGATGATCTAGAAAAGAAGTTGATGCCAAAAGGGGAATATGGAATTCCAAATATGGAAATATAGTAAAAAATTAAACAAAAAAAATTGATGCCTTCCATAAATTCAACCAAAGTTCTTCCCGACAAAGAACTTGACCCGCTAAATACGAGAAAATGAAATCACATGCGGTTTGATCAAGACTAGGTGTATAAAGTGGTTGACTGATAATTCAACATGGCCGCTGCGGCAGTGTTCCCTATTAATGAGATGTCTACTTCTGCGTGATTAAATATGAATATTACACTATGAGAATTGCTCCAAAATGGCATCGCGTATATTGTTCGTCACAGGTGACTGAAGGGTTTCACAAAATGGCGTAGCGGCCATCTTAAAAGGTTAACTCTCATTAATACATCAAAACTGTAAAATTATCGAATTACATATTAAGTATTGTTAATATTAAAGATTTATATTTAATTGTTATTTTTTGTGTGTTTTTTTTCTACCTTGTGAACAAAAATACCTTTAAAAACATACGACCCGGTGTGGTGTTTTTATCATGGCTGTGGAGTCCTTAAAAAAGAAACAAGACTCCGACTCCAACATTGACCAAAGACACGACTGCGACTCGTGAACAAAAACTGTTTTTTTTTCCTTTTTGTCCATATCCGCTCCCTATTCGGAGCATATGCCTGGTCCGCGGTGCAGTGGTCAACATCATTGGCATCAGTCGATAAATCAATTCTGTTTGAAGGCAATGGGTATTTGTGTTGTTAATAATCCCCTAGTCCGGTCCGTGGCGCAGTGGCAACGGATTTTTTCAGTCGATATATCTGTTCAAAGGCATGGGTGTTTGTGTTGTTGAAAATCCCTTCCCACCTTTCCGATCCCAAAGAGCGACGCATAGTGACAGCGATTAGCTCATCACTAGTCCTCGTATCCTTTCCATCCCCTACTCTACTCGTCAGAAAAAAGAGAGGTTAAGCAACTGAGTAACAAGCAGTTCTTGTAGAAAAACATATGTTGAGATAAACTCCGTGAGGAGTCCATATGCTATAAGTTGGGAGCGGACATGGTTAAAAAAAAAATCCCCTTCCTCCCACCATTCCGATCCCAAACAACGATGCATAGCGCGAGTGACTAGCATACCACCAGTCCTCGTATCTTTCCCATCCTTATTGTGCTTTTGTTATGCGCCATGACTCGCAACCGTAAAGCAGCACAGTCAGTTGATGCATGCGTTCAATAAGTGACACTTACCTTCCACTGAGTACAACCGGGTAATATTACCAAGTACCAGTGGGAATATATTCTTGCTAGAGATAATATGACGCAGTGTCAACGGCGTTGGCTTGCGTGCCGGATCGCCCGGTACGAGCGAATTTTTTCAGTCGATAAATCTGTTCAAAGGCATGGGTGTTTGTGTTGTTGAAAAATCCCTTCCCACCTTTCCGATCCCAAAGAGCGACCCATAGTGACAGCGATTAACTAATCACTAGTCCTCGTATCCTTTCCATCCCTACTGTTTTCGAAAAAAGAGAGGTTGAGCTACTGGCTAACCAGCAGTTCTCGTAGAAAAAAACAAATGTTGAGATAAACTCAACAACAAGTTGGGAGCGGACATGGTAAAAAAAAAAAGAGATAATATATTTTCGCTAGTGAAAATGTATTAGAATATGCTTTCACTGAAATGTCAGTGAGAATATATTTTCGATGTAACATATATAAATAAATAAACTTGTAGCTTAATTGAAAAATATATAATTCTCTTTGTCCAAACCTTATCTGAAATACCAGAAAGTCCTTCTGATGATGAATACCTATCCAGACGACCATAGACAATAAAACAGCACATCTTGTAAACGTAATTTTAATTCATTTTTCATACAAGCTAAGTATTTACATTATTACTGACTAAAAACTAAATTAAGGGGTACACAATTCGTTTAAAACTATATTTTAAGCTTAAGCTACGTCGGCCATTGTTGGACCGGGCGGCGGTCAGGAGTGTAACCAATCACAAATGAACACGGTCGAAGCACGTGATGCACAACCTGTCCGGTGTAAGGGCCGGCTTGTCAGAGGGCCGCATGGGTGAACCATCTTCATTTTTAGTGCAGGTATATTAACTGTATATTGATTGAACTGGCATTTACTTGGTAGAACTCCATTATGACACGGTGAAAAAATACCAATGGATTTTTTAGTTCTACAGATATTATATGAAAAATTGTCGATGGCTACATATTTCGGCTCGTAAACAGTGTTGCAGTTTATTAAGCCTGGTCAGTGGTGCAGTGGTCTACGTCATTGGTTTCCTTAAGAGTACGCCATAGATTCGAGTCCTGGTACAAGCCGATTTTTTCAGTCAATAAATGGATTCTGTTTGATTAATTTGCTGACCACTAGTCCTGTCCTAGTTATCGTATCCTATCAATCACTCTATTCGAAAAAGATAGGTTGAACAACTGAGAAACAAGCAGTCCTCGTAGAAAAAAAAACATGTATTGATGAATACCGTGAGGTGACCATATGCTCCAAGTTGCGAGCAGAAATATATAGAAAATTTTATTATTTTACATTGTTCTTCCATCGTCTGTGAAAAGTTCTGAATTGGTGATTGATATTTGCCAAATTGGGCCACATGAAACATCATTTCGGGCCACAGGTTGAGCATCATTTGCATAAAATAAAAGCTTACTTCATTTTTACGCAGTTACATTTAGTTAAAGATCAGGACCGGTTTCGCTAATTACGAGCATTTCCAACTGATGATTTCATTATAAATTGAAACGGGGCTATTTATTGGTTGTATGTTGGCAAAAATATAATACATGGCATTACAGCAACGATGATGCGCCATACATTTGAGAAAAAGAAGTATATCCCGATGAAAGTGCTTGTGATAAACGAAACCTGTCCTGATTTGTGGTATTTATACAATCATTGTATAAATAAACTACAATCTTTATGATTGTATAATTGTACAATGGATATTTGATCTATTCTCAAAGGTCTGTTAACAGTTTTTTTTGAGACTTCAAGTGCCATGATTCGCCACCGTAAAGCAGCATTGAATAAATGGCATTTTGGATTTGGTACGCATTGAATCGTCATAGAAGTGCCATTTATACAGTTCAATGACAATTTTGGTCCGAAAGTGCCAATTGAAGGAAAGTTAAATTTGACTGTACGCATTGAATTTTCATGGTCGTATGACAATGCGGAATAAATAAATGCCATTTATACAGTTTGATGACAATTTCGTCCAAAAGTGCCAATTGAAGGAAAGTTAAATTTGACAGCACACATAGAATTTGCATGGTCGTATGACAATGCCGAATGAATAAATGCCATTTTTACAGTTCAATGACAATTTTTCTCGAAAGTGCCAATTAAAGGAAAACTAAATTTTACAGTACGCATTGTGTTTGGATGATAGTATGATAATGCCGATTGTTTCATTAAATGACACTTGTACAGTTCAATGACAATTTAGTCCAAAAGTGCCAATTAAAGGAACACTAAACATGTCTAAAATAAATTATAATATTGGGTGAATAGAACTATATACATTTATTATTCTTTTTATTTAAAGTTACTTTTTTTTTCTTCTGCTTAATGAATAATATCGAAAAAGAGATGTTGAGCAAATGAGTAACAAGCAGTTCTCGTTGAAAAACGTCTGCCAACATACCCTCTGTCAGGAATTCATATGCTCCACATTGTGACCAGTCACGGTTTAAATAAATGAAAAAAAATTGGAATGTCTTTATTGAAGTTTTCCCAGTGAATAGCTATTCCTGTCCTAGTCCTATCCTCTATCTCTCCTCTCTTTGAAAAAGAGAGAGACATGCACCCTCAAATGGAATGAACGTGAGTCTTCTTAAATTAAAACAATTGTGTGCAAATTGCACGTTCTTGTATGTTGGCCAAATTATCGATACACCATTATAACTTTTCTGATGGCAGAATTCAGAACTAGAATGATCACATTGTAATTCATTGGAATGTCTAGAGTTTATTACTTTTATTAATGTGGCGGCCATGACAGTTAAAATTATATGAAAACATTACTCCAAATGACACCAGCAACGCCCTCTCTGAAAGGACAAGTTATAATGGTCGATTTTTAAAAGTCGGTGACATAAAAAACAATGGTCACATAAATTCAGGGCTGTGGAGCCGTTTAAAAAAATACGACTCCGACTCCAACATTCACCAAAAAACTTTAATTAAGAGTTTCGACTGAAGGTGCTTGGTGGAATTTCAATATCAAACTTGAATCGTTTGAATTTTGTACTTTTCCATTTTTTTTTTTATCGGTAGCAACTCGGGTTTCACCTTTCGGCATCTTCAGGCATTTCAAGTGCATGAATCAACTGACAATAAAAGTACATCCGTCCACTTGAAAGGCCTGAAGATGCTGAATGGCGAAACCTGGGTCCTTAGCGACAAAACTCATGGAACATTCAAACGATTCAAATTTAATTTTGTCACGTTGTTTTCAAACCTTTCCCTATTTATGTGTATTAAATTAAAATATCAACCAACCAATCCGGCCAATAGCCAAATTTTACATGTCATATGCATAAATTAAAAGTTTTTCACGACTCCGACTCCGGCAAAAACACCTCGACTCCACGACTCCGACTCCACAGCCCTGCATTAATTACAAAATAATAACGTGGTTATTATATTTTCGATAGTTTGTTTGTTTGTTTTTATGTGTGCGGCCCACTAAAACAATTCTAGTTGAACATCACAAAACTAGATACCATTTTACGAACTTTTTACACGTCCTAACATTGACAGTTTAGGGCCCTCGGGAGCCCTATGTATATTAATTAAAAAATAAATGACTATATTGCACACACATCATCTACCGGCACCGATGCCCTTCGGAGAATCCACATTTTCTTCGTAATATATCGGAGCATCAAGCTGGAAGTAAGGCGGGGCCTCGTCGAGGAGCAACGACGGATCCAACTGCACCAGTTTGGATTCATTCCTATCGGAGTTTCCTCGCGAATTCTTCAAAATACCTTCGCATTTATAAGAATCTTCCGGGTTCGATCTACAGCATTCGTCAAAATCTTCATTTTTTATACAAAATTTAACAGATTTTTTAGGCGTGTCACTGTAAACGTCTCCGGAGACTGTCGTTATTTTAAATCCAGGACAGTTTTCGATATCCTCGTCGTCTTGGTAGCCGTGGAAGTCTTCGTTGGTGTCGTGGTCGATGCCGAGCGCGGTTCTGATTGCGTCTTCGAACGCGCAGACGTTCAGCGGTGCCGTTTTGTCGTCGACGCCCTTTGAATCTTCGCCCGGTGTCGAGCTGTGGACGTCTGATGGGGAACCGGGCGTGTCTAGTCCGTCGCCGTTCTTCACGACAACCTCTTCGAGTTTGAATTTGCCGGTTTTGTTCGCTTTCGCCATGTTGGCTAGCTTTATTGCTGCCCTTTTTTCACTGTAACAAAAAAAATAAACAATATTTTAATCTGGGATTCCAACTGAAGGTGCTTGATAGAATTTAAATAACAAATTCAAATCGTTTGAAATCTTTTACTTTTCCATGTGTTTTTTCACTAGTAACCCGAGGTTTGGCCTCTTCATGCAATTCAAATGCATGAATGAAATCGAACTGATGCATAGTAAATAGTTTTTATTGTTAATATATGTTACATCAAAACTATATAATCGGGGGAAATATATTCTCACTGGCATATCAGTGAAAGAATTTTCTAATAGGAGTAAATGATTGGTCGATGGAGAATCGGAAGAAAAGAAGTTACCCCCGTTTCCCGGCCAATCTTGCGGCCCAAGCAGCCGCGTCTCCGCACAAGCAGAGTCCCGTGAAGGAGAGGAGGACTCCGAGCGACACCGAGACGGCCAGCGCGTGAGGCCTGGGCGTCGACCTGGAGCCCCCGGCGTTATTGCTGCTGCCGGTCGCACAGTGTAGCTCGTCTTTGGGGTAGAACGTGTTCGGCGGGGACTCGTCTCCGGGCTTGCACCATTCTCCTCGGTCCTGAAATGAGAACAGTTCAATAAAAGCATTAACCTTACAACAATACCAAATATTTAAATACATTGATTGAATTGGCATTTACTTGGTAGAACTCCATTATAACAAGATGAAGAAATAGCTAAGATATATGATTGATAGCTATTTCGGCTCACGCCATCGTCAGAACTATTTTGGTTCTTTGTGACTATTTATCAGGGCTGTGGAGTCAGACGGAGTTGTCGCGGCGTTTTGGCCAGAGTCGTACTCGGAGTCGGAAATGTTGAAAATTTATAACTTTTCATTTTTGCATTTTATATGTCAGATTTGGCTATTGGTCGGATTGGTTGGTTGATATATAATTGAATACACATCAATAGGAAAGGCGGGAAGAAAACGTGACGAAATTAAACTTTTTTTAGTCGGAGTAGTATTTTTTTTAGCGACTCCACAGCCCTGCTTACTACATATGTATGAGAAGTATACGACCACCACGTGACGCCTCTATGATGATCCCCATAGGCAGGCTGGAAGAAAAGTGAGATTCTCATTTTGGCCTTGGATAAGCCGAAAGAAATACATGGCCTTGTACATTTCTGTTCGAGCATTCAAACTAAATTCCGAGATTAAAAATAGAAGGATGGCATAAAGTTACAGATCTTCCTCGTGGCATCCCCATTGACAGGCTGTTTCTAGATATATTCTGATAGAAGAATAGGGTTAGGTTAGGTTGGGTTAGGTAAAAAGTTAGAAGGATAGGGTGAGGTTAAGTAAAAGCTCTACCAAGTGGCATCCCCATTGGCAGGCTGGAATAATAGTGAGATTCTCATTTTGGCCTCAGTTAAGTCACTTCGAGCATTCGAACTGGTGAACGTGTGGTCATGCCTAAGAAGAAATCGGTTGGATAAAGCCACTGGTAGTATCCATAGGTCCCCAAATAGAGAATTCTCATTACCTCGAACTGTTGACTGCAGAGGTCCTTGCAAGGGGGGCACAGAAGAGCGCCCCGGTGGAGCCAGACCCCTCTGACGATCCTCACGGACATCTCCTGGCCAGCGTGATAGCATTCATACGAGTAATTACCGACCTGGAAACAAATGGAGTTTTTATATATGTTGATTGAACTTGCTTTGAATTGGTAGAACTCCATTATAACAAGGAGAAAGAAATATTAATGTATTTTAGTCTAAACAGAAATTATATTAAATATGGTCAGTAGCTATTTCGGCTAACACCATCGTCAGTACTATCTCAATATAGAATATAGCAGGGCTGTGGAGTCGTTTAAAAAAATACGACTCCGACTCCAGAATTTAACATAAACAGTGAGTTGCTGGAAGGACACAAATAGTTGGTGGCTCTTTTCGAAGAGAGTGGAGATTCAAAGGATACAGTTTTTGGAAGCCTATTTCACCCTTTTTGCAAATCTATTTCACCCTTTTTAAAATGAAATTAATCCTTTAGCAAATTAAATTCACCCTTTTGCAAATGAAATTCACCCTTTTTAAAAATAGTATTAAAAAAATAATTCAACAATATGTGCTTTTTATGCATTTTAGTTTAAGAATAAAAAGAAGATTGGTTGATAGCCAACTCACCATTATGTGCAGACGCCCGTTCTCGCACTTGTATTCGTAGCAACCGGAGCCCCAGTGTTGCCATTGTCGGACCTGAGCACAAAAAAAAACAACGTTTAATCGATTTAGGACTTCGGCTGAAGGTGCTTGATGCAATGTCGCTGACCACTGCTCCACGGACCGAAACAATTACTAATTGGCCATCAAATATTACGAAATAACATGTTAATTAACAAAATTAATCAAAAAGAACTGTAAATAAGTGTTAAAATGCCTGTAGACGAAACCGGAAAAAGTACAAAATTAAAAATTGCTTATCGATGGATGGGATAGCGTGCGTCGCTTTACGGTTGAAATTCATGAAACACATCGCAAGAGTCATGACACATCGCAAGAGCCATGACACAATCATAAGACATTTTTTTTTTTTTAATTTACATAAAAAAAATATTTGGAATTACAGCTAATTAACTCGATGATAAATAATGAATCAGTCGTGTACAAATCAACGGTAAATTACATACACCCAGCCCAAGATCTCTTTATCAATTGAAAAAATCTGACCTTGCCGGGAATTGAACCCGGGCCCACCTGATTGCTAGGACAAAGCTCTTGCCACTAGACCACAGAGACTGACTGACATGTGTGTCATGACACATTGCAAGTTCACAAACTCGTTTTGCCTTTTTGGCTCCTTTGGCAGCTTAACAATGTTAATCGCATTGCGATTGCATCAAAAGGGGATTCCCCAAGACTTGGCCGTGTCGGAAGACCGGTGGACAATAGTATACCTGTCTGCAGGATCTCTGCTCCCACATCCGGTTGGTGTGATCGAAGCACTTGGAGTTCTCCCCGTAACTCTCCAGGGCAAAATTCTTGTCGACTTCTGTAAAAAAGAATATGAACAAAAAACATTAAAAATACATTCGATTAAGAAGTGTGAATTGTGTTTTTAATCAATCATGAACTGAAAAATTTTGTACTTTGACATGAGCTTTGTCGCCAATGACCCAGGTTTCGCCTTCCGGCATCTTCAGGCATTACAAGTGCACAAACTGACCAGTCAGTCCAGAACTGTCAGCTCAAGTTCATTTGTGCGCTTGAAATGCCGAAAGGTGAAAACAAAATCGTTAGTTTTAAAATATTAGAATCAATCTTGTTTCAATACTTTAGCAAACTTTGCGATAGTAAGTCCGAAGATGCTTCTGAAAGATGCGAAACACGTGTCACAATTGGTAACACAATATGTGGAATAATCATAGTTATTTTAAATTTTATGTTAAAATGAACTTCCACAAAGATACCGCCGAATCCATCGAAAGTATTAAATTGTGATTGTTTTTTCTTCCAAGAGGTAGCACCAGCCCTGACCAGGAGCTTTTCTTCTATTGAAAAAATTCGACATTGCCGGGACTTGAACCACAAGACCACAGTGACTGACTCAATAATTTAAAACTGGCAAATATCTAAGATATTTTTAGTAATGAATTTTATTTTATTATCTTTATTGAAATCTTGAGCTGTTGTAAAGTTAATTGGCTCATTATATGACCTATGTAAACAACTGGGCAGTCTTTGCAATTGACTGAATCACTCACTTGGGTTGTTGTCGCTGAACGAGCACCTGGATCCTCGCACCACTACGCTGCCGAAGCGCCAAGTGAACTCTTGGGTGTACGGGCAATAGTCTGCCAGGCTGACGCTGCCTCCGTAGTGGGATTCGGTGCCGGGTGTCGCCTCGGATATCCAATCAAAGTGCTGGAAATAACAAAAATTTTGATAAATGGCCAGACAGAGACATACAATAGTTCAGACAAAAAGACGGAAAGAGATGGTGTTCATCGCATTTGTTTAGATCAGGGCTGTGGAGTCGGAGTCGCGGTTTTTGGCAGGAGTTGGAGTCGCCACGGTGTTTTGGCCGGAGTTGGAGTCGTCGCGGTGTTTTGGCCACAGTCATAATCAGAGTCAGAGTCGTGAAAATCTTTTGTAAAGCAGGGCTGCGGAGTCAGTCGTGGAGTCGTGGTTTTTAGGCCGGAGTCCGAGTCATCGCGGTGTTTTGACAGGAGTCATAGTCGGAGTCGAAGTCGTGAAAAACTTTTGAAAAGCAGGGCTGCAGAGTCAGAGCCATGGAGTCGCGGTTATGGTCAATGTTGGAGTCGTGTTTTAGGTCAATTCCGGAGTCAGAGTCTTCAACTCCACAGCCCTGGCTTAGATAGAAATAAATCCAACACTAACCTGATACAGTGGCGGGAGTGGCCGATCGTGCAGGACCAAATTGCACAGTGCAACACTTTCCCTCTGCTGAGAGCACTCAGTCTGCAGGGGATCCCTCTTAACTCTCGAACAGAACGGATGTGCAGATCTTCGGAAACATGAAAATAGTCAAGATAAGATTACAATCACTGATTGATTATGCTGGGGGTTCCCAATGGGGCCCCGCGAACACGTTGCCCTGTCCAATACGATAATAAATAATATATCATTATTGCTTCCATAGGTATCTACATCTTACTTTGAAAAGGTTCTAACGGCTCTTCACACTGTTTTGAGATTTGAGCGTTTGAAGTTTGGATTGATTAAAATTCACTTGTAACAATGGGCAAGTAATAGTGTTTCAAATTACTTATTTGAAGCATATTTTTTCACAACTCTTGCTGAGAAATAATGATCTTAAAGATCTAATGATGGAAATAATAATGACAATCTTAGAACTTTGTCAAATAAATTTAGTAAAAAAACGTGTGCAGATAAACTTTAGAATTCTGCTATCTCTGTTATACAACCGTAGATAATTCTGAAATTCATATATATGTATATATGTTACAGTGAAACTGTATTCTCAGTGAAAATATATTCTTCTCCAAACTGTCATTGAAATCAAATTTGACCGCCCTATCTTCAGCCCAATGTTTGTCTGTGTTTTTCTTTGGTTGCCTTTTTATGAAAGGGACTACTTGTTGATTTTAGGGCGGCAAATCGTCGACTTGGGCCAATAATTTCAATGATCGTGACCATGTTATAATCATGTTGTCATACAAATCTATTACTTGATACATTTTCACTGAAAATACAGTTTCACTGTAACATACATATATGAAGATATAGAAAGAATACAAGGAATATTTTAAATGTGACATCGTTAAAAAGTGATTATAAACCTTGCATGAACACAGAAATGCCTTTTTTAAATTTTTTTAACCATGTCCTCTCCAACTTGGAGCATATGGACTCCTCACGGAGTTTATCTCATCATATGTTTTTCTACGAGAACTGCTTGTTACTCAGTTGCTCAATCTCTCTTTTTCCAAAGTAGGGGATAGAAAGGATACGAGGACTAGGACAGGACTAGTGATTAGCCAATCGCTGTCACATATATATATGAGAGAATGCGGTAAATACAAGCTTTTCCGACCAAAAGGTCATTTTAGGCAAAAATGTCAATTAGAACCTTTTCAGAGTGAGGTAACGATATGTCAATGTAGTCGGGTATTTTGACAGAAGGTACTTGATGGAATCCTTGATTAATAATATGTTAGATAAAACCCACCTATTAAATCAATAGGCATTTCCATGCTAATTTTTTTAAGCCAAGTCCGCTCCCAACTTGGCGCATATCTTTATGTCAACATATGTTTTTCTACGAGAACTGCTTGTTAATCATTTGGTCAGTGGTAAGCTAATCGCTCCTGTTAAGTGCCCCACTTTTGGGAGAAGGGATTTTTTACAAAACAAACATCCATTACCTTTGAACAGTATATATAAATATTTTCGATGGTTTCGGCGGTAACTTTGTGGAAGTTCATTTTAATATAAAATTTAAAATAACTTTGATTATTCCACGTATTGTGTAACTAATTGTGACACGTGTTTCGCCTCTTTCAGAGGCATCTTCAGACTTACTATCGCAAAGTTTGCTTAAGTAAATATATATAAATAAAATTTAAGATATAGTTTTATTATATATAAAATTTAGTATATATAAAATTTAAAATAACTTTGATTATTCCACGTGTTGTGTAACTAACTGTGACACGTGTTTCGCCTCTTTCAGAGGCATCTTCAGACTTACTATCGCAAAGTAAACTTACTTAAGCAAACTTTGCGATAGTAAGTCTGAAGATGCCTCTGAAAGAGGCGAAACACGTGTCACAGTTAGTTACACAATACGTGGAATAATCAAAGTTATTTTAAATTATATATTAAAATGAACTTCCACAAAGTTACCGCCGAAACCATCGAAAACCTTTGAACAGAATCGATTTGTCGTAAAAATCTGCTTACCGGGAATTGAGCCCGGATGGTGCGACATGGAAGTAAACGACATTGACCACTGCACCATTGACCAGACTAGTCCCATCAATTACTTATAGAATTCATTGAAACTCTCGCTAACTTTCGCTAATTCATCTAGATTGATATGCCTGAAGATGTTGAAAGGCGAAAACCGAAGGTGTTGAGGTTATGTGATGTCAAAATAATTACCTGATCTCTTGATCGATTTCCTCCGAGTCGCTTGGTAAAGTAGCAAGAAATATTTCAATACATAAATTATTAAATTTTTATTTTTATATTTTCACTTTTAAGGTGTTCACATAACATTTCTTAAATGCACTTTCTTTTTTTTAACCATATCTACTTCCAACTTATAGCATATGGACTCCTCACGGAGTGTGTCTCAACATATGTTTTACTACGAGATCTGCTTGTTAGTCAGTCACTCAACCTCTCTTTTTCGAAGAGAGTAGGGATAGAAAGGATACGAGGACTAGAACAAGATTAGTGGCTAGCTAATCACTGTCACTATTTATTTATTTATTTATTTATTTATTTAAGAAAAAGCAAATTATGGCATTACAGCTGATGCCAATGCGCCATGTATTTGACAAATATAAATACGTGTATTTATATATATACATACATGTAAATACATAATATTAATCACTAATTAATTAAAAACAAGATGAAAACATTGTAGTCATAAAAACTGAGAGGAAAAAAATTATAAAATCATATTAGAAATTTTCAAAGATGTCAACCGAGTGAGTTCTGACAAAATCAACTTTTATTCATAAAATATAGTATTCGTCTGAACTCACTCACGTCAATATGAAATATGTCGACATCCGAAGCAATGCCGTTTAAAATTGTTAAAGCTCTTCCCAGAGGCATTCCCATTGGCAGACTGGTTCTACCCCTTGGAAGAACAAACGACTCATGCTCACGATTCCTCAAAAAATTATCAGGAACATTCAATTTAACATTTTCAAGAATGGTGGAATTCTCATTTTGGCCTCGGATAAGCCGAAAGAAATATAATGCCAAATACATTTCTCTTCGAGCATTCAAACTATTGAAAGTGAGCATCCCTAGGAGAAAGTCTGTTGGATAAAGCCATGGGTAGTACCCATATGTCCTCAAATAGAGGATTCTCAAAAATTTCTTCTGAACCCTCTCCACCACATAAGAACACATTTCGCACCCCTCGGTGCCCAAACAATCGATCCACTCTCAAGTCGGCTTCGAACCATGCGTCGCTCTTTGTGATCGGATAAGTGGGAAGGGATTTAACAACACAAACACCTATTGCCTCAGAGCAGAATCGATTTCTCGACTGAAAAAATCTGGTTGTACTGAAAAATCGAGCACGGGCGATCCGGCACGGTAGCCAACGATGTTGACCACTGCACCACGGACCAGGTTGCACTTACTTGTGGTTTTTACATTGCTAATGATCATTCTTAGATTATTAATTTTTAATTTAGTAGCGTGTATTGGTAAAAGAGGGCTTCAATGACTTTTTATACCAATTGTTTGTCATACCTTGTAAGTCTTGCTTAACTTTTGTGTAAATATCGCTGTATCTTTGTATTTCAGTAGATAATTCCCACTGTGAGCGAAACCGGTCCTGATCTAACAAATTAAATATGGTATATGTACTAAAAAGGAGTTTACCCGGTTTTAAGGTTCATATCTTATCGTCATACCTGATGGAAGCGTTCTTGATCCACTCCTTGCAAGACCTGGTGACGAAGGCGCACCCGAGTCCTTTACCCCAGTTTAGCTCGCCGGCCTGCTCGTAGTCGGCCTTGTACCAGCCCGTGTCTTCCATAAGGGCCAGCGTCACACGGGAGAACACCGGATTCTGCGTGTGGGTTCCTGTCATCGCTTCATTCTGGCGAACAAAAGAAGAAGGCGTGGTTTAATTTGACGCTTTTTAATCGAGGTGCAAAAAGTGCACTGCACTCCCATACACATATTCAAGTTGGTCAGTTGATAAAAAAAAAACGGTCCAATTTGGTGAGGTGAGATTTGAGTTATTTTAGGTAAGGTTAGGTTTGGGTTAGATTAGGTTAGGTTAGGTTTGTGTTGTTTTAGGTTAGGTTAGGTTTGGATTATTTTCGATAAGGTTAGGTTTGGGTTGGATTAGGTTAGGTCAGGATTATTTTCGATAAGGTTTGGTTTGGGTTAGATTAGGTTGGATTAAGTTAGGTTAGGTCTGGATTAGGTTAGGTTTGGTATATTTTCGACAATCTTAGGTTTGGATTTGATTAGGTAAGGTTAGGTTCATCTCATTCACCTCATTCACATTGGATTTTTGTATCAAGGTTATTCTTTCGATGAAAAAACGTTGCTTACCTCCATTATCCGCTTTTCCCAGTGCGTCAGAGCCGTACCCTCGCCTCCCTGGTCTTCCAACTCGGCGCCTTCCAGGGTACTGCAGTCAAAGTGGTTCCTCACCTAAAAAAATACGCATTGAATTTTTAACTTGTTGATGAGTTTGTCATGGGGTTTCATTACCACTAGGTAGGACTACCATCGTTTTATTTTAAATCGACGCTATAGGGGGGACTTCCATGTATGCTATATTACTTTTGAGTGTGTCATTTCTCTTTTATCGGTAACGGTATCTTACCTCTTTGACAACCCTCGGAGTCACCATGACTTGGATGTTTCTGCTCATGTAGCCACCGCGCACCATCCACCTCTCCCTGGTGATGTTCTTCACGACCTTGTCCGACCACTGGTGGATCTGCAGCCTGTAAATTTGACAATAAACAATGAACAGAGGAACGTCTGCTTTTTAGGATGCATCAAAGTTCTTCAAGTGTCCTTCATCTCTGAGTTTAATTTGATTTCTGACTCGGTGAGTAATTCATGGTGAAGCCAGTACAAGATGTCAGAATATGCATTTATAATATATGACTCTTACATAAACTTTGATAAAAATATACAGTAATGGTAAAGTAAGTAAAGTTCTTACTCTTCGTTTAAAGGGGGACTCCCGGTGTCTGGGTTCCTCTCCGTCAAGGGGTTTCCATCGTCGTCTCTGAAAAAGGAAACATATGTAGATATGAAAATATGTCAAATTTTCCAAATATTTATATTATTAACTTTTAGACGTGGGATTTTTTAACAAACACCAATTGGTGTACATTATAAGATACAATTTAAATACACCCTTTTTCAAATCAATTTCACTTTTTAGCAAATGAAATTCACCCTTATGCAAATGAAATTCACCCTTTTGCAAATCTATTACACCCATTGGCAAATGAAATTAACTCTTTTGCATATGAAATTCACCCTTTTGCAAATGAAATTAACCATTTTTAAAAAATCGTATGAAAAAATAAAGATACCGAATTAAACAATATCTGCTTTTTATGTATTTTAGTTTCATTTGCAAAAGGGTGAATTTCATTTGTTGTCGTCGAATATACCGACCTGTAGAAGGCGTACAACGACACGCTGAATCCCAGCGCGTGTAGCATCTCATGCTGGACTGTGGACAGCATGGATCCCAACTCCTGGGGCCTGGTGGATAACTCCGACGGGCAGAAGTTGGCGTGGCCCGCTATTGGTCTGAAACAATCCAAACAACTGTCAATTCACATCATAAAACTGGCGTAGTCAAGTTACCAAGATGTCGGTCCCTGTGGTAATAACAATGATGAAAATTATTATAAAATATCTCAAAACAGTGTCAAAGAGCAGTTAGAATCTTTACAAAGTAAAGTGTCGAGGGTGGGAAGGGATTTAACAACGCAAACACCCATCGCCTCTAAGCAGAATCGGTTCATCGACTGAATAAATCTGCTCGTACCGGGAATCGAACCCGGGCGGTGCGACACTGCACCACAGACCGGGCCTAAAATTCCCAGCTTAATATTTTTTTAAGATTTTTAAAAAAATATTTGGCATCACAACTTACCCCAATGCGCCAAATATTCTTAATTGTGAAAGTCATACGAGATTAACTCGATGGTAAATAATGAATCAGTCGTGTACAAATCAACAATAAATAACATACACCCAGCCCAAGATCTCTTTTTCTTTTCCATTGAAAAAATTTGGCCTTGCTGGGAATTGAACCCGAGCCCCCTGATCGCTAGAACAAACCTCTTGCCACTAGACCACAGGGACAGAGAGACAGTTTAGCGACCATAGACAAATCATATTAGTTTCCTTTTGATGTATTACCTGTCCAAGACGCTCTCCTGCTGACAATGGGCAGCGTAAGCCACCGTGAGTCCTCGTAGACATCTCTCGGTCTCTATGGCCGAGACGTAGAGCACGAAATCCGCGTCGGCCACGCCCGAGCTGCCATTGCCAACTTTCCCGCACGCCTGCCCTGTGCTGTTGCACACGTAGCACGTCTGCAACAAAACCAAATTGTTGAATCGTATATGTATATAAAAATCAATATTTGTTTGTTTATTTGTTTATACTTTTCCATGAGCTTTATCATTAACGATCCGGGATTCGCCTTTCCGCATCTTCGGGCATATCAAGTGCACGGCTGTACTTGAACCGACAACACGAAAGCGAGGTTGTTAGCGACAAAACTCATAGAAAAGTACAAAAATCAAACGATTCAAATTTTCATAATGAAATTCCATCAAGCAAAATTCTTCATATAATTAATACAGCAAAACAAAATTTAAGCACGAGAACTTTCTTTCCTTGAGTGGCATTGCAACGCTTGCCGGGTATTGGTTAGTAGTTTATAAAATAAGGAAGGAACATTGTCCGAATTGATTAATTCTGTCACTCATCGTCTCCTGATTAAAGATACTTGTCTCTATTTAATCACTCTGAACACCGAGGGGAAAATTAATGTACTCACATTCAGATGCTCCTCTGGTACCTTGACTTCACCGCACTTGGTGGTCTCCAGGCAGTTGTCTATACAGTGCGTCCTGCCTCCTTTCACAAACAAATTCCGAGACGGGCACTTTCTGCAACACACAAATATTCAATCTTTTAACCTGTTACCAGCTACGACTTTTTCAAAAATTAAAAAAGGGCAATAACTTAAAACTACTTACGTTATTTAAGGGCTTAGATGTCTTTGATCCCTTATGAAAGCAATCCCATATTAATGACCATACCACATGGCTTTTAGAGCGTATTTACGAATCCTCGAATCCACACAGTTTATAATATTATGTAAATTTTGCACCCCGATTGGCTATCATAAAATGAATTTTTATTGAATTTTTCTTATAATTGTATGAATAATTTACATTTATTCAATTGGTTTGAAGCATATATAGATGCAAAATAATATTTAAGTTAATATTGTGAATATTTTATCAAAAGTTTTGACAGCCTTGATAACCTCCATACACTTTTTGTTGTACCTTTTAAGAAAACTATTAAAACGAAAAGTTTATATTCATTTTGTGAGCCTTAAGAGATCTCGGATACATATTCGATGTGATAATTTGAGAAATGTTATTTTTTGACGCCTTAAACATAGTTGCCCACCGGTGTGTCGTTAGCTTTAGAACGGTTAAAGAAAATCCTTTTGACTGTCTCACCGATTCAGTCTGATGGCGTCACCAGTTTTCCTGACCATCAAGGTCCTCTCCCAGAATTGGACGGCTTCGGGAAGTATCGTATTCTGAAACATTCAAAGCATTTGAATTAACATACGGTTCATATAAATTGTGACTTCCATTTTGTTCGAGTCATTCCGCCATTTTGTATTCATAAACTTTTAGTATTCATATTGTCCTGTCGATGGCGTAAGCCAAAATAGCTATCAAACATATATATTATGTCGGTCCCTGTGGTCTAGTGGCAAGAGCTTTGTCCTAGCGATCAGGGGGCCGTCCCGAGTTCAATTCCCGACGAGATCTTGGAAATGATGTAATTTATCTCTTATGACTTCCACAATTAAAAATATTTGGTGGATTGGCATTAGCTGTAATGCCAAATATTTTTTTCTTTTCGAAAAAATTAATAAAAAATGTTATATAATTTCTGAAGGACATTAATACATTGCTATTTTTTCATTGTGTTTTCATAATGGAATTTTACCAAGTAAATGCACGCAGAAGTTTTTTTTGACAAGAAATGCTTGTAAATAAATTGCTTAACCTTGCTATATTCAAAGAGAGAAGCCCAATAGCTATTTAATGACTAGTTGTTAGCTAATCGCCCTTGCTACGTCCCGTTTTAAGTATCCAAGACAACGCATGTTTAGACCACTTTTAAGATGTTCACTGTCAATACTTGGTGAAATGGCATTATAATAAAAATAATAAAACATTTTTACTACTTTTTCCACATAAAATTTATTAGAGCATGACCGGTTTCGCTCATGGCGTGCATCATCAACTGATCTATGTTTAGAGGTTCAATTCATTTGAAATATGAATCAGCCATATTAATAAATATCAACTATTCGACCCGACAACTCGAGGAGAAAAGACATTGAGTGTGTATATGTAATTATTGTAAAACTTGAAAATTGATATGGATCTTGCAAGTGCTTGAATGCTTGTAAACTTCTCTTTATGCAAAGAGAGAAGCCTAATTGCTAGCCTATGAGGACTAGTGGTTAGCCAATCGCTTTTGCGACGTCCCGTTTTAAGTATCCAAGACAACGCATGTTTAGACGTTCAATTCAATTGAAATATGAATATGCCATATTAATAAATACTAACTTTTCGACTCGACAACTCGAGGAGAAAATACATTGAGTGAGTGTATAATTGTAAGACCTGAAAATTGATATGGGTCTTGCAAGCAATTGAACCAAAGGGTGTACGGTAAAAACTCATAGCACTAGGCCAATATTTAATAAGTGTGTTTATTAAAATAATACTCACGTTTACCAGGTCGAACTTTTCAGCGTCCAATCTGTAATCAGAAAAAAACACAAAATTAATAAACTTTTAATCAGTTAATCAATAATTAATCAGTTTTTAATTCAAATTAAATTAACATTAAAAAATAATCAAATTTTGAAAGGAACCGTATTGCAAGTGAATTGAACACATTTCCACCTCCAGTTGTTTGACACAAATATGAATTTTGTACGAGTTTCGACTTTGGGCATCGTCAGGCGTTGAATATTAGGACGAATTAATGGTACGATAATACCCACCATTTTAAATCAGTAGGCATTTCTATGTTCATGCAACGTTCAAAATCACTTTTTAACAATGTCACATTTATTCTTTCTATATTGTATATAAACGATACAAACTATTTACTACGCGTCAGATCAAGTACATCCGTGCACTTGGAATGCCTGAAGATGCCAAAATGCGAAACCCGTGTCGTTATTCAAAAAACTCATACAAATTCTTCATATATTGCTTTTTTTTTTTTTTTTTTAACCAACCCGTTCCCAGTGCTCCAAGCATATGGATTCCTCACGGAGTTTATCTCAACATTTATTTGTTCTACAAGAACTGCTTGTTACTCAGTTGCTCGTTTTCGAAGAGAGTAGGGATCGAAAGGATACGAGGATTAGTGGCTAGCTAATCGCTATCACTATGCGCCGCTCTTCGGGATCGGAAAAGTGGGAAGGGATTTTTAATAACACAAACAACCATTGCCTCTGAGCAGAATAAAATTATCGACTGAAAAAATCTGTTCGTGCTGGGAATCGAACCCGGGCGGACGACCCTGGTCGGTCCCTGTAGTCTAGTGGCAAGAGCTTTGTCCTAGGCCATCATTTTTATCAGGGGGCCCTGGTTAAATTCCCGGCAAGGTCAGATTTTTCAATTGAAAAAAGAGATCTTGGGCTGGGTGTATGTAATTTATCGTTGATTTTGTGCACAACTGATTCATTACTTATCATCGAGTTAATCTCAATAGACTTTCACAATTAAGAATATTTGGCGCATTGGCGTAAGCTGTAATGCCAATTTTTTTTATTGATGGATTGAGTAGGCATTTACTTGGTAGAACTCCATTATAATACGGAAAGAAAAATAACAATGTATTTTAGTTCTACATAAATTATTTTATACTAGACGAAGGCGTAAGCCGAAATAGCTATCAACAAATATATAAAATAATTTATGTAGAATTAAAATACATTGTTATTTTTCTATCCGTAATCCAATTTTTTTTTTTTTAAATTATACAAAAATTAAATAAACAATACAAACTATTTACTACGAGTCAGTTCAATTTCATATATGAGCTTGAATTGCCTGACGATGCCGAAATGCGAAACCCGTGTCGCTGGTGACGAAGCTCATAGAAAGGTACACAATTTAAGCGATTCAAAGTTGATACATTAAAAATCTATCATATCAAGTCTGTCGAAATCCAAAAATACAAATCCATATACTGATTGAAAAATCAATTCCTGAAACTGTACGTATTGGTATTGGAACCCGCGAGAGAAGATTTCGATTTTGCTCGTTTTTCATGCATGCGGCCCACAAAATACTATGAAAATTTTTGTGCGGCCCACCAAAAAAAATATAGAATAGATTGCCGTTCCAGCTTTGATTGGTACGCTGGCTTAAAAATAGTGAAAAAAACAAAAACAAAAATGGTTTCGTTCTTATAAGAGTGGTTTACCTGTACACGGAGCGGTCATAATAGAGAACTATCCGCAGCGGCTGGTCCAGGCTTCTTTTTTTGACAATGTGCGCCGGCTCGATGTGAACGCCACGTACGACCTGGAGATCAAAATACACATTAATTGACTTACAAATAGTTATCATCAACACATAATTTTTAAAGTCGTTGACCACTCGACCACGCACCCGGCGTATCTCTTTCCTTTCGAGGACTTGATAAAGACTCATCAGAAGTCAAGTCTTGCACGACATCGTATTGGTGTAAAACTTGTTTGGGAAAATATTTTTTATTATCCAAAGCCCGTTGAAACACATAAACCTTTTTTGCGAGGGAGATGCGTTCCGTATAAAATCGCACAAAAAAAGCTATGTACGATGCCTATAACCTTTAAGCAAGTGAAACAATAAATTGTCAAAATGAACAGTATGTCAGCGCATAAAATATGAAAAACAATGATTTTTATATAAAATACCTACTGTAAGCTAGTTTTACTATGCCAAAAACAATGTTTCATTGCGATCGGATGAACGGTATGGCAGCGCATAGAGTGCGAACAAACAAACAAACAGATTTTTATATTTTAGATCAAATAATTTGGTTGTGTCCCAGACATGCTACGTGTATTAAAAATCATACCGAGATTTTGTCGGGATTTTCCGGGATTTTTCCGGGTTTATTTTTTATCCGAGATTTTTCCGGGATTTTTTTTTTTCACTTAACCTTGATATTTATTCTGCACAATGAAACAATTTACGTTTTTATGAGTGACTTGAGTGACGACGTTTTGAAACCGAGATTTGTGTCAAATCATGACACGAATAAAGAATCTTAATTTACGGCTATAGAAAACACAATACGTGTTTAAAATGTCATATATTATGAACTGGATATATGAAATCTATTATCGAAATCGCCTAAGAAGTGGGTTAAAATTAATTTACACTTAAAATTGCTTAGCGATTAGCATGCCGTTAGTCGATTAACGGATGAATCACAATCGAGATCTTCACAATCTTCCTGCTTTCAGGCTTGGGAAGGTCACTTTGTAGAAGTTCATTTTAGTATAAAATTAATTGTTTGATTTTTGTACTTTTCCATGAGTTTTGTCCAGGGCTGTGGAGTCGGAGTCGGATTCGGAGTCGGAGTCGTCGCGGCGTTTTGGCCGGAGTCGGAAATTTTGAAAAGTTTTTATTTTTGCATTTTATATGTCAAATTTGGCTTTTGATAGGGTTGATATTTAATTGCATACACAAAACCTTATTAACCCGATATTAACCTTTTTTTAGTCGGAGTCGTGGTTTTGGTAAATGCTGGAGTCGGACTTTTTTAGACCGACTCCACAGCCCTGGTTTTGTCGCCAACAAACAAGTAACAGTTCAAGTACATCCGTGCACTTGAAATGCCTGAAGATGCCGAAAGGTGAAGCCCGGGTCGTTAGCGACAAAACTCATGGAAAAGTACAAAATTCGAACAAGTCAAATTTGATATTGAAATGCCATTAAGCACCCTCAGTCGATATTCTTAATTATTGTATGATTATTTGTTTTTGTCGTTTCTTTCATCCCCTCTTTGCTTCCCGTCAAAAGGAAAAAACCCAAAAATCCATTTTGTAATTTGTCTACAACTAGTTCGAGAGTTACAAGCAGTTCTCGTAGAAAAAACGTATGTTGAGATAAACTCCGTGGGGAGTCCATGTTGGATGCGGACATGGTCAAAAAAATCGATTCCGTTCGAAGGCAGTGGAGTCAGGGTTTTTTGGCCGGAGTCGGAGTCGGAAATTTTGAAAAGTTTGAACATTTTATTTTTGCAAATAATATTTCAAATTTGGCCATTGGGATTTGTAGGGGTTAACTTTTTTAGTCGGAGTCGTGTTTAAAGTCAATGTTGGAGTCGGAGTCGTGGTTTTGGTAAATGCTGGAGTCTGAGTCAAACTTATTTTTACCGGCTCCACAGCCCTGGTGTTTTTGCGTGTTGCTGTAATGCCAAATATTTTTTTTTTTTAATTTAAAAAAAAAACAATTCAAAAGTGTCCATTTCTGTAATGCTTACAGTCACTGGCACCTGTCCGATCCATAAGAAGTCGTAAACATTGTGTTGCTATGACAGAAATTAATAATTCTCCGCTTGAATGAACATGAATGTCATCGATTTTTATTAACGTGAGAATAAATAAATAAAATAAATCGAATTACAATAAGTAATAAAAAAAAACATAATGGGCGAAGATCTATGTACATGCCTTCAACAACACAAAACAATTACCCGCAATTCAGGCGTTTCAAACGCGGGGCCCGGGGACGACCGGAATCTCGGGAAAATACCGGCGATCAAAATTCACGGATTTTTTTTCAGTCAAATTTTAACGACTGATGCGTTACCAATATTTTAACTACCTCTCCCATTTAAAAAAAAATATGTTCGTTAACACCCGTCCGTGGCACAGTGTCAACGTTGTTGGTTATGCGTGCCGGACCGCCCGGGTTCGTTTCCCGGTACGAGCGGATTTTTTCAGTCGATAAATCTGTTCGAAGGCGTGGGTGTTTGTATTGTTGAAAATTCCTTCCCACCTTTCCCATCCCAAAGAGCGACGCATAGTGACAGCGATTAGCTAATCACTAGTCCTGTCCTAGTTCTAGAGCAACAAGCAGTTCTCGTAGAAAACATATTTTGAGATAAACTCCGTGAGGAGTCCATATGCTCCAAGTTGGGAGCGGACATGGTTAAATAAAAAAAAATTAACACATTTCAAGTGTGTCAACTAACAGATCACTCCCGTGCAGCTTTGCATCGGTCCAAGTAAATGAGGAATAAATTCGGTTATTTTCTTAATCGCAAAGCTTTTACTTGGTTGAACTCATTATAAATGTCGGTTGTGAAACAACGGCTGCATATACGGGCGATGGTGGGACAACTAAATTTTACAACAAAATGTAACATAAATTGAATATTACAGATATTCTATTGCAGCGTTGTTCAACATAAATCGTTCGGTAGGGGCCACATGAAATATAACTAGTATTTGATGGGCCGCACACACAATAAACAAAAAAAAACAACGTCAGCAAAATTGTATCCATGTCCGCTTGCAATGTGTCGCTCGTGGTATCCTATTGGAGATATCTAAACATTTTCTACGACAACTGGTTGTTACTCAGTTGCTCAAACTCTATTTAATTCCATGACGGAAGGAACAGAAATTACAAGGCTTGGGTAGGATTAGCGAACCTGTGACGTCCGTTACGGAAGCCAACGACCTTCTGATATATATTTCAATATACAGTGAAACCCCGATTCTACGTTTTTCAAGACACCGTATAAAACAAATGATTAATGCGGGAAACGATGAATGCGGGAATGTTTCAAATATGAACAATATGCCGGGAATATAGATAATGAACGCACCTCTCGGGAAAACGTATAATGCGAGAACGTAAGATCGGGGTTCCACTGTAAATTCAACTATTCAACAGAAACCTACCATATAAAAGGTTTGACTTCATCAGAAGCGGAACCTTCATCTGTTGTTCCTGTTCACTTTTAAGGTGTTCACTGTCAATACTTGGTGGAAAGGCATTATAATAAAAATAATAACACATTTTCAGTACTTTTTCCACATGAGATTTATTTCATCAGGACCGGTTTCGCTCATTTATTTTTTATTTTTATTTTTTATTTTTTTATATAAAAAAATATTTGGCATTACAGCTTGCGCCAATGCGCCAAATATTCTGAGTTGTGAAAGTCACACGAGATTAACTCGATGGTAAATAGTGTATCAGTTGTGCACAAAATCAACGATAAATAACATAACACCCAGCCCAAGATCTTTTTTTTCAATTGAAAAAATCTAACCTTGCCGGGGATTGAACCCGGGCCCCCCGATTGCTAGGACAAAGCTCTTGCCACTAGACCACAGGGACCGACATGGTGAGCATTATCGACTGATCAGTTTCACCGTTTTTTCCGGACATAAAAAAAAATAATAACCGGTACTTTTTCGAGTCAGTATCTTGTCCGCGGCCCTTCATTTGCATTCCCCGGGCGTCCAGTGATAATAATTATTTAAAAACAAATAACACATAATGATTGACTTTTTTATTACTATTTTCGTATACAATAGTGAAGTCACGATTTTGCATTGAATGGGAGAAAAAAATCACAAATAGGATCGCCTCGCGATGATGGTAAATAGCGCGTCGTAATGGACGCCAGTTGTCGAGAACCATTGGCATGCTTGCTTAGCCCGTGCCAGTGACACAGTTGGTTGAATCACTGGAATTAAGTCAAAAAAGACAAAACAATAACTTAGATTATATATAATACTAGCCAGTACCCAGCAAGCGTTGCAATGCCACTCAAAGAAAGAAAGCATGGGTGCACAACTAAAAATAATAGTTTGTTTATAATTTGTGAAGTTATAGTATTATAAATTTGCAACCGACATAGCGCGTATGTTTGACACAGAGTTCCTCAACTTTTTTTCCCCACTGACCACGGTTAGGGAGAGTGGCGGCTCGTTGATAAGATAGCTGGGGGTGCTGAAAATATTTATTTTCATTATATTTCTCCGGTTCGTGTCGCAGTGTCATCGTTGTTGGCTTGCGTGCCGGACCGCCCGGGTTCGATTCCCGGTACGAGCGAATTTTTTCAGGGGATAAATCTATTCAAAGGCATGGCTGTTTGTGTTGTTGAAAATCCCTTCCCACCTTCCCTATCACAAAGAGCGACGCATAGCGAGAGCGATAAGCTAACCATAGTCCTGTCCGAGTCCTTGTATCCTTTCAATCCCTACTCTCTTCGAAAATGAGAGGTTGGGCAACTGAGTAACAAGCAGTTCTCGTAGAAAAACATATGCTGAGATAAACTCCGTGAGAGGTCCATATGCTCCAAATTGGAAACGGGCATGGTATAAAAAAAAACTAGGCAAGCGTTGCAATGCCAATCAAGGAAAGAAAGTGTTTATTGAAGTGCTTTCGGATGCACAATATTTTAGACAAATAATTTCGATTTAATTTCACTAACATTGATCGGTATCGATGACATTTTCCGTTTGACGTTTGCTGTTTGTCTTTAGAAGATTGCCTATGGTACGACACACGCGCCACCTACTGAAAGTTAATTGTACTATGCCTACGACCTTTGCGCAAGTGCAACAATAAGTTGTCAAAATGAATGAATGGCAGCGCATAAAATATGAAAAAACATTTATTTTTATATAAAAGACCTACTGCAAGATTAACTTAGGGAAAACATTAATTCCATCAAGCAACTTAACTTGAAATACTAAAAAAATTTAGCTACTTCTCTAAAAGCGAAACACGTGTCATCATAGTTCGTTAAAATACCTACAAATCAACGATTCATCAGTTTCAGTTCATTCGAGCGCTTGAAATGACTGAAGATGCCGAAATGTGAAACCTTGGAAAAGTACGAAATTCAATCGATTCAAATTTGATATTGAAATTGCATCAAGCAACTCTTTCGAAAGCAGAGCTGTGGAGTCGGAGTCGTGGGGTCTGGGCTTTTTTGCCGGAGTCGGAAATTTTGAAAAGTTTGAACTTTTTATTTTTCCATTTAATATGTAAAATTTGGCTTTTAGTCGCATTGATATGGTTGATATTTAATTGAATACACATACACAGAAAAATTAAGGGAAAATGGTGACGATATTGAATTTTTTTTGGTCGGACTCGGAGTCGTGGTTTTGGTAAATGCTTTTTTCACCGACTCCACAGCCCTGCTTAAAACAGATTGACCCAAAAAAAATGTTCACTATCAATGTAAGCTACATATTTACAATATGACGGAACGTCCTTCAAAAGAAACAACTCGAACATATAAGATTTATGACTATTCCAAATTGCTTTGTTCGGTATTCAAATACACACCGTTTTCTACTGACATAATAATCCAACAACACAATAAGCTAAATATGTAACTACTTCCAAGTCCGGTTGCGCCTATTACGACGTCATCATCAACACAGGTGCGTGAGTGCTAACTACCGCCCATTTTTAACACTTTGGTTAATTAACACTCAAATACCCGGCCCTGCGCCAGTGAGTTTTGCGCATAACGCGACGTATCGATATCTGTTAGCACAAGACGAATTTGATTTGAATTCTTGTTTCGTTATACACCTAAACTTTTTTTGTGCGGTAGATGCCAGGGCTGTGGAGTCGGAGTCGTGGAGTCAGGGCGATTTGGCCGGAGTCGTACTCGGAGTCGGAAATTTTGAAAAGTTTGAACTTTTAATTTTTGCATATAATATGTCAAATTTGGCTATTGGCCGGATTGGTAGGGTTTATATTTAATTGAATACACATAATTAGGAAAATTAGGAAAAAAAAGTCGTGGTTTTGGTAAATGTTGGGAAGGGATTTTCAACAACACAATCACCCATGCCTGTGAACATATTAATCGACTGAAAAAATCTGGTCGTACCGGGAATCGAACACGGGCGGTCCGGCACGCAAAACAACAACGTTGACCACTGCGCCACGGACCGGACTTGAACTACGTCCAATAAATGGTTGAACCGACATTGACTTAATTTTAATATCAATCATTAAAGAATTGAGGAATAGGTGGATGGAAAAAAATAGAACATTGAGGAGTGCAAAAGGTTAAGGGATTGTTGTATGTGTCAACCAATTTACTTTGGCAAAGAAAAAAGTTTGATTCATATAATTCGGCACCTCACGACTTTTCATTGTTGATTAATGTAAACCTTAATTTTGTATTGACATCAAGCTATGTATAACACGGATTTAAATTACACGACATTTTTGTGGAACCATATAACCGTGTTATAAGAGGCATGAGTGTATTAAGGAGTGCAACGGGTTAAGGGACGGTTGTATGTGTCAGCCACTTTACACTGATTTATACTACACGACGTTTTCGTGGAACCATATAACCGTGTTATACGAGGTATGAGTGTATTGAGGCGTGCAAAGGGTTAAGGGATTATTTTATGTGTAAATCACTTTATATTGGCAAAGAAAAAAGTTCGATTCATATAATTCGGCACCTCACGACTTTTCATTGTTGATTCTTGGGTCATTGGTTTCGCAAGCAAGCTGCTCGACATTTTGTGCGAGATGAAGAAATCTATGCATTATTTATTTTTTTGAATTGTTAGCACATTTCTGTGTGAACGAAATCATAATATTGCAGTCACTTTGACATGCCTAATGTGAGAGTTGTTTGTACCAGGGCTGTGGATTCGTTCAAAAAAAATACGATTCCAACTCCAGCATTTACCAAAAACACGACTCCGACTCCGACTATAAAAGTTTAATATCGTCCCTTTTTTTCCTAATTTTCCTAATTATATTGAGTATTCAATTAAATATCAACCCTAACAATCCGGCCAATAGCAAAATTTGACATATAATTTGCAAAAATAAAAATTTCCGATTTCGAGTACAACTCCGGCCAGAACGCCGCGACGAATCCAACTCCGGCCAAAAAGCCCCTACTCCACGACTCCGACTCCACAGCCAACGTCGTTGGCAACCGTGACGGAGACCCCGGGTTCGATTCCCGGTACGAGCACATTTTTTCAGTCGATAAATCGAAAATTCTGCTTAAAGGCAATGGGTGTTTGTGGTGTTATAAATCATTTTCGATCCAAAAGAGTGACGCAACTATGACAGCGATTAGTTAACCACTAGTCCTCGTATCCTTTCAATTCTTACTCTCTTAGAAAAAGAGAGGTTGAGCAACTGAGTAACAAGCAGTTCTTTTAGGAAAAACACATGTTGAGATAAGCGCAGTGAGGAGTCCATATACTCAAAGTTGGGAGCAGACATGGTTAAAAAAAAAAAATTTTGTGCGGCAGATACGCTTCGCGGAAAATCGCACAAAAAAATTTATGGCTTAATATAGGAACATAACATGTACAAGGACGCACGTGTCAAGGTCACATTGTAATAAACAGGTTAAACACTGGATTTTGCACATACAGTATGTAAAGAACGCTCTGTTTATTTTGTTATTACATGTACGTTTATATATTCCCAAAAATATAATTAATTATATTTTAAAAAACCGCATAACTTTAAAATCGCACAAATATATTCGCACAAAAAGAGGTTTGTTTGTAATTTATTTTTTGAGCATTTATCATCAATTGAAGCGATAAAACGACAGTGCGCCAGATATTTAGGAAAGATTATATTTTAGGCCAAATCGGATACTGATTTAATCTATTGCAGCAATTTTACGAAGGCTGTGGAGTCGGAGTCGTGGAGTATTTATTCATATAACATGTAAATTTAATGCACATAAATAGGATAGGTAGGAAAAAAACGTTTTTTAGTCGGAGTCGTGATTTTGGTCAATGTTGGAGTTGGACTCGTATTTTTTTTAACGACTCTACAGCCATGGTGTCAACTGTCAATTCATGGTGGAAAGGTAATACATTTTTAAAAAATAAATCATTTTTGTTTTTGCTACTTTGAATTTAATTTTATAATGCTCAAGTCAAATATAGTTTAATACCCCTGCTTTCAGTTAAAACATATTAAAAAAAATTAAATTTAAATGTTGCCAATTCATTTTTCATTCATACTTCATTAAAACGTGTGACAAGAGACAGTGTGACTCAAAAGTGTGAGAGAAAAATGATTAAAAATTACCGAAGCGAATTATCTACTCGAGTTTCGCAAAAAGATGCCAAAACATGAATACCGTATAAAGGGATAGTACCATGAAAAATTGTTTTTTTACTACTTACTATTCCACATTAAATTTATTAGATCAGGACCGGTTTCGCTCACGGCGAGCATCATCAAATGAAGATATTTAGAAACCGCTCCTGATCCGGTCGGTGTTTTAATGTTTTATTCAGTGTTGCCAGACGTCTCGATTTGAAACTTCCGAATCCCTAATACTAATTATCTCTTGCTAAATTTGGAACAATGTCACACACTGATACTAATTTGATGTGATTATTATGGGGAAAAAAATGTCTAAAAACAAATTAATATCAAATAATATATCTCAAATTATCACATTGAATATGTTAAGGCTCACTAAATGAATATAAACTTTTCGTTATAATAGTTTTTTTAAAAGATATTCAACAAAAAGTGTATAGAGGTTATCAGGGCTGTCAAAACTTTTGAAACAATATTAACGTAAATATTATTTTGCAAGTTCGTTAGGACAAAGCTCTTGCCACTAGACCACAGGGACCGACTAATATTTTTGTAATATTTTTTTATTCGCATAAAAAAAGCTCTGACAGCTATGATTCATCGGTGGGCAACTACATATGTTCAAGGCGTCAAAAAATAATATTTCCAATAATGTATCCGAGATCTCTTAAGGCTCACAAAATGAATATAAACTTTTTGTTTTAATAGTTTTTTTAAAAGATATTCAACAAAAAGTGTATAGAGGTATTTTACTTTTGATACAATGTTAACGTAAATATTATTTTGTATTTATATATGTTTCAAACCAATTGAATAAATATAAATTATTCATAAAATCATAAGAAAAATTCAACAAAAATTCATTTTATGATAGCCAATCGGGGTTCAAAATTTACATAATATTATAAACTATGTGTGACAACCCTTATCGAGGATTCGTAAATACGCTCTAAAAGCAATGTGGTATGGTAATTAAAATGGGATTGCTTTCATAAGGGATCAAAGACATCTAAGCCCTTAAATAACTAAAAGTAGTTTTAAGGTATTGTCTTTTTTTAATCTTTGAAAAAGTCGTACCTGGTAGCAGGTTAATAATAGTAATTAAAGCTGCGGTCCCCAACTTTTGCGTGTGTTGCAAAGTTGGGGACCGCTCCCGTTCAGAAACACAATTTTTTTTTTTTTTAATTTACCATATCCGCTCCCAACTCGGAGCATATGGACTCCTCACGGAGTTTATCTCAACATTTGTTCTTCTACGAGAACTGCTGCGAAAATTTTCTCTACTTTTTTTAACAGATTGAAAGGATACGAGGACTAATGGTTAGCTAATCGTTCCTTTTTTTTTTTTTGAGATCGGAATGGTGAGAAGAAGTTTTCAACAACACAAACAAATCGAACCCAGGCGGTCCAGCACGCAAGCCAACAACGTTAACACTGCGCTAAGGACCAGACAGTTAATTATTGTAATTAAAACAGCGGCCCCCAACTTACTATTGTCTACTACAGAGAGTGAGAGATCAAATTGTGCTGATAGGGTTATGCTCCCGATGGAACATCTCAACAGTTGTCGTTATTACGTGAACTGGCTGTCAGTCAGTCGATTGAAATTTATATTTTTTTTTTATCATTACGCAAGGACGAGCGCCGAGAACTGGTAGTCACGCAATGTCATTTTTTTTTTTGTGAGTGCTAAAATTGATGAGCACCTGATAAGTCGGCACGAGTCGTTTTTACGAAAACTGGTCATTGGTCAATCGATCGAAATTTATATGTACTTTTGTCATGATATAAAAACGAGAGCATTTCATGACTATTATTTTCTCGCATATCACAATTGTAAAGGGATAGATTTTTTAGATTAAATAAGTTACAATCAACCCTCGCACACAAACTCCATGAAATTTTTTCGACGTATGTCAATAACTTCTTTTTGTCATCAAAAAATCACATTCAAATTATTTCACTGTGCAAAAATTACTAATTATAATTAATGCAGCGGCTACCCAACTTTGCAACACACGCAAACGCCCCCGATGCGAAACACTTGACTCAATATATAATATAATATGAAGGTGATTTTGTTTATAATTCATTTCCGTCCATAATCTCGATCTGATAAAAAGAACTGTCGGTTGACTTCAGGTTTCGCGCTTGCTACATTTCCCACGCATATTTCCGCGCGTTCAGGTCTCTTGTATGGAGAAAACGAACATGTTTAGTTATTACGAACAACAATGCAACAAAACTTGAACCAATTTAATTGCAACATGATTTTTTTCACAAACAATGGGTTTTTATCATAGAAAGGAAGTATTTTTTAAACCGATTATAAATATATATCATTTTTTCATATTTTTTTCCCATAGTATCACATAATTATATAGAATTAATTAACAATAATATGTGTGCATGCAATAAAAATAAACTTTCCAATTAGAATGTCACATCAAAGGTTGGCGATTCACGTCGCCGTTAGATTCAAATTTAAGCCAGGGGTCATCAGACTTTTTGCGAAACGGGCCGGATTGAAATTTTTAAAAACTTGGTGGGCCGGATGACAAATAAATTAGTGGTGTAATCAAATAAGAATATCAATCTTCATGTTTTTGTATAATTACATAATGTAATTTCCAGGGCTGTGGAGTCGGAGTCGGAAATTTTGAAAAGTTTGAACTTTTTATTTTTGCATTTAATAGGTCAAATTTGGCTTTTGGCCGCATTGATTGGGTTGATATTTAATTGAATACATATAAATAGGAAAATTAGGAGAAAAAAGTGACGATATTAACCTTTTTTTAGTCGGAGTCGTGTTTTTGGTCAATGTCGGAGTCGGAGTCGTGGTTTTGGTAAATGCTGGAGTCGGAGTCGGAGTCGCACTTTTTTTCACCGACTCCACAGCCCTGGTAATTTCTATTGGAATTTGTATTAGAAAATATTTATTATATTTTATAGGTACCAATTGATGAATTGAAATAAATGTGAACTAAATCATGATATTAAAATAAAAAAATCTCATTTCAATAATTTATTTTCAAAAATCAGAGGAAAAAAAGAGGGAACATTGCTTCAAACAAGACTAAAGAACCGTTTTCGGATGCGCGTAGGAAGGTATTCATACATTCGAACAGAAATCAGAAGTCGGAGTCGGAGTCGTCGCGGTGTTTTGGCTGGAGTTGGAGTCGGAGTCGTGAAAAACTTTTGAAAAGATTGCACTCATGATTAAATGTAAAATTAAACGGATTGGTTGGTTGATTTTTAATTGATAAGCATAAATAGGAAAGGTCCGTGGTGCAGTGGTCAATATTGTTGGCTTCCGAGCTGGACCGGCCGGGTTCGAGTCCCGATACGAGCAGATATTTTTAGTCGATAAATAGATTCTATTCAAAGGCAATGGGTGTTTCTGTTGTTAAAAATCCCTTCCACCTTGATCCCAAAGCGGCGCATAGTGAGAGCGATTAGCTAACCACAAGTCCTGTCCGAGTCTTTGTATCCTTCCCATCCCTACGCTCTTCGAAAAGGTTGAGAGAAAAGAGAGGTTGATCAACTGACTTAACAGTTTTCGTAGAAAAACATATGTCGAGATTAACTCTTAAAGGAGTCTATATCAGTGGTTCTCACGTGAAAATGTCTGGTGGCCGCACAAAATTTTTGTTCGAGTCTGTTGTGTTTTAGTTTTGTCAAATGTGCCTAAGCATGTTTGACGATTTACAATTGTTATTAATTGCATTCGAAATGATTCATTTTCAGAGTATTTGTTGGCAAAAATTATCTTGTAAAACCACTTTTTTAAAATTATCAATATTTACTATGAATCTGCTAGTGGCCGCAGATGAGAACCACATGTCTATATGCTCCGTGTTGGGAACGGACATAAGGTACGATATAAACCTGACGTGAAAAGATTTTTTTGGTCAATGTTGGAATCGGAGCCCTGTAAAAATCATTTTTTGAATTGATAGTTTCACACTTAATTGAAGACAGTTTCTGTCTCGAGTAATTTGAAAAAATACTATTATTTATTTATTTATAAATGTACATTGCAAAAATTGCTTTTGCAATGTTAAAAAAGATGAAAACATTGAAATAAAAAATACATTGGAAATTGGCAAAAAAGTCAACCGAGTGAGTTCCGACAAAATCAACTATAATAAATAAAAAATAGTATTCGTCTGAACTCACTCACGTCCATGTGAAATATGTCGACATCCAAAGCAATTTCGTTTAAAATCACAAAAGCCCTGCCCAGTGGCATTCCCATTGGCAGACTGGTTCTACTCCTTGGAAGAGCAAACAACTCATGTTCAGTTTTCCTCAAAAAATTAACAGGGGCATTCAATTTATTATGATATAATCTGTAATTCTAAATATCTGTAGCCAGATGATAAAAACAATGTTTAAAAAATGGTCCCTTCAGTGAAACAGTTTGTGAACCACTGCGCTAAACAACAACATGGAAGTCGTGAGTTCGAAAATGCACTTTCAAAATGCAGTTCGAATGAGAACAATCGACCAACGCCCATCGTCCCTTCGAACAAAGCATTCGCGAATGATAATTCAGTTCATCTTTCGCGTCTAGAAACACATTAATCAGATGCAATTATTACCGAATTATATAAAGTGAGCAATTCAATACTGAACTGGCATGCACTTGATAGAACTCCATAATCAATAGCCAACCGTTACAGCTCACATTGTAACACCTCGCTCGATAAATCTCTTTTGACACTGTATTAAAATGTAAAAATACATTGTTTGTACTTAATACACAGTATCAGGACCGGTTTCGCTCATCACGAGCATTTTAAAATGCAATAATAAACAAAAAACGTCTAATTATTTTGTACGATTCTATGTATGTATGTATTGGTTGGATCGGCATTTACTTGGGAAAACTCCATTACAGCGCGGTCACAAACAGCGGCGATTTTAGTTCTACAAAGTACATATACAGTGGAACCCCGATCTTACGTTCTCGCATTATACGTTTTCCCGCGTGGTGCGTTTATTTTCTATAGTCCCGGCATTTAGTTCATATATAAAACTTTCCAGCATAAATCGTTTCCCGTATTTAACGTTTGTTTTATACGGTCCCTTGGAAAACGTAGAATCGAGGTTTCACTGTATATAACCGTTTAAAGTTTGTACTTTTCTAAAAGTTTTTTCGCTAATCACCCGGCTTTCATCTTTCGGCATTTTCAGGCATTTCAAGTGCACGAATGAACTTGACAAGTGGCAGTGTATGAACAAGTAAAACGTTAGTTTTAAACAAGGCTCTGGAGTCGGAGTCAAAGTCGTGGAGTCGGAGCTTTTTGGTCGGAGTCGGAGTCGTCGCGGGGTTTTGGCCGGAGTCGGTTTGAGCTTTTATGTTTTGCATTTCATATGTCAAATTTGGCTATTGGCCGGATTTATCGGTTGATATATAATTGAATACACATAAATAAGAGAAGTAGGGAAAAAAATTGAGTCGGAGTGGTCAATGTTGGAGTCGGAGTCGGAGTCGTAATTTTTTTAACGACTCCACAGCCCTGGTTTTAAATTTAGTTGATTTAGGTAAAATTAAATGAACCTTTTGTAATGGTATGAGTAACAACAATATTATGTACCTACTGATATCAAAAGCTTAGCACCGGTTTCTCGAGTATAATTGAAAAGGAATTTAAGTACCCTATCAACAAAAAAAAACTAGGTTATCACATTACAGACAGATGAATAAATCACTTTCAAGGTGTTCACTGTCAATACTTGGTGAAATGGCATTATAATAAAAATAATAAAAAAAATTAAATACTTATTCCGCGTAAAATGTTTTATTATTTGAATGTCATTAAACAATTAAGATAACTCCAGTTCAAGTTTTGTTTAAAAACATTGAACGGCCAGTTCTTGAACTGTTGTTATCAAAACAATGTTAATGACTTTTCAATAAAATGATAACGGCACATAAAGGTAAATAATCTATTCTAGGTCGATTGCATGCGGTTACATAACTCCGGGAAAATAGTCTATTTTATTAATTGAAATCCCGGTTTTTCCATGGCTCCTTAACCAGTGGCGGCTCGTCCAAACGCATTGTGGAACTGAAGCAACCCCAAGAAAGTTGAGAAAAATTTATTAATATATATGTATATTATTGATTGAGTAGGCATTTACTTGGTAGAACTCCATTATAATACGGAAAGAAAAATAACAATGTATTTTAATTCTACATAAATTATTTTATATATTTGTTGATAGCTATTTCGGCTTACGCCTTCGTCAGAACTATGTTTAAAACGTGTATTAGAGATAGCTTATATACCCTTTGCTAGACAGGGTGCCTCCTACATAATCTCTTTCTGTTGAAACCATACCTACGTCACATGAAAGAATTTAAATAAGTTTGATTTATTGGTCTAAAGTAATGGTGGGAAACAATAATTTGGGTATTTTTGGGTTATTGGATCGTGTGAAACCACTAATATTTTTCGTTCGATTGAGGGTTTTTACTGAAGGCACTTGATTGAATTTTAATATCAAGTTTGAAACGTTTAATTTTTGTACTTTTCGTAAGTATATTCAAAGTATATTCAAGTCAAAGTCAAGTCTGAAAGTATATTCAAGACAATTTTATTTTTATTGAATAAAAGAGATCATATATTCTTTTAATCCCAACACGGAATATTTTTTCTTTTTGGTATACAATTCACTGAGCTGTTTCAAAGACAACAAATATATATATGGATTAGTTCCTTTATTGCGAGTATTAGTTATTTTTCTTTCCGTATTATATGTATATTATTTGAAAATATCAGGGCTGTGGAGTCGGAGTCGTCGCGGCGTTTAGTCCGGAGTCGTATTCTGGATTTTTTGTGTTTGCATATAATATGTCAAATTTGGCTATTGGCCGCATTGATAGGGTAGATATTTAATTGAATACACACAAATAGGAAAATTAGGCAAAAAAAAGTGACGATATTAAACTTTTTTTAGTCGGAGTAGGAGTCGTGTTTTTGGTCAATTTTGGAGTCGGAGTCGTGGTTTTGGTAAATGCTGGAGTCGGAGTCGAACTTTTTTTTTGCGAATCCACAGCCCTACAAAAAAACTCCGACTCCACCACTCCGACTCCGACTCCATAGCCTTGTTTATTGCTTCTAATTAATTACTCACTAGAAAGTGTTTTTCCCAAGAATATAAATGCATAGCTTCAATGATTTATGAAATGCACGTCGTTGTTAATTTAAATAATTTTGATATAAATAATAAAATATAATGAATATAAATATTTTAAGCACTCCCAGCTATCTTATTCACGAGCCGCCACCGTCCCTAACCGTGGTCAGTGGGACAAAAAGGTTGAGGAACTCTGTGTCAAACATACGCGACATGTTGGTAGCAAATATAATACTATAAATTCACATATTATAAACCAACTATTTTTAGTTGTCTTTTTTAAATTTCTATACGTTTTGAATAAAAGAATGTTAAACATTGTTTGCTTGCAAGCAGGGACTGCGATACCGGGACGAACATTTAAATGCCGGTATCCCGGTGATTCATATTGATTACCGGTTGAAGAAATTATAAGTAAAAATGGCCTGGTCCGTGATGCAGTGGTCTACGTCGTTGGCTTTCGTGACGGACTGCCCGGGTTCGATTTCCGGTACGAGCTGATTTTTTCAGTCGATAAATCGATTCAATTCGACGGCGAATTATGTTTTTGCTGTTAAAAATCCCTTCCCACCTTTATGATCGCAAAAAAGCGATGCAAACCAAAAGCGATTATCTAAGAATTAGTCCTGTCCTGTGCTGCGGTCCGTCCTCATACGGGCCCAATATGCCACGCTGACTTGATCTCAACCAAGGCCAATTTTGAGGCATTCGATAAATTCGCAACATCATATGGGGAACGGGATAATCTTGATTCCTCTTCAGATTCAACGCGAAGTAGATTAAACTCCACGTATTCTCAGTATACAGATACATAAGATACTTAATATCACTCTAACAAAGTGGCTGAGCAAGTCACATTTTCTTTTTTTTTCTCTTTCTATTTTTCTTCTCTTTAAGCACCTTAGTGCATGGTTAAAAGATCAGTCCCGTGCAGCTCTGTCTCGGGCCAAGTAAGTGAGGAGTAAATTCGTTTCTTTTCTTGATTGTATAGCGTTATGGAAGGCGGCTGTGAAAAACGGCTGCACACACATAACGGATGGGTGGTGGGACAACCAACTTGTTCACCCAAATATATAGTCCTGTCCTGGTCCTCGTATCCTTTCAACTCCTACTCTCTACAAGGAAGAGAGGTTATCGAATACTCGATACTCGAGAATATTCGTCCACTTTTCAAGTACTCGATACTCGAGTATCTACAAAACAAAACTCAACTCATACTAAAATTTGAGACGTTTAATTCTTAATTATTTTTGAAATATACGTTTTATAAATTGAAATAAATTTATAAGTTAAATTAAATATAAGCTTTTTTGTTTATTTATCATGTATTTATATAAAAAAAAAAATTTAATATATATTTAGGTATATCTGAAAATGCTCGAGTACCATTTAAATTTTACAACTCGATACTCGAGTACTTGATGAATTCCAACTCAGGATCCGCTGTAGAGACTCCAATTCGAGTATCGAGTTTACTCGTCCATTTTTCAAGTACATACTCAAGTAATTTGAAAAATACTCGAGTAATACTCGTAATTTATAAATGAAGGTTTATTTCAGATTTTTTTTTAAGCAGTGGACAGAAAAACTGGATAGCATTATTTTATTCAATGGTAGTACTCGAGTATTTTGAAATTTTGCTACTCGATACTCGAGTAGTTGAGATGTCGAGTAATTGGAGTCTCTAATCCGCAGGCTTCACCCAGAAGAAAGTGATTTAAAATAAACCGGTATTAAAAGGCAGCCGAAATACCGAATATCCCGGATACGCTAATAACAGCATCGAAGGCCCTGCTTGCAATAGCGTATAGTTATATTTTTTTCTATGGCGCTTTGACCTTTCTCGATTCACGACCACACCTTGGGTTCGGTTCTCAAAATCTAGCGAGGCGATAATGTGTGCATGATAATGACGTAACTGTGCACTGTTGCAGCGGGTTAAGAGCAGTGACTTTGATTTGTTGCACACGTTGTTCAACGCTTTAACCTTCCATAGCAATTTGCCGTACACGACTTAACAATCGACAGCAAATTTGACAGATCGTTACGTGATTTTTTGGTAAAAAAATTACCAGGTCTGTGGAGTCGGAGTCGGAGTCGTACTCGGAGTCGGAAATTTTGAAAAGTTTGAACTTTGTATTCTTGCACATCTATATATATATAAAAATGAATGTTTGTCTGTCTGTATTTCCGCTATGGACTACTAAACCGCTCGACTGATCGATGTGAGACTTTACAAATTTATTGAGTACACTCCCGCAATGGTTTTTGGCCTACCAACCCCTCTCCCCAACCACCCCCCAACCACCCCCCAACCTCCACCCCCCATTTTTTTTTTTAAAACTTTACGAATTTTTTGAGTTCACTCCTTCGAAGGTTTCTGGCATACCCCCCCCCATACGCCCCAAAATTACCAGTGCTGTGGAGTCGGAGTCGGAAATTTTGATCATTCTATTCTTGCATATAATAGGTCAATTTTTTTAGTTGAAGTCTTATTTTTGGACAATGTTGGAGTCGGAGTCGTGGTTTTGGTAAATGCTGGAGTCGGAGTCGGACTTTTTTTTCACCGACTCCACAGCCCTGTTTTCTACATTGCTAATCTGATTAAAATTTAGAATCAACTTATTTTATACTTTGCGAGTCCGGAGATGCCACTGAAAGGGGGCGAAACACGTGTCACAATTAGTAACACAATACGTGGAATAATCAAAGTAATTTTAATTTTATTTTTTTTATTTTTCTTTTTAATCAACCAAAGCACACCTAGATATCTTATTCACCAGCCGCCACTTGATATAAACCCACGTGTTAAATGGATATAAAATAATCATTTTTTTGCCTCCGTATACAACACGCAACCTCCGCCATTCGTTTTAAAGCAATTAAAAACATACACGAGGTGGAAAAAATGAATAATTTGGAGTCACGAATTGTTAAATGAAGATGGCGAATCAATCATAATGATGTGACTGTGAAGCGAAGAAGAGAATGTAAACAAAACACGAGTCGCGTGTTTCCCGTCGACATGCCATCGTCAGACACCGGTTGATGAATGTATCACTCAACAATTGGTTGTGGCAAACGCCAGATTCAAAAAATAGCTATCAATCATTATTCGTAAAAAAACTACTGTTGAAATTGATACAAATTGCCAGGTTCGTGGTGCAGTGGTCAACGTCATTGGCTTCTGTATCGGACCGCAATGGGTGTTTGTGTTGTTAAATATCTCTTACCACCTTTCCGATCCCAAAAAAGGGAGGCGATTAGCTAACCACTAGTCCTTTCTTAATCCTCGTATCCTTTCAATCACGACTCTCTATGAAAATGGGTGGTTGAGCAACTGATTAACAAGCAATTCTCGTGGGAAAAAAAACATGATGAGATAAGCTCCGTAAGGGAGTCCATATGCTCCATGTTGGGAGCGGACATGGGAAAAGAATGATACTTTTAATCTCATAAACAAAACAAATACTGTAATTTGTTGTTTCGGTGGATTCGGCGGTAACTTTGTGGAAGTTTATTTTAATATAAAATTCAAAATAACTTTGATTATTCCACGTATTGTGTTACTAGATGTGACACGTGTTTCGCCTCTTTCAGAGGCATCTTCGTGTCGCCTTCGGATGGAATAAACAAAGTTATTTTCAATTTTATTTTTGTATTTGTTCGTTTCTGATTGACTGTCGTCTCTGATTGGATGTGGTTAAAAAAGATGATTTTAAAAAAAATAAAAAAAAACGAATATAGTTTACGTACATCACGAAAGAAGAATTGGAATTTCCATTGAATATATGTTATAAATACCACTGGTTATAATATAAAATGAATTTAGAACACTGCAATTCAGAGGCGTTACCATAGGAGCAACAAAAACAAAAAGCACTTAAAAATAATTGCTATTAAAAAAATCTTACATACATAATGTTATTATTTTTAACGCAAAAAATAGGAAGGAAGTAAATATTACGAAAAACAAAATTAACAAAATACTATTACAATTACAGTAAAAATTTACACTTTTGATTTTGATAAACTCTCACGGTATTTAACATTGTATAATCAAACATACCAATGTTTATATACAGAATACATACAATTATTGCAGCGTTTGATTCTGTTAATCAAGTCACGAAAAGTTTCGTCAGATTCAAAAAAAGAACAATGTAGAATTGCATACAATTTAAAAATAAAAATAGTTCTATTGAAGCTATGGAAAGATTGCTGTTGTTGATTCGCTACGATACTGTTTGGTCGAATCAAAAATGAAAATATATTTATCAAATGAATTGAAAGAATGATTTTTTTGATTCCACCTACAATTAGCAATAAAAGGCAAAGTTGCAATTATCAGTATAGAATGATTGCAGATTTTGATTCTGAATAATTTACCCATACTATTCCGGCGTCAGAAACAAAAATTGTAATATTCATTGAGGACACGAGTAAATGAACTATTTTTGTCCATAAAAGTTTTGAAGAAAAAAAGTTGATTAATATTAGTCACATTGGGCCGCACGAAATTTCATTGCAGGTCGCAGGTTGTGCATCACTGTTCTAAAGGATCCATTTTTGATAAATTTCTTTTCGTATTAAATTCTATTTTTTTTTAACCATGTCCGCTCCCAACTTGCAGCATATGGACTCCTGACGGAGTTTATCTACGAGAACTGCTTGTTACTCAGTTGCTCAACCTCTCTTTTTGAAGAGAGTAGGGATGGAAAGAATACGAGGACTAGGACAGGACTAGTGGTTAGCTAATCGCTGTCACTATGCGTCGCTCTTTCGGATCGGAAAGGTGGGAAGGGATTTTCAACAACACAAACATTCATGCCTTTGAACACATTTCTCGACTGAAAAAATCCGCTCGTACCGGGAATCGAACCTGGGCGGTCCGGCACGCAAGCCAAAACCGTTGCCACTGCGCCACGGACCGGACAATGTATGTATATGCATACTTCCAATAATAAAAATCAAAATATGTGAAAAGTTGAAATATTCGAAAGGGCCGCACAAATCTTTCAATCGGGCCACATGTGGTTCGCGGGCCACGGTTTTGGCATGCCTGGTCTATCGTCATGTGTCAGTTTCTATGGTCTAGTGACAAGAGCTCTGTCCCAGCGATCAGGTGGGCCCGAGTTCAATTCCCGGCAAGGTCAGATTATTTCAAATGAGATGTTCACGGCTGATTCATTATTTACCATCGATTTAATCTCGTATGACTTTCACAATTGAAAATATTTGGCGCATTGGCATTAGCTGTTAGGAGACTTTTAAGGTGTTCACAATCAATACTTGGTGGAATGGCATTATAATAAAAATAATAAAACAAGTACTTTTTCCACATCAAATTTATTGGACCAGGACCGGTTTCGCTCATGGCGAGCATAACCAGCTGATGATGATGATGGAACCGGTCCCGATTCAAAACATTTTATGTGGAATAAGTACTAAAAATGATTTATTATTTTTATTTATTTTTTCGTATTAATGCCCTGCCATACCGTTCATCCGATTGCGATAGAACTTTGGTGATTTGTTGTGTGGACGCCCACAAACGTTTTTATTCCGTTTATATTATATGTTACTTATTCCACATCAAATTTGTGGCGACCATTATCAACAGATGATAGTGCTTTCAGTTGATAATAGCTCGCCATGAGCGAAACCGGTCCTGATCCAATAAATTTTATAGCTGAAATGCCAAATATTTTATTTAAATTAAGATTCATCCAAGTGATTGCAATTGGTGTCACATTATGGAACATGTCTAAATTTAAATTCATTGTATTTAAGATTTTTAATGACGACATCAACGATAGAGCATTAATAAAAGATTCAATGAGTCGTTCGTGATGATTCGTGATTCGTGCGCCGCGTAAATGACTCGGTGAGTCACGAATTGGAAACTCGCGCACGGAGACGATCCCAACGAATCGAGACGAGACAATAGCGAAACGTTCTCGAAGAATCTATATCATTAAATTACCAACGATTAAAAATTTACATGATTGTCTGTGTTTTGTGAAGCAGCGCATCTCAACACGGAACACCCCCACATTAAAAGTTTATTACTGAGCAGATCTGTTCGATTCTGTAAGGTTCAAACTGCTTTTGGCACTGTTTTTGAGATATGAGCGTTTGAAGTTTCGATTGATTAAAATTCACTTGTAACAATGAGCAAGTAAAAATGTTTCAAATTGCTTATTTTAGGCATATTTTTTCACAATTCTTGCTGAGAAATAATGATCTTAAAGATCTAATGATGGAAATAATGTTGAAAATCTTAGAACTTTGTCAAATAAATTTAGAAAAAAAAGTGTGCAGATGCAGTGCAACTCTGGAATTCTGCTAATTTCGTTATTCAACCATAGATAATTCTGAAATTCATATATACATATGTTACAGGGAAACTGTATTCTCAGTGAAAATATATTCTTCTCCAAGCTGTCATTGAAATTAAATTTGACCGCTCTATCTTCAGCCATATGTTTGTCTGTGTTTTTCTTTGGTTATCTTTTTTATGAAAGGGACTACTTGCTGATTTTGTTTCATTGAATCAAACCAAAATTTTAGGCCGGCAAATCATCGACTTGTGCCAATAATTTCAATGATCGTGACCAGTGAAGAATCTCACTGAGAATACAGTTTCACTGTAACATATACATATGATAGAATGCGGTAAATACAACTTTTTCCGACCAAAAGGTCATTTTAGGGTAAAATTTCAATTACAACCTTTTCAAAGTAAGGTAACGAATAGTCGAACATTCTCGAAGAATCTAAGCACACAATATAATAGCGGACGATTAACAATTTACATGATTGTCTGTGTTTTGTGAAGCAGCGCATCTCAACACGGAACACCCCCACATTAAAAGTTTAACGCTGAGCTAAATCTAACCCCGTGTCTTAGGTAAGCGACGCGAACCGGCAACCGAATTTAGGCGAATCCAGTCAATTTAAAACGTAGTTGATCAAAGGTCTTATGTGCCATCGCTCGGCCGGACGCAATTAACGCTCTGGTGAGCTTGGACCGTTTCATATTTTCAAGCGATTCGCGTGCGCCATGAGTGCGCACTTGAGGCGACTTGCGACATATGCCGTCCTGACCGGTTCGCTTCGCCTACATATGACACTTGCATGGGCGAGGACCGTTTGATATTTTAAAACTCTGCCGCTTTCAAAGCCGCGCCGGATCGCCTCGCCCAGATTCGCCCAGCTAAGACGACCCGTAATCGATTCCCGCGTTCACTGACTCGAATCACCATCGCATTGATGCACAACCTGCGGCCTAATATGACAAATCGACACCTTACGTTGAAAAGGTTCTAATACACATTTTTGCCGAAAATTACTTTTTGGTCAGAAAAGCTTGTATATTACAGTAGGTCTCTTGTATAAACATAAATGTTTTTTCATATTTTATGCGCTGCCTACCGTTAATTTTGACAACTAATTGTTGCACTTGCGCAAAGGTATAGTCATAGTAAAATCAGCTTACAGTAGGTATTTTGTATAAATATCAATGTTTTTTCATATTCTATGCGCTGTCATATCGTTCATTTTGACAACTTATCGTTGCACTTGCGCCAAGGTTATAGGCATAGTACAATTAACTTTCAGTAGGTGGCGCTCGTGTCGTACCATATACAATCGGCAAAAGACAAACAGCAGATGTCATCGATACCGAACAATGTTACAATGAACAAATCAGTTCAATAAATTGATTGGTTGGCATTTACTTGGTAGAACTCCATTATAATACGGTGAGAAAAATAACAGCCACCTTAAAAGTGAACACACGTTCACTTTTAAGGTGTTCACTGTCAATACTTGGTGGAAAGGCATTATAATAAAAAATAATAATACATTTTTAGCAGGGCTGTAGAGTCGGTACAAAAAAGGCCGACTCCGACACCAGCATTTACCAAAACCACGACTCCGACATTGACCAAACACACGACTCCGACTCCGACTAAAAAAAGGTTAATATCATCACTTTTTTCCCCTAATTTTCTTATTTATGTCTATTCATTTGAATATCAACCCTATCAATGCGGCCCAAAAGCCAAATTTGACATATTAAATGCAAAAATAAAATTTTCAAAATTTCCAACTCCACAGCCCTGATTTTTAGTACTTTTCCCACATAAAATTTATTTGATCAGGACCGGTTTCTCTCTTGGCGAGCATTGTCAACTGAATTGTCATTTTTTTATGGGTGTATGTTGATGTTATTTATCGTTGATTATGTGCATAACTGATTCATTAATTCAATAAAAAATCATTTTATGATATCCTATCGGGGTGCAAAATCGACATAATATTGTTAACTGCGTGTGTCTACCCTTATCGAGGATTCGTAAATACGCTCTAATAGCCATGTGGTATGGTAATTAACATGGGATTGCTTTCATAAGGGATCAAAGACATCTAAGCCCTTAAATAACGTGAGTAGTTTTAAGGTTTGTAATTTTTGAAAAAGTCGTAGCTGGTAACAGGTTGAAGAGTGGTTCGACAATTTGATCGAATAGGAAAAATGTCCAAGGACGTCAACTACTCTTAGTTCAGTCAAAATTCAGTATCCTGAGTTTTTAGACATGAAAATAGAATAATTAATATAAAGGGTATTTCAATAGGGACGCTCAAAATATGTTACTTTGTCCTGCTGAGTAGATTATTCATTGTTTAGTGGCCAAATTTGAGTCAACCAGTTTGGTAAATAATCGGCCAACACCTACCTGTACGTCATCAAAATACAATATCTGGTGAAAACATTGCTGCTGTGTGTGAAAGTGTACAGGAAAACCCAAGGCAGCTTATTTCTCGTTGTTCGCAAGAACTTGGCTTTTCTGCGACTTCAACTTGGCGAATTTTGAATCGGGCCTTATGTCTGCACCCGTATAAAATCCAACTAACCGAGGAACTTCAAGTAAACGACCGCAGACAACGCCTTATTGGGTTCTGGAGCAGTTGGAAGTTTACCCAAATTTGTCAAAAAAGTCAACTTCAGCAACATGGCCCATTTTATAATGAATGGATATTGGCAGACATTTGATGCTATATTCCATATTTAATGCCGTAAAATATACTTACAAATGAAATTAAAATTTAGTCGAAATCTCACAAACAACTTGTTTTATTTACATTTCAAAACTAAGCGTCCTTATAAAAAGACCCTTTATAAAAAAAAATTAATCAAGATACAAAAATAATCTAAATTGACATTTATTAAAAACAGGTATGAGAAATGAGAATAGAAAAAAACTATTTAGAAGCAAGAAAACACGTTTTTGTCAACAGCTTATGCCAAATTAAAAATTGAGTTTTTTTTATTTTTTTTTCAAAAATAGAATCATTACTATTTATTTCACGAATTGACATTATTTTTTTCCGCTTATATTTGTTTATTCAATAAAGCTGATGTCCTTTCGCGAATTAGAAAAAAATGCATATTATATTTATCCAACACTTTGAGGACCAGTGATAGAACAAAAAAAAAATATTTAAGATTTCGGTTTATTTCTTTGTAATAGATAAAAGAGAAGTAATTTTTGTATTTTCTAGGCCTGTGGCCGAGTGGTAAAAGCTGATATCTTCGAAATTGGTTATTTTTAGTACTTTTTCCACATCAAATTTATTGGATCAGGACCGGTTTCGCTCATGGCGAGCATTGTCAACTGATGAGGATATATTGCGTTAGAATCAGGGCTGTGGAGCCGGAGTCAGAGTCGTGAAAAACGTGTGAACTTTTTATTTATGCAAATAACATGTCAAATTTGGTTATTGGATTGGTTGATATTTAATTACGTACACATACATAGGGAAGGTTGGAACTGTTTCGGAGTCGGAGTCGTGTTTTTGGTTAATTTCGAGTCGGAGTAATGTTTTCTGTCAATGCTGGAGCCGGAGTCTTTTTTCAACGACTACACAAGCCTTGGTTAGAAGGCAAATACGTTTTCAATCTTATAAAAACAATTAAAAACGAAACCGGTCTTGATCACAATACTTCTTCCGCAGTCACTTTAAATGCCTGAAGATGCTGAAAGACGAAACCCAGGTCGTTGACGACAAAACTCATGGAAAAGTACAAAATTCAAATGATTCAAAAAATATGCAATTGGTGTACTGTTTTGAAATATATTCTGGTGAACAAGTCAGATGTCTCACCACCTCTCGTTTTGTGTATGCAGCCGTTTTTCACAGCCGCCTTAAATGACGTTATTTTTTGTATCCATGTCCGCTCACAACTTGGAGCATACGGACTCCTAACGGAGTTTGTCTCAACATATGTTTTTTCTAAGAGAACAGCTTGCTACACAGTTGCTTCACCTGTCTTCCAAGGGAGTATGAATTGAAAGAATCGAGTACTCGGACACGACTAGTGGTTAGCTAATCAATCTTTTAAGGAGATCGGAAAGGTGGGAAGTGATTTTTAATTTGCCTTTGAGCAGAATTGATTAATCAACCAGGACTGTGGAGTCGTTAATAAAATACGACTCCGACTCCAGCATTTACCACACGACTCCGATTTCGTCATCTATTTTCCCCTTATTTTCCTATGTATGTGTTTTAAATTAAATATCAACCAACCAATCCGGCCAATAGCCAAATTTTACATATTACATATACTCAAAAATAAAAAGTTAAGATATAAAATTTCCGACTCTGACTTCACAGCCCTAAAATCAACTGAAAAAATCTGCTCATAACGGAACTCGAACAAAACCAAAAATCGAAAAACTAACCCTTCTGTCAAAAAGGTTGTGCATCACTGTTTTAAAGTATGTTATTGTTACAAGTTCAAACGATTCAAATTTGATATTTAAATATCACCAAGCACCTCAATTCGAAATACTAAATCAAATTTTATTATTGGGTCGATTCTGGGCCGTGTCATAGACACCGAAAGTGTTATTCGCCATTACCAATGCTAATTCCGTAATCTATGGTCAATATCAGGCAGCCGACACAGCTCGGAGTGTACAGTTACGTATGGCTGAAGAATAAAAACATTATTTAATATTCAAAGCGGGTAATAATTTAAAATTTGTATGCTAGACGAAGCTAAAAAAAAACACAAACAAACGAAAGTGACTTTGGAGCGACTCGCCGCGAAGCGAAACTGTTTTCCCGATTCAAAAGGGATTTTCAATATTCGAATTTCGAATATTGAAACTTTACAGTGTTCGAATATTGAAACTTTACAGTGTTCGAATATTGAAACTTTACAGTTTTTGAATATTGATACTTTTCACTGTTCGAATATTCTAATAAAAAAAATTGTACTTATTCCACATAACATTTATTGGACCAGGACCGGTTTAACTTATGGCTAGCATTTTCAACTGATCATGAGCGAAACCGGTCCTGCTCCGATAAATTTTATGTGGAATAAGTATTTTATTATTTTTATTATGATCACTGTCAGATAATCACTAGTACTGTGTCTGTCCTATAACTACATACTTTGAACAACTAAGTAACAAGCAATCCTCGTAAAGAAAACAATTTAAACGAATTATGATTTCAAAGTGTCGACTGTCAATTTACACATATTTATATTTTGAAAAGATCAGGACCGGTTTCTCTCATCCCGAGCATAAAATATACGGAAGTATTACAAAATAATTATATATATTATTTATTTGAGAATTATAAGCTTTTGACGATTACTTACTGTCGGCATGTGCCTTCAGTGAGTATTATCGGTGGGATAGTAAGTCTGACGATGTGAATTCTTCCGATCTGAAACACGTGTCACTATTCGCAACAAAATATGCAGAAAAAAGAGATTTGTCACCAACGGTCCGGGTTTCGCCATTCGACATCGTCGGCCATTTCAAGCGCACTAGTGAACTTAAAAGTCTGACGATGTGAATTCTGCCGATCTGAAACACGTGTCACTATTCGTAACTAAATATGCAGAAAAAAGAGATTTGTCACCAACGGTCCGGGTTTCGCCATTCGACATCGTCGGCCATTTCAAGCGCACTAGTGAACTTAAAAGTCTGACGATGTGAATTCTGCCGAACTGAAACACGTGTCACTATTCGTAACTAAATATGCAGAAAAAAGAGATATGTCACCAACGGTCCGGGTTTCGTCTTTCGGCATCTTCGGTCATTTCAAGCGCACTAATGAACTTAAGCTAACTGCCAATTCATAAAAAGGGGAGTAGTACAAAAATCAAAACATCCAAATTTATGAATATAGAACTTATGTATGTGGAATTTTAATACAGTTTGAAAATAACCATATAAATACCATTGATCTCATAATAGAATATCATATTAGACGATTTTTAAGAGTGTTTTTTTAACGGCATTATTTAATGGGTCAGTAATAGAGACTACAATTACTCGACATCTCAACTACTCGAGTGTCGAGTAGTAAAATTTCAAAATACTCGAGTACTCGAGTATACTCGAGTAGTTACAGATGTACCAAAATATATATTTTAATTCAAATTTGTGTATATTTATAAATGACAAATAATTAAAGAAACTAATTGAATATTAATAATACATTTATGCAACATTTATTTCAACAATAATACAGAATTAAACGATTCAAATTTTGAATTGGTTTGATGTTTTTTTTTTATAATTCTCGCAGTAGAAAAAACTTTTGACGATTATTACTAAAACGAGTATTACTCGAGTAATTTTCAAAATACTCGAGTATCGAGTACTTGAAAAATGGGCGAGTATACTCGAGTATCGAGTAATCGATACTCGAATTGGAGTCTCTAGTCAGTAACTAATTTAAGTTTTGGTCAGTTAAATAAATAAATGGTCAGTTAAAAATCAGAATGGTCAGTTAATATTATAAACGGTCAGTTGTCATTGTATCAGTGTGAATGTGGTTCAGTTATTAAATAAAACGGTCAGTAATATATGTTAATGGTTAGTTATCTAAAAAAAAAAAAAAGTTTTTACCAAATATGGTCGTAATAGGCAAATTTATGACATGTTCTTTTTTTATTTTAACTGACCATTTATTATTTTTAACTGACCGTTTTAAGTATTTATTACTGACCGTTTTAAGAATTTATAACTGACCATTTATCGAATTAGAAACTGACCAAATAATTAGTAGTCTTTTTTAACTGCGATCTAGATTTCGATATACCGGTTTGCTATCCCATGTCAGTCCAATTCAAATATATATTATATATAGGGTATTTTTATAAGGACGCTAAGTTTTGAAATGTAAATAAAACAAGTTGTTTGTGAGATTTCGACTAAATTTTAATTTCATTTGTAAGTATATTTTACGGCATTAAATATGGAATATAGCATCAAATGTCTGCCAATATCCATTCATTATAAAATGGGCCATGTCGCTAAAGTTGACTTTTTTGACAAATTTGGGTAAACTTCCGACTGCTCCAGAACCCAATCAGGCGTTGTCTGCGGTCGTTTACCTGAGGTTCCTTGGTTAGTTGGATTTTATACGGGTGCAGACATAAGGCCCGATTCAAAATTTGCCAAGTTGAAGTCGCAGAAAAGCCAAGTTCTTGCGAACAACGAGAAATAAGCTGCCTTGGGTTTTCCTGTACACTTTCACACACAGCAGCAATGTTTTCACCAGATATTGTATTTTGATGACGTACAGGCAGGTGTTGGCCGATTATTTACCAAACTGGTTGACTCAAATTTGGCCACTAAACAATGAATAATCTACTCAGCAGGACAAAGTAACATATTTTGAGCGTCCCTATTGAAATACCCAATATATATCTGTCAATTATAATTATCAAAAAAATACGTTTAACATTGAAACTGATTAAAATTAAACGAAACTCGTTTTTGGTAAAATTGGAATTGATTAAAAAAAAAATTAACATTCGGTAATTAGTCTTCGTCATCAAGGGCACAGTGTTTGACAATGTGTCGGATTTGAATTGATTGTAAAGCATGCGGAAAGAATCAAAGTTTTTATTATTCTTGATTGAAATGGCATTTACTTGGTGCAAGTTTTTTTTTTCCACCGTGACATTTTTAGTACTACCAATTTTCCTATTTTTGTGTATTCAATAATGTATCAACCAACCAATCTGGCCAGTAGCAAAATTTTACATATTATATGCAAAAATAAATTTTTTTCAAAATTTCCCGTGTTCGACTCCGGCCAAAACACCGCGACGACTCCGACACCGACTCCACAGCCTTGGTTACTTCACATCGCTTTTAAGGTGTTCACTGTCAATACTTGGTGGAATGGCATTATAATAAAAAAAAATTAGTACTTATTCCACATAAAATGTATGAGTATCATTAAATTAATCGGTCAGAACCGGTTTCGATCACAGCGGGCAATGTCAACTTTACGATAATCACTCAGAATTGCGGTTGATGGTGCTCGCAGTGAGCGAAACCGGTCCTGATCTTTCAGGTTTCAAAATTCGACCAAACTCATGGAAAAGTACAAAATTTCAACGAATATTTATTTTGTTATATATATATATATATAGTATATATAGTCCGGTACGTGGCGCAGTGTCAACGGCGTTCGCTTGCGTGCCGGATCGCCCGGGTTCGATTCCCGGTACGAGCGGATTTTTTCAAAGGCATAAGTGTTAGTGTTGTTAAAAATCCCTTCCCACCTTTCCGATCCCAAAGAGCGACGCATAGTGACAGCGATTAGCTAACCACTAGTCCTCGTATCCTTTCCATCCCTACTCTCGTCGAAAAAGAGAGGTCTAGAAAAACTTCGCTAGGAGTCCGTATGCTCCAAGTTGGAAACGGACATGGTTTAAAAAAAAAGTCAAACAAACAACTGCCCGGACTGGTATTGTCATTCGACCACGTGCATCATTATAGTTACGACACTGACAATATTAAAAATTTATATTTCATAAGCTGAAAAAATAAAATTTTATGATGCTTCGGTGTGACCAGTCGAATGAATGAAAGTGATGTGAAAAAAATTAAAAAGTGAAAACTGGTTTTGAACTGTGACCCCCTATGACCACAAAAAGATTGTTTATTTGTTTGACTTGGCAATTCGGTGTGTAGAATGTACTCAAATTGACTGATGTAATAAGAAATTTAGAATGTAATTTATTACTGATGATAGAGACCCGTGTTTTTAGCATCTATTTTTTTCAATTTTCGCATTTTGTAGCATTTATAACTCTAGATTTTTCGGATTTATTTAGCATCTATTTTTATAAAACACAAATATCAATTACATTTCATTTTAACAATTTATTAATATAAAATATTAACAGATATACGTAAAAGGGTAAATTACATTGTTTGAACATTCTATGTTATAGAAAAAAAAGGATTTACAATGTATTGATTGAGTAGGCATTTACTTGGATTTTTTCAGTCGATAAATCTGTTCAAAGACATGGGTGTTTGTGTTGTTGAAAATCCCTTTCCACCTTTCCGATCCCAAAGAGCGACTTATAGTGAAAGCGATTAGCCAATCACTAGTCCTGTCCTAGTCCTCGTATCCTTTTCATCCCTACTCTCTTCGAAAAAGAGAGGTTGAGCAACTGAGTAACAAGCATTTCTCGTAGAAAAACATATGTTGAGATAAACTCCGTGAGGTGTTCATATGCTCCAAATTGGAAGCGGGCATGGTATAAAAAAAAACTAGGCAAGCGTTGCAATGCCACTCAAAGAAAGAAAGTGCATGTGTTTATTGAAGTGTTTTCAGATGCACAATATTTTAGATAAATAATATGCTCCAAGTTGGGAGCGGACATGGTTAAAAAAAAAAAAAAACAATCTACTCTGTTCGAAGGCATGGGTGTTTACGTATCCTAAAAACAGACGCATAGCGAAAGTGATTAGCTAACCATTAGTCCTGTCCGAGTCTTCGTATTCTTTCAATCCATACTCTCTTCAAAAAAAGAGAGGTTGGCAACTGAGTATCAGTGACGGCTGGTGACGGGGTGTTGGGGGGTGCAATGGAAGATTCAACCATTTTTGCAAGAGTTCTTGCCTATTCATTGGATTTTAAAACACTTCTATAGCATAGACTTTCAATTCAGATGTTCGCAATACCAACTGTTTCTCTTCCGTAGTACGGAAAAATAGTTGAATCTTCCTTTTGCAACCCCCAGCACCCCGTCACCAGCCGTCACTGCTGAGTATCTCAGTTCTTGTACAAAAATATATGTTGATATAAGAGACTCCAATTACTCGACTTCTCAACTACTCGAGTATCGAGTAGTAAAATTTCAAAATACTCGAGTATACTCGAGTAGTTTCAGATGTACCAAAAAATGTCGGTCCCTGTGGTCTAGTGGCAAGAGCTTTGTCCTAGCGATCTGGAGACCCGGATTCAATTCCCGGCAAGGTCAGATTTTTTCAATCGAAAAAAGACATCTTGGGCTGGGTGTATGTTATTTATCGTTGATTTTGTGCACAACTGATTCATTACTTTCCATCTAGTTAATCTCGTATGACCTTCACAATTAAGAATATTTGGCGCATTGGCGTAAGCTGTAATGCCAAATAAGTAAGAAAAATAACAATGCCTTTTTGTTCTACATAAATTATTTTATATATTTGTTGATAGCTATTTCGGCTTACGCCTTCCTCAGAACTAGTTCTGTAGTTCTGACGAAGGCGTAAGCCGAAATAGCTATCAACAAATATATAAAATAATTTATGTAGAACTAAAATACATTGTTATTTTTCTTACCGGATTTACAATGTACTTATAGAAGGCTTTGAATGCATGTGCTCTTTCGCAAATAGATATTTTTGTACGCGGCATGATTTTTAAAGACTAAAAATATAATACGGAAAGAAAAATAACAATGTATTTTAATTCTACATTGTAGAATTAAAATACATTGTTATTTTTCTTTCCGTAATATAATGGAGTTCTACCAAGTAAATGCCTACTCAATCAATAAACTAAAAATATATATTGAGACGACCTTGATTCGGGTTCTCTCGTAAAACAAGAGAAAACCTCCGTCCGTCACTCGAGGAGAGGAATTTAGGGATCGGAGATGGAGAATCAGGATGCTCTTTAATAAAAAACGATCTCAGAATGTCAAATAGTGCTATTGCACACACAATTTATTAAAGTTCGGTACACAAGTTATATTTAAATTACACACAAAAATAAAGTACAGAAGTTATACTCAAAATGACACAAATACTGATTAACAATTGCGAAAAGCCGATACTAGGGACTGTACGCGATTAAAAGATACTCGAAGGAGGGAGGATACCTCGACCAATCTTGCAAAGAAGTGCACTCGAGGAGCTTAAAACTCTAACTGCCTGTAAAAAAGCGGTTCTTGTAGGTAGAAGACCGTTGGAACAAAAGATCGATAAAAACGTCAAGTAAGATAAGCAATCTTATTTATAGGTTATTGCACTTAATATGAGATACCGTGCACTCGGAGTGACACAGCCAGAGACATTTGAGAGCGAGCCGCCCGTATTACAAAATGAATTTAAAACTTAAACTCATTGACTGAGGCGAACAAAAGATCGTTCGAGAGAGTGCTGATGTCCTACCATACTAGGAGGTGTCAATATATATATATATATATATAAAAACTAATCAAATAATTCGAAATAATAAATAGATATTTAATAAATATTATATGTACTTACCAATTGATAAACTTAATAATACAGATGGAATCAAAATGTCAGACGAAAACAACGTCAAAAACGAGATCAACCTGACGTATATGCAACGACAATGCGCGTTAGGGGCAATGTTGCCGGTACAAAAATATGAACATAACGATGCAAAATATGTCCATATACGATATGTAGGCAAAATCTATCGTTTTATATGTAGGATAGTAAAATTTCTTTAAAAAAACAATCAAATTTTGCAATTATTTGTGATTTTAACATCTTTTTGCATATTTTATGAAATTCGCATTTATTAGCATCTATACCGAATTTTAGCATATATTTCACATCTATTGCAAAGTGATAAAAACACGTGTGCCTACTGATGATGTAGATTGTATAACTATTACTGTTTCGTTGTATTTCTTATCAGTTGACAATCCTCGCCATGAACGAAACCGGTTCTGATCCAATGAATTGTATGTGTATTCCACAGTACTAAAAATGTTTTATTATTTGTATTTTTTCTTTTAATGCCATCAACAATTTGACAATGCTAGCGGTGAGCGAAACCGGTCCTGAGCATTGTAAGAATATATGTGGAAATAATACTATGTAATGTGTTATACTTATTTAAAAAATACCTTCTCACCAAGAAGTCAACACAAACACCCATTGCCTTTGAAAGGAATCGATTTTTCTACTTTCGATGAATTCGGCGGTAACTTTGTGGAAGTTCATTTTAATATAAAATTTAAAATAACTATGATTATTCCACGTATTGTGCTACTAGCAGTGACACGTGTTTCGCCTGTTTCAGATGCATCTTCGGACTCACTATCGCAAAATTTTGATTAATTAATGAACCAAGATTGATTCTAACACATTCTTAAATGATAAAATTACAAAATGGAGTTTGGGATTTTTCCTTTTTACGGGATGCAAGGAGAGGGTTTTAGAATATAGGCAAAGCAAACTTTTGTCGGATTCGCTCACTGCATTCTCGCTTTGAATGGCCGTATTAATTCGTGGCTTTTTCGACCTTTCCCGCGCTAAAATGACGTATTTTTTTTTTACATAATTAATTCAATTTATTTGATAAATGTGTTTTTATTAATTTTAATTGGTGAAAGTAACCACCGGTTATGCAGTGTGTGTTTTTTGATAATAATTAATTCAAAAAAGTGAATATTTTATCGGCGTGTTAAAAATTGGTATCTCGATTTCGTAATATGATATGTTCTGGTAGGTTAAATTAGAAAATTATATTGCTAACGGGTTACGTTATATGTAATTATATATTATAATTATAAACAATAATAATAATTTATACAATTATATAAATACTTTCGATGCATTCGGCGATAACTTTGTTGGAGTTAATTTTAATCTAAAATTTTAAATAACTTTGATATTTCCAAGTATTATTTTCCTCATTGTTGCACTTGCGCAAAATTTATAGGCATAGAACCATTAACTTTCAGTAGGTGGCGCGTGTGTCGTACCATAGACAATCGGAAAAAGACAAATAGCAAACGTCAAACTGCAAATGTTATCGATACCGATAAATCGAGGAAATCGGTAAACGGATAATGCGGGATTTTTAAACATTGTTCTTATGAGTGATTGGCCGGGAGTATAGAAAATGAACGAACAACCCGAGAAAACGGTTAATGCGGGCACGTAAGATCGGGGTTCCACCAGTGAAACCCCGATTCTACATTTTTCAAGGGACCTTATAAAACAAACGATTAATTAATTAATTAATTTATTTATTTATTTAAGAAAAAGCTAATCATGGCATTACAGCTGATGCCAATGCGCCATTTATTTGACAAATATAAATACGTGTATTTATTTATATACATGCATACATGTAAATACATAATATTAATCATTAATTAATTAAAAACAAGATGAAAACATTGTAGTCATAAAAACTGAGAGAAAAAAAATTATAAAACCATATTAGAAATTTTCAAAGATGTCAACCGAGTGAGTTCTGACAAAATCAACTTTTATTCATAAAATATAGTATTCGTCTGAACTCACTCACGTCAATATGAAATATGTCGACATCCGAAGCAATGCCGTTTAAAATTGTTAAAGCTCTTCCCAGAGGCATTCCCATTGGCAGACTGGTTCTACCCCTCGGAAGAACAAACTCATGCTCACGATTCCTCAAAAAATTATCAGGAACATTCAATTTAACATTTTCAAGAATGGTGGAATTCTCATTTTGGCCTCGGATAAGCCGAAAGAAATATAATGCCAAGTACATTTCTCTTCGAGCATTTAAACTATTGAAAGTGAGCATCCCTAAGAGAAAGTCTGTTGGATAAAGCCATGGGTAGTACCCATATGTCCTCAAATAGAGAATTCTCAAAAATTTCTTCTGAACCCTCTCCACCATAAGAACACATTTCGCACCCCTCGGTGCCCAAACAATGCGGGAACGTAAGATCGGGGTTTCACTGTACAAATTAAGGTAACGAATTTCTATTGCTAGTTTGTAATATAAATGTGGTCCAAAGCACTTCATTTAAAAAACATTTACGCTTTAATCGATGAAGACCTTCATCAGTTAAACGGAGACTTGAATGATAATACTTATTAGCAATTCCATTTCCTCGTATATCATTACTGTGACACTTCACATGTCATTGATTATATCAAAGTAAGGCATACTAACGCCTCCTCGTATGTCGTATTTAACCCGTCAAACTCACAATAAAATCGATTACAGAAGATCCCCTTTTTGCACGGTATTGTAATAAAACGATTTGAAAAAGCACTGACTATTATTTAATTTGAATTGTTTAAATTTTGTACTTTTTTATGAGTTTTGTCGCTAACGACCCAGTTTTCGCCTTTCGGCATCTTCAGGCACTTCTATTGCACGGATGTACTTGAATTATGAACTTGAAATGCCTGAAGATGCCGAAAGGCGAAACCCGGGTCGTAAGCGACAAAACTCATGGAAAAGTACAAAATTCAAACAATTCAAATGTGATATTGAAATTCCATCAAGCACCCTCAGTCGAAATCCTTAATTAAATGACTATTATTTATTTATTTACAGCTAGCGAGTGCTTGGCATGCATTGCAATGCCACTCAAAGAAAGGAAGTGTTTGTGTTTTAATTGTGTTTATTGAAGTGCTTTTGGTACACAATATCTTCTCTTTTTCTGTCTGGTGCGTATAAGAATAAATCAGGAGGTTTTATATTATGTGAAAATGTATCAAGTAATAGATTTGTATGACACCATGATTTCACTGGTCACAATCATTGAAATTATTGGCCCAAGTCGATGATTTGCCGGCCTAAAATTTTCGTTTGCTTAAATGAAGCAAAATCAGCGTGTAGTCCCTTTCATAAAAAGAGAACCAAAGAAAAACACAGAACATTGGGCTGAAGATAGGGCGGTCAAATTTAATTTCAATGACAGCTTGGAGAAGAATACATTTTCACTCAGAATACAGTTTCACTGTAACATATATATATTTGTCCGCTCCCATCTTTGAGCATATGGAATCCTCACGGAGTGTATCTCAGCATATATTTTTCAACGAGAATTGCTGACACGGAAGCAAACGACGTTGGCCACTGCACCAAGGACCGCACATTCAATCTGTCTTTTGGGTACCATGTTTGTATTGAATACTTTTGAACATTTTAATATTCTTTGGTATCATTTACCTCTGACGGGTTATGAACAATAATCGTTATGTTAATTCAATGTTACAAGTAAGTGAAGTTCAAAGAATTTACTTCAAACCGGTTATGTTAATTTTGTGAGGTTATGGCACCGGATCGCCTTCCACGTAAGTAATACGATATTTAGCTAATGCTCAGCTCTCGACCGTCCGGTCGGATGTTTAATTGCAGCAGTGGCGGCGAACCTGCGACACGCCGAGACAGCATTGATTGAATTGGCATTTACTTGGTAGAACTCCACTATAGCACGGCGAGAAAAATAACAATGTATTTTAATTCTACAGAAATTATTATTATATATATATGTTGATAGCTATTTCGGCCTACGCCATCGCCAGATCTATGTTTCAACGTGCATTTACTTTTTCTTTATATACCGTTGTAGACAGGGTACACAATACATCTTCTTCTCTGTTCCACCATCCTAGTATTATATGGAAATAAGTTATTAAATGAGACACATTTGACATTTGAAATAATCTGGGTTTTGACTAAGTGAGGACAAACTTAAAATTAGTGGTGTATCAAGTTGATTTATTTAAAATTGCATTAACGCTTATTGACGGCTTAAGAAGTGGTGATGCATTAATGTTGGTATGTTCGTTAGGAATGTCATTAGATTGATTATACTTCTTTTTTAAGCTGGACAAAATTGAGGATTTCTACTGAAGGTGCTTGATGAAATTTCAATATCAAATTTCATTCGCGCACTTTAAATGCCTGAAGGTCCCAAAATAATTCCCGGTAAATTATGGATATATGGTCACGGGACAGAATTTTTGTAAAGATTTATGAAAAATAAGCACATTAAATGAAATGAATGTAAGGCTTACGATTTTTTTTGTAATGTTTCGTCTTTAATTTTTAAATTAATTATTATAGAAGATCCTAAAGAATACTTTGCAATAAGTATGAAATCGAGTTGTTTTAATTTACAGGAGCAAAAATGCAACCACAAACTACACAAATAATAATATTATACAAATAGAGACAGTCACATAAGTTTATTATTTGTAATAATTACAATAATCAGTAATATTCTTCAGATTTAATCATTTCGATTCCACATTTTATAATAATCAACTCAAAGAGTAGAGTCAAAACATAAAATTATAAGCCAGTATGTATAAATTTTTTGACCGTAGCTCGAGAGAATTGGGATGCTGTCCCGTGACCATATATCCATAATTTACTGAATTCTCGAATTTCATTCAAGATCAATTCAAGGGTTTTATTCATGGATGTTTCGGCTTCACGCAATCGTCAGTGCTATGGAAATCGAATGTGATAATTTGGTGTGAGTTGTTCAAGGAGAGAGGCACTTGTAGCCCAAAAACAAAAAGTGTGTGGCGATTGAAGCTGGGTTTTTTTTTTCCAAAGGTTTGCAATCACTTTTTAAATGCAAACGTAACATGACATGTTTGTGTGTAAGCAGGAATTTTATCAAGGGTACTTTAAAAGGATGAAATTTCACGACAGATGATAAAGATAATTGTTAAATTATTCCCAACAAACAGTCGTGTGATCCAGGCGCGGTCAACCAATTCGCGTGCAGCCCTTTTATATTATAAAGGGTCTTTTTATAAGGACGCTTAGTTTTGAAATGTAAATAAAACAAGTTGTTTGTGAGATTTCGACTAAATTTTAATTTCATTTGTAAGTATATTTTACGGCATTAAATATGGAATATAGCATCAAATGTCTGCCAATATCCATTCATTATAAAATGGGCCATGTCGCTAAAGTTGACTTTTTTGACAAATTTGGTAAACTTCCAACTGCTCCAGAACCCAATCAGGCGTTGTCTGCGGTCGTTTACCTGAAGTTCCTCGGTTAGTTGGATTTTATACGGGTGCAGACATAATGCCCGATTCAAAATTCGCCAAGTTGTAGTCGCAGAAAAGCCAAGTTCTTGCGAACAACGAGAAATAAGCTGCCTTGGGTTTTCCTGTACACTTTCACACACAGCAGCAATGTTTTCACCAGATATTGTATTTTGATGACGTACAGGTAGGTGTTGGCCGATTATTTACCAAACTGGTTGACTCAAATTTGGCCACTAAACAATGAATAATCACCCTGTTTTAAGGTACTTTTTTAATCAGATCATTGATCAAAGCCTTCATTTGTAATAATACATTTGTGATAATGCTCGCCGTGAACGCAACCGGTCCTTATCCAACAATTTGAAACAAGTGAAATAAGTTAAAATTCCGCCAAACGATATTTGCGTGCCCGGTGACAGAAGCCAACGACACTAAGCCAAATGATTAGAACAGGTTTTTTTTAACTATCAGGTATCGGAAAGGGCGTGTTATTCAAAACCGGAATCTATCATGTACGTACATTAGAGGTCTGCACGGGCTCGGGTAAGCTCGCGGGCCGGGATGACGAAGGTTTTGTTTCCCGGGCCGGGCTCAGGCGTGGATACACAAAAAATAAAACATAAATCCGATAATTCTGGATGTATACGCCATTATTGTATATCTAAATTACTAAGGATTTCGACTGAGGGTGCTTGATGGAATTTCAATATCAAATTGTAATTGTTTGAATTTTGTACTTTTTCATGAGTTTTATCGCTAACGATCCGGGTTTCGCCCTTTCAAAAATCCCGAAAATTATAACGAATCCACTTATTTCATTGAGGCTTGTTTACGTAAAATTTTCGCTAATTGACATTTTAATAGCCATTTAACTTAGTGATTTACTTCTATTTTTGTATATAAACGATACAAAATGTTTACTGCGCGTCAGTTCAAGTACATCCGTGCACTTGAAATGCCTGAAGATGCCGAAAGACGAAACCCGGGTAGGGCTTGCATTACCGGTAAATAGGCCAAAATAAACCATCGGTAATTACCGGTAAATTGGAAAATTTACCGGTTTTTACCGGAAATGATTTATCCCGAATTAAGGACAGATACAGGCATATTATAAGGAAGGTTTATTGTGATATGCATGCGGAATCGAGAGTTTTGTTTTTTTTCGACTCTGGCAATAATGATAAAATGTGTTATCTCAATTTGTCACTTACAGGAAAAAAAACTTAGTTAAAATAGAAAAAATAGTTATAGAACATGCAAAACATGCTTGTAATATTTATTAAATATAAGCCTTTTAATTTTTACGACTTTTTTATTTTTATTTAATCAATGCTATATTTTTGTTTTGATTTTACGCGAAAATTGAAGATTGAAGGGAGGGATACATATTGAGATACCTCATTCAATAAAACAAATTTTTGAATTATTTATTTTATAAAATACATATTTTTAGATTTTTTTTTGATAGCCATAAATAAAACATCAGTATGGCAATATTTCAATCGAGTGAAAGGTGACCAATCAGGAGATTGTAAAAAATGTGTTTGTTTCATTTACCGGTAAATAATGGTAATGGGTGAAATTGTTTACCGGTTTACCGGTTATTGGAATTTGACGGTAAATTGCAAGCCCTAAACACGGGTCGTAAGCGACAAAACTTATGGAAAAGTACAAAATTCAAACAGTTCCAATTTGAGTTGATATTCAAAGTTGAAAAAACTGTCGGGCTCGGGTCGGAGATTTACGGGCTGGGCCGGGTAGAATTTCTAGATTTTGGCCCGTGCAGACCTCTAAATTGTACATAAATCGTATATTGAGAAAAAAAAATGTATTCTTTTTGCTCGAATTGTTTATCAATAATAAAGATTGCAGGCCCGGGGACTTTTTTTACTTTTTTTTCGCTGTAACAATTTTGTAACACGCCAGAGCGATGACCTTGGTGGGAGCATCGAGCCGGCCCGAGCCATTATCGTGACCATGAAATGCGCCTCTGGTAGAAGTCATCTTGTATTGGGAGGACAGGTCCTCCGATCGACCCGTGGGCAGTGTTTCGATTGAAATCGTACACATCGTCCTACACTACACACTTTCGATGGATTCGGCGGTAACTTTGAGGATGTTGAACCAGGGCTGTGGTGTCGTTAAAAAAACACGACTCCGACTCTGGTATTTATCCAAAAACACGACTCCGACTCCAGCATTCACCAAAAACACAACTCTGACTACAAAATTTACCAAAATACGACTCCGAGTCAGATTCCAACATTGACCAAAAACACGACTCCGACTCCAACTCTAAAATTGACCAAAACAAAACTCCGCCTCCGACTCCAAAATTGACCAAAACACGACTCCGACTCCAGCATTAGCCAAAAACACGACTCTGACTACAAAATTTACCAAAATACGACTCCGACTCCGATTCCAACATTGCCCAAAAACACGACTCCGACTCCAAAATATACCAAAATACGACTCCAAAATTTACCAAAACACGATTCCGACTCCGACTCCACAGCCCTGAGTAGAAATCATCTTGTACCGGGAGGGCAGGTCCTCCGGTTGAAATTGTACACACTGACCCAAGCGATACACTTTCGATGGATTCGGCGGCAACATTGTGAATGTTCAAGTATTGCCGGGTACGTGGTGCAGTGGTCATAGTTGTTGGCTTCCGTGACGGATTCACGGGCTCGAGTCCCTGCACGAGCAGATTGTTCAAATGTAATGTTGGTGAAAAGACCATTCCCACCCTCCCAAAAGGCATAGTGAGAGCGATTAACTAACCACGAGTCATGTAATAAAAATGATTTTTAAAACCTGAGTTAATGTTTCTAACATGTCGTAATGTGGTATATTTTTTGGTATTTCGTTTGACCATGCTAATAAATACGCAAACCCTGTGATATTAATCAATTTATCAAATCTATTGAGGACTTACTGCAAGGGAAAAAAGTATATATTGTGGAGTGCAAAAGGTTAAAAAAACAAGCAGATGTTTTCGAACAACTTTGGTCAATATTCGAACAACTCAATGTTCGAACTGAATATTCGAACTCAATACACATAATATTACATTGCAATATTTACATATAAGAGAATGTACACAATGAACAAATATGATTACTTTACCATATACCGTCTTAGATCTTAGACGATTTAACTAGCATTAAGAAATATATGGTAAGATTATGTATATACCAGCGTTTCTAAAACGAGGTTCCGCGTGAAAAGCATAAAGGTATATACACAATAGTATATTTTGTTTTTGTTTACATTTAATTATTTGCATATTTGAATTTCCAATTGTTTTTGATACATTTTAACCGAATCCGACTCCGACTACAACTCTTGCATTGAACAAAATTCTCAATTCTAAAAAAGTTTAAGATTCTTCTCGAAAAATTGAAAAGAATCTTAAACTGTCAAACGTGTCACAGCATACCGCTGGATTAGTTTCATTCGTAAATTTTAAATGCCTGAAGATGCCGAAAGACGAAACCCGTTTCATCAGTGACAAAACATGTGGAAAATATAAATTTCATCAAGCGGCTTGAGTCTCAATACATGGGCTGTGGAGTCGTTAAAAAAACACGACTTCGACTCCAAAATTGATCAAAAGAAAAAAAGTTGAATTTCGTCACGTTTTTTTCCAACCTTTCCTATTTATGTGTATTCAATTAAATATGAACCAACCAATCCGGCCAATAGCTAAATTTTACATATTATATGCATAGATAAAAAGTTCTTCTGACTTACGACTCTGGCCAAAAAACTGCGACTCCACGACTTCACTTGCTAAGCGTTTGTATAAATAAAGCTGTATTTTTGTATTTCTTATTGGTTGATAATGCTCGCGATGAGCGAAACCAGTACTGATCTCCACAAATCCAATGTGGAATAAATTCTAAATAATGTGTCATCATTTTAATTTGATTCCATTCCAACAAGTATTGACAGAGAACACCTTAACCTTTTGCACTCTTAAATATATAATTTTTTCCTTCCAGCAACTCCTCAATAGATTTGAGAAATTGATTGATATTACAGGGTTTGTCAATTTATTAGCATGGTATAACGAAATACCGAAAAATATACTACATTTGGACATGCTTCAAACGTTAAATAAGGCACACATTCAATAAATACGGTTTTTGAAAGAAGGATAATTTCAAATAAATAAAAACTTATTTTCCAGTCAAGTTTTACAATGTCGACTGATGATGGCAATGTGACTCTACGACTCCGACTCTAAAGCCTTGGTTAAAAGTGATTAAAAAATATCACTTTAAATATTCGAACAAACTGCAGGGGGGTTCACAAATCAGAAATGTTTAGAACCGCTGCTCTAGATTCTGTCTGATTCTAGAAGATGATGCGGGCCAGCGATTGTAGTGATAAGTATGTTAATTATGCAATTAAGCATTTGATAAATTGAATTGAAAAAGTGAACATCACAACTTGCAAATGGCATCAGAATTTTAATTTATGTTACAGAAGTGTTACACGTTACAGATAAATAAATATATCAGGAGGTTATTTTCAATACTGGTCAATTCTAAAATATTTTTTTTCAACTGCCAATTTTACATTACACTTTTGAGACCTTTTATATTCACATAAAAGAAATTGCATTGTAACCAGGGCTGTGGTGTCGGTAAATAAAAGTTCAACTCCGACTCCAGCATTGACGAAAAACGTTTAATATCGTCACTTTTTTTTGCCTAATTCACCTATTTATGTGTTTTCAATTAAATATCGACCCTATCAATCCGGCCAATAGCCAAATTTGACATATTATATGCAAAAATAAAAAGTTCAAACTTTTCAATATTTCCGACTCCGAGTACGGCCAAAACCCCGTGACGACTCCGACTCCGGCCAAATAACCCCGACTCCACAGCCCTGATTGTAACACATTATCTGTAATTCTTTAATTGAAAACATCTTATTGCTAGTAAACACAAACTTTATTTTCTCCAGGGCTGTGGAGTCGGAGCTTTTGGGCCGGAGTCGGAATCGTCGCGGGGTTTTGACCGGAGTCGTAAATTTTGTAATGTTTGAACTTTTCAGTTTTGCATATAATTTAATAAATTTGGCTATTGGCCGGATTAGTCGGTTGATGTATTTATAATAAAATACACATAAATATAGGAGGTAGGGGAAAAAAGAGACGAAATAAAACTTTTTTTAATCGGAGTCGTGTCTTTATGAAATGCTGGAGTCGGAGTCGTAAATTTTTGAACTACTCCACACTCTTGTTTTTCTATGAGAACCGCTTGTTACTCAGTTGCTCAACCTCTCTTTTTCGAAAAGAGTAAGGATGGAAAGGATACAAGAATTAGGACTGGTAATAATAAGTTATTACCATTATTACCAATTATTACCATATAAAATTAAGATGGTGGAACAGAGAAGAAGATGGAGTGGCGTTTAAAGGCCACTACATCTTTTTCAAAGAGGACAATACCTTAAAACTACTTACGTTATTTAAGGGCTTAGATGTCTTTGATCCCTTATGAAAGCATTCCCATGTTAATTACCATACCACATGGCTTTTAGAGCGTATTTACGAATCGTCGATAAGAGTTGTCACACATAATTTATAATACTATGTCAGTTTTGCACCCCGATTGGCTATCATAAAATGAATTTTTGTTGAATTTTTCTTTTGATTGTATTTATATTTATTCAATTCGTTTGAAACATACATAACATAAATATGTGTATATTTTATTTTATTTATTTATTTAAGAAAAAGCAAATCGTGGCATTACAGCTGACGCCAATGCGCCATGCATTTGACAAATATAAATACATGTAAATACACAGAAAAATTAGTAGCATCACATTAGAAATTTTCAAAGCAGTCAACGAGTGAGTTCCGACAAAATCAACTATAATACATAAAAAAAACAGTACTCGTCTGAACTCAGTCACGTCCATGTGAAATATGTCGACATCCGAAGCAATTTCGTTAAAAATCACTTAAGCTCTTCCCAGTGGCATCCCCATTGGCAAACCGGTTCTACTCCTTGGAACAACCATCAACTCATGTTCACGATGTATCAAAATTTTTAACAGCCCTGAAAACCTCTATACACTTTTTGTTGAATATCTTTTAAGAAAACTATTAAAACTAAAAGTTTATATTCATTTTGTGAGCCTTAAGAGATCTCGGATACATATTAAACATAATTGCCCACGGTGAGTCGTTAGATTTAGAACGGTTCAAGTCCTTAACTCATATCACAAACGTTATCAGATCGGGGGGCGTCTCGGGTATCCCCGCTGCCATTTGGCGCGAAAAACAAATAACAAAAACTGTTGCAACACTCGCATCTGCTTTTGCATACAAAAGACCGTCGACAATCCCAAAACGCATACATTAAAAAAAACAAAAACAAAGCAAAGACAAAATCGATTCTTCACGGCTTTGAAGAGATGTCGATTCGTTACCTTACTTTGAAAAGGTTCTCATTGACATTTCTGCCTAAAATGACCTTTTGATCGAAGAAACTTGTATTTACCGAATTCTATCTTGTATGTAAATGAATTTCAGATTTGTCTATGGTTGAATAACGGAGTTATCAGAATTCCAAAGTTGCACACTTTTATTTTCAGGCCTGTAGAGTCGGAGTCGGATTCGTGGAGTCGGGTTTTTTTGGGCAGTGTCGGAGTCGACGCGGCGTTTTGGTCGGAGTCGGACTCGGAGTCGGAAATTTTGAAAAGTTTGAACTTTTTATTTTTGCATTTTATATTATGTCAAATTTGACTTTTGGCCGCATTAATAGGGTTGATATTTAATTGAATACACATAAATAGGAAAATTATGCGAAAAAGTGACGATAATGAACTTATTTAGTCTGAGTCGTCTTTTTGGTCAATGTCGGAGTCGGAGTCGTGGTTTTGGTAAATGCTGGAGTCGGAGTCGGACTTTTTTTCACCGACTCCACAGCCCTGGCTTTTAGATACACAATACACTCAAACCTTGCCTTGTGCGTTTTCTTTAATACGTAATAAACAGCACATGTTCACATACTGTACGTGAAAAATCCAGTGTTTCACCTGTTTATTACAATGTGACCTTGCCATGTGCGTCCTTGAACATTGCTATTTTCGTAGGAACGCATCTATTGCACAAAAAAAGGTTTAGGTGTTTATGTTACAGTGAAACTGTATTCTCAGTGAAAATGTATTCTTCTCCAAGCTCTCATTGAAATAAAATTTGAAAACTTTTTATTTTTGCATATAATAAGTCAAATTTGGCTATAGACCGGATTTTTTGACCGATGTACATATACAGTGGAACCCCGATCTTACGTTCACGCATTATACGTTTTCCCGCGAGGTGCGTTTATTTTCCACAGTCCCGGCATTAAGCTCACATTTAAAACTTTCTCGCATTCATCGTTTCCCGCATTAATCGTTTGTTTTATACGGTCCCTTGAAAAACGTAGAATCGGGGTTTCAGTGTATTTGAATACACATAAATAGGAAAGGTATGAAAAAAAAATCGAAATTAATCGTTTTTTTGTCGGAGTCGGGTTTTCTGTCAATGTTGGAGTCGGAGTCATAATTTTTTTTAACGACTCCATAACATAAATTTACTTGACAAAGTTCTTAGATTGTCATCATTAGATCTTTAAGATCATTATTTCTCAGCAAGAGTTGTGAAAAAATATGCTTAAAATAAGTAATGTAAAACATTTTTACTTGCTCATTGATACAAGTGAATTTCATCAATCGAAATTTAAAACGCTCATATCTCAAAACAGTGTCAATAGCAGTTAGAACCTTTTCAAAATAAGGTGTCGAAATAAAAAAAAACTGTGGCAAAACACGCATCTGCTTTTGCAATACAAAAAACCGTCGATAATTAAAAAATGCAAACAAAGCAAAGACAAAATAGATTCTTCTCGGCGTCGAAGAGATGTCGTTTGTCTATGGATATGTTCCGCGACTAATTGTCAGCTAGATTCTAAAGAAAAAGAAGAAGAAAAAGATTCAAACGACCCTGAACGTATGTTAAACGAAGTAATTGTCTCTATTGACAGCAGCGAAGTCGGAGAGCGAAATTCAAATTAGAATAAAAACATCTTTTTTTGTTTTCTTAATCGGCGGACGGCGTGAAAAAAGCAGTCTCGCTTGGACGTTAATGGTAATCGCTGTATAATCTAGTTTAAGAAATTGTGTGGCCGATAGCGAGTGGCGTAACTATGACGGAAGAGATCGCTGAGGCAGAATCGAAGGCGTCTTCTGTATATGTTACATTGAAACTGTAATCTCAGTGAAAATGTATCAAGTAATAGATTTGTATGACAACATGATTTCACTGGTGACGATTAATGAAATTATTGACCCAAGCCGATGATTTGCCGGCCTAAAATTTTAGTTCGCTTCAATGAAACAAAATCAGCAAGTAGTCCCTTTCATAAAAAGAGAACCAAAGACAAACATTGGGCTGAAGATAGAGCAGTCAAATTTAATTTCAATGACAGCTTGGAGAAGAATACATTTTCACTGAGAATATAGTTTCACTGTAACATATACATACATATGTATATCAATTTTTTTATAAAAATCTTTGTTTGTTCGTATTTTATGCGTTGCCATACCGTTCATCCGATTGCGATAAAACTTTGTCAATTTATTACTTGCTCCTTAACCGTCAACCGTTTTTTGATTGAATTGGCATTTACTTGGTAGAACTCCATTATAATACGATGATGAATTTCTCGAAGTTCAAATCAACGTGTCACATTTAATAGCTTATTATCACCATATGGTGGATGGTGGAACAGAGAAGAATATCTATTGTGTACCCTGTCTACAACGGTATACTATATAGAATAAGTAAATGCAGGTTTAAACATATGTAGTTCTGACGATGGCGTAAGCCGAAATTGCTATCAATAAATATCTAATATATAAAAAATAATGTTTGTTTGTACGTATTTTATGCGTTACAATGCCATCGCGATAAAACTTTGTCAACTTATTGCTTGCACTTGCGCGAAGGTTATACGCATAGTACAATTAACTTTCAGTAGGTGGCGCGTGTGTCGTACCATATACAATCGGCAATAAATGCACACGGCGTGAAAGAAGCAGTCTCGCTTCGACGTTAATGCTAATCTCTGTATAATCTAGTTTAAAAAATTGTGTGACCGAGAGCGAGTGGCGTAACTATGACGGACGAGATCGCTGAGGCAGAATCGAAGGTGTCTTCTGTATACGTATATATACAAATGAATAAAATTTGATTATTCCACGTATTGTGCTACTAACTGTGACATGTGTTTCGCCTCTTTCAGAGTCATCTTCAGACTAACTATGGCAAAGTTTGCTTGAGTAATAAAGCAAGATTGATTCAAATATTTTAAAATGATAAAATTACAAAATGCAGTTTGGGATTTTTCCTTTCTACGGGAATCAAGGAGGGGGTTATAGAAACAAAGCAAACACCACTTTTAGGGTGTTCACTGTCAATACTTGGTGGAAAGGCATTATAATAAAAATAATAATACATTTTTAGTACTTTTTCCACATGAAATTTATTTGATCAGGACCGGTTTCGCTCATAGCGAGCATTGTCAACTGATAAGAATTACAATACAACAGTGATATTTATACAAACATTAAGTAAGGTATGACAAACAATTGGTAGAAAAACTAAGCAAATAACAAGAAAAATGAGCGAAACCGGTCCTGATCAACTAAATTTTATGTGGAAAAAGCACTAAAAATGTATTATTATTTTTATTACATACTATGACGTTAAAAATTAATAAAAGTATTAACAGTAAAGAAGTATTATTAAATAATATTCTTAATAGGACAGGTTGCTCGCCACTGCTTGCATTATTTCCAATTAAAGGGTTTAACCCAACCCTACCTGATTGATTGCATCTCATTAGTAAATATTTTGTAATGCTTATGTCATAAGTAGTATAATTATTTGTTTTGATTTTAAAGCCCCCTCCTTGCTTACCGTAAAAAGGAAAAATCCCAAACTCCATTTTATAATTTTATCATTTTCAAATATTAAAATCAACATGCTTTATTACTTAAGTTAACTTAGCGATAGTTAGTCCGAAATTGGCTCTGAAAGGGGCGAAACACGTGCCACAATCAGTAGCACAATACAGTGGAACCCCGATCTTACGTTCCCGCATTAATCGTTTGTTTTATACGGTCCCTTGAAAAACGTAGAATCGGGGTTTCACTGTACGTGGAATAATCAAAGCTTGTTTTGAGTATAATAAATTCAAAATAAGCCAAACCTGAATGATATTCTACTTAATATAAAATTTAAAATAACTTTGATTATTCCACGTATTGTGTAACTAATTGTGACACGTGTTTCGCCTCTTTCAGAGGCATCTTCAGGCTTACTATCGCAAAGTTTGCTTAAGTAATGAAGCAAGATAAATTCTAACATTTTAACATTTTAAATTATGAAATTACAAAATGGATTACGGGTTTTTTCCTTCTAAAAGGAAACAAGGAAGGGGGTGATAGAATCAAAAAAATGCATTAACATAATGATACTAATAAGGTCCAATCACTCAATCAATTAGATTGGGATTTTTCCTTTTTAAGGGACGCAAGAGAGGGTTATAGAATCGAAACAAAGCAAACAAATATATTTCTAATGACGTTAAACATTACAAACTAATAAACTATAAACTAATGAGCTGCAATCAATCAGTTAGGTTGGGTGATCACTCTTTTGAATTGGGAATAATGTCAGCAGAGGTGAGCAACCTGTCCTGTTAAGAATATTATTTAATAATATATCTTTTTTATTAAGAGTTTTATTTATTTCTAAAAATTCTAGACTATTCATCTTTAAACCTTTTTATTTACTCGGTGGAGTATTTCTACATTACTAGTCTGATTGAAATTATGGTCATTTTCTATTAAATGATTGGCAAACTCAGAAAAATTATTACTCTTTAGACATCTTATATGTTCTTTAATTCTAATATTAAAGTTTCTACCTGTCTGTCCAACATAAGACGCTGGACAGTCTCCACAAGAGAGTCGATAGATACCACTCTGTGACGATGAATCTACGCGATCTTTACTGTTCAATAAAAAATTTCTAAATTATTTACTGTGTAAAACGCGGGTTCTATATTGTCTGGCAAAAACTTAACTATCTTTGACGAAATGTCTCCTAAATAAATGATTCTACGCCAGTGTTTAATATTTTCGTTTACTTTCTTCTAAATCCTGAAAAAATATTATTAACTATAGTTAATAATATTTTTCTTTAGAGAAAGCAAACGAAAATATTAAACACTGGCGTAGAATCATTTATTTAGGAGACATTTATGTCAAAGATATAGTTGTTTTTGCCAGACAATATAGAACCCGCGTTTTACACAGTAAATAATTTAGGAAATTTTTTATTGAACAGTAAAGATCGCGTAGATTCATCGTCACAGAGTGGTATCTATCGACTTTCTTGTGGAGACTGTCCAGCGTCTTATGTTGGACAGACAGGTAGAAACTTTAATATTAGAATTAAAGAACATATAAGATGTCTAAAGAGTAATAATTTTTCTGAGTTTGCCAATCATTTAATAGAAAATGACCATAATTTCAATCAGACTAGTAATGTAGAAATACTCCACCGAGTAAATAAAAAAAGGTTTAAAGATGAATAGTCTAGAATTTTTAGAAATAAATAAAACTCTTAATAAAAAGATATATTATTAAATAATATTCTTAACAGGACAGGTTGCTCACCTCTGCTGACATTATTCCCAATTCAAAAGAGTGATCACCCAACCTAACTGATTGATTGCAGCTCATTAGTTTATAGTTTATTAGTTTGTAATGTTTAACGTCATTAGAAATATATTTGTTTGCTTTGTTTCGATTCTATAACCCTCTCTTGCGTCCCTTAAAAAGGAAAAATCCCAATCTAATTGATTGAGTGATTGGACCTTATTAGTATCATTATGTTAATGCATTTTTTTGATTCTATCACCCCCTTCCTTGTTTCCTTTAGAAGGAAAAAAACCCGTAATCCATTTTGTAATTTCATAATTTAAAATGTTAAAATGTTAGAATTTATCTTGCTTCATTACTTAAGCAAACTTTGCGATAGTAAGTCTGAAGATGCCTCTGAAAGAGGCGAAACACGTGTCACAATTAGTTACACAATACGTGGAATAATCAAAGTTATTTTAAATTTTATATTAAAATGAACTTCCACAAAGTTACCGCCGAAACCATCGAAGATATTCTACTTATTTTGTGGTGTTTATTAATTCAATATATTGTATTAAACGTGGGTCGAGACTTGGCCATTATTTCAATACGTATAAATACGAAACCTCGTACAAAAAAATTAACGAAGAAATTGGTAAAAAAAATATTCCAGGGTGACCGTGAGTGGAAAATGTAAATGGATACATTTCAAACTTCACTGCCCATACGCGATAAGATAACGTTATCTTATCTCAAACGCGCCTCTTTCAACGTACGCTTGAAATAAAATGGTTACATTAAAAGGTGTATATAAGCGGTCGCGTTCACAGTTTTGATATCGCTACTCTAGAATAAACAAGAATCAGGTTGTCTTATTCACGCGCGACTAAAAATATGAATAATTGTATGAAATTTGTCAATTTTCACTATCTATGCCAATAAGACCATACCACTGGGGTCTTTTTTAGACCCCCCTTCGGCATACGAGCTATTTTTCAAGGACAGTCTTTCGAAGGTTAACGACTCCACAGCCCTGGTTATAATGGTACATCATTAGTAAATAAATTTAATATTTTTTAACTAAAGATAGCATGGTCACCCTAAATTTTATTACATATATCGGCAAATCAATCTCGAACGTTGGCAACAACAAGACGATGAAAAAAAATCTTGTATACAAACAAAAAAAAAAGTTGTATACAAACAAAAAAAAACCCCGAACAGTGGTTGAAAAGTAACTTAATTAATATAGGAAAAAAGGCGTGAATCAGAGCGTTAAATGCGGCGGGATTCGAACCAAAGACCGGTGCGTGTCCAGCGGATTGCCAACTGTAGTTTGTTGCATCGAATCTTTTAGTTCACACAGGTGAATGCAAGTGGTTTTCAAACATTTATTGGACCAGCCAGTTCATATCTGGCCATGGTGGTTTCGCTGCCAAGCTCTTCCAGCTTGGCCGGAGGGTAGATGGGCCGACATGCAAATGCGGCGAAATACAGGATGTTGACCACATACTGTGGGATTGTCCATTAATGTCCGGGAGAAAGAGAAGAGTTGCTCAAGGTGGTAAGACCTTCTGTCGGACCCACGGGACATGCGGACTTGGTGGCTAGTAAATTGAATTACGCGGCCTTCAGCAAATTCGCGGCGTCGTACGGCAACAGAGCGGACCTATTCGTATAGTCCCCCCGCTTTGCGATCGGAAACTAGAGTCATTTCACTGTTTTGCATTTTGCTGTTTACCGTTGCTCCCAACCTGAAACTATGTGACCTCGAGTATGCCGACGACGCTGTCATCTTTGACAAATCAGTTGCGGGTATCCAGGAAACAATGGATAGACTGCAGAGCAACTCGTATCGCGTTGGCCTCAAAATCAACGCGAGTAAAACCAATGTGCTCTGCAACAGCGCCTGTCCAGATCCAGACTACTCTCTGTTCAGTGCGGGCAAGAAATCGAGAGAGTCGATGGTTTTAGGTACTTGGGAGTACACATCACGGGAGATGGCAACCCGCGTAATGAGCTCGCGATCCGACTAGGGATAGCTGGAGCAACATTTAATTCAATGCGGAAAGTCTGAGACTCACGGCTGTACTCGGTCAGAACCAAGTGCCACTTGTTCAACGCATGCATACTGACTGTGCTGCTTTACGGTTGCGAGTCATGGCACATCACAAAAGCACAGGGTAACCGTATACTGTGCTTTGAAAACAGATGCCTGCGGCGAATACTAGGAGTACAGTGGTTTGACTTTGTCAGGAATACGGAGGTAAGAGAGCGGACAAACCAGCCCCTTATTACGTCCAAAATTAAAAGGCGACGATGGACCTGGCTTGGACATGTGCTGCGGATGCCCCAGGGGAGCCTGAATCCTGCCTGCCTCTTCTATCAACCTGATGGATCCCGACGCCGCGGAAGGCCTCTGATGACCATCCATAGGATGTACTCAGGGGAGCTAAGGGACGCCGGGATGACCTGGGAAGATGCGAGGAGGTTGGCGGGAGACAGAGAATCTTGGAGGCACCGTGTGGCGGCCATATGCTCCGAATAGGGAGCGGATATGGGAAAAAAAAAAAAAACTTAAATGATAGAGACAGTCAGCACACTTAAGTGCAAGCCTCCAAGTACTTGAGCTTCTGCTCTCGGACAATTCCTGCGATCAAAACTGAACAGATAATGATCCCGGAACTTCACGTTGTTACGCCACGGGACACGTCTGCTGAAACCAGAACGTACGGCCGTGGCGGGTGGTGGTTGGGAACAACGCATGTTGATATATTCGGTTTTATGGCCAAGACAGAATCCCTTCTTTTGAAGGGAACATCTAAGCTTGACATTTCAAAAAGATGGCCAAACATTCGCATGGATCATTTCACTGATCGTGTTTCTCAACAATTTAAATACCTCAGCGTCATCCTCGATGACAAACTGTCAATTCAGCATCATGCAAAGCGAATTGTAGAGAACGCCAACATGGCGTACCTCCGTGTATCTAGAATGACTGGCAAATGAATGCAAATGAAAAATTTCATGCCTTTGAACCAGGGCTGTGGAGTCGGAGTAGGAACTTTTTGGCCGGAGTCGGTGCGGCGTTGTGGCCGAAGTCGTACTCGGAGTCAAAAATTATGAAAAGTATAAACCTTTTATTTTTGCAATTAATATGTCAAATTTGGCTTTTAGCCGCATTGATAGGGATGATATTTAATTAAATACACATAAATAGGAAAATTAGGGGAATTTAGTGACGATATTAACCTTTTTTTACCGTCTCCGAAGCCCTGCTTTGAACAGATTTATCGACTGAAAAAATCCACTCGTACCGGGAATCGAACCCGAGCGTACCAGAACGCAAGCCGTTGACACTGCGCCACGGACCGGACCAGTATGATAAAAATTATGTTTTCTAATCACGGGGCTCATTAGGTATTGACAATCTTCGGGATTCCGGGAATGGAGACCCTACTCAAGTGTGTACAGGAACTTAAATGATCAAAATGAATGCATTAGGAGAAATATCCAGGGCTGTGGAGTCGTGGAGTCGGGGTTTTTTAGCCGGAGTCGGAAATTTTGAAAAGTTTAAGCTTTTCATTTGTGCATATAATATGTAAAATTTGGCTATTGGCCGGATTGGTTGGTTGATATTTAATTGAATACACATAAATAGGAAAATTAGGAGAAAAAAAAGTGATGAAATAAACTATAATATAAAATTTAAAATAACTGATTATTCCACGTATTGTCTTACTTACTGTGACACGTGTTTCGCCTCTTTCAGAGGCATCTTCGGACTTACTATCCCAAATTTTGCTTAAGCAATAAAGCAAGATTGATTCTAATATTTTCAAATGATAAAAATACAAAATGAAGTTAGGGATTTTTCCTTTTTACGGGAAGCAAGGAGGGGGTTAAAGAATTGAAACAAAGCAAACAATAAGTTATACTACTAATGACGTTAAATGAGCCGAACTTTTTTTAACGACTGGAAATAAGTGCACTCAAATCGGAGGCGGGAGTGGTTGCAAAAGCATCGCCTTGCATTCGGCACCCGGCCCACAGTTGAAACACCATCGCCCCAAATATAGTGTACACAATGCAATTTCGTTCACTATCCATAACGTGGTGAATCGATTGTCGAGTGAATTGAAACTATTGAATGGGCCGAGGCGTTGCGGAGAAACTTTTCTGTTCAATTCCCAATGATTCGACACCCTTCTTCACCAATCAATTCTCGGTGAATTGGTCCGACATTTAAATGAATGTTTTCACTGCAAATATTTATTTAAATGCCGATTTGAAATGTTTACATTGCAAACGACTTTCGTATTTGGAAAGACAGTTAGTTTTTTAATCCAGTCCAGAATTAGAATACGTTTGAATTTGAATATTCGAAGTTCGAATATTAAAACGTAGTTTTGTTCGAATATTCGAAGTTCAAATATTAAAAAGTAATTTTGTACGAATATTCAATTATTGCAATGACGACCAATAAATCGTGTGGACTATATTTTGAAAATGTATCTTCTCACATGGATAGTAATATGTGGCCTGCTCGCGCGTTGGAAAACCTTCTGATTTATTCGTATACGCACCAGACAGTAAAACAAAAAAAAATATTGTGTATCATCTTAAAAGAGAGATAGAGAAACTGAGTAAGAAGCAGTGAAGGTTCCATATGATCCAAGTTGGAACAGAAAAACGAAAAATAATGTGTATCAAAACACAAGCCGGATCTTTCTTTCGAGTGTCGTTGCATCGCATGCCGGGTACTCGCTTTTTTTTTGTTTGTCACGTATGCGTTCCGATACCGTTCATCCGATCGCGATACAACTTTGGTGATTTGTTGTGTGGACGCCCACGAAAGTTTTTTAATCGTCTCCATATATGTATATAATTTAGAATTTAGCATGAAGGTGGCTGAAGGGATTTCTATATCAAATTTGAATCGTTTGAATTTTGTACTTTTTCATCAGTACGGTCGAACAAACGACCTGGGTTTCGCACTTTGGCATCTTCAGGCATTTTAAGTGCACGAATGAATGATCATGAACTGACCAACTCTTGAAATTTATAACTATTTTGCTGTTACGATATAAGCGAAACCGGTCCTGATCTAATAAATTCAATGCGAAATAAGTACTTTTATTATAGTGCCATTCCACCGAGTGATTGTCAGTTAACACCTCAAAAGTGTATCGATTGAATTGGCATTTACTTGGTAGAACTCCACTATAATACGGTGAAAAAATAGCAAAGTATTTTAATTCTACAGTAATTATGTCATATAGTAATATCAGACAGAACTAATGGTTCTGAAGATGGCGTAAGCCGATATAGCTATCAAAAAATATATAAAATAATTTCTCCAGAATTAAAATACATTTTTATTTTTTTGATCGTAACGTAAAACGGGGTAAATAAATACACTTTTTACCCTTCACGACTATGTATCTTCATACCTGCGCCACATAATTCAAACATTAATGGCTTGAAACTTGCTTCTATGGTCCTACTACACATTCATGACAATATTTTTCAAATATTCACTATCGTTATTAAGACACAGTTAATTTTGTTCGATGTGTCTATTCACATTGAATCGGGGTGAATAGAGACGAGAGAGGGTAAATCGAGACTTGGCAGGTGAATAGATACAAAAATACAGATTGTAATGATTGGAATATATGAACCACTATTTTATACGACTCTCTATTCATTCCATTTAACGGTACTTACCAAAAAAATCATGATTGATTTTAATTTTCGTGCAATAAAAGAGAAGTTTTTAAGGAGTCAAAAAGTAAGGATGCACAGGCATCGAACTTAAACACGTTTGTTTCACTTTTAATGTGTTCACTGTCAATACTTGGTGGAATGGCATTATAATAAAAACAATAAAACATTTTCAGTACTTATTCCACATACAATTTCAACTGAAGTTGAGACAATGCTGGCCATGAGCGAAACCGGTCCTGATCCAATAAATTTTATGTGGATAAAGCAGGGCTGTGGAGTCGGTTTTTCCGGAGTCAGAACTATTGAAAAGTTTGAGTTTTTTTATTTTTGCATATAATATGTCAAATTCGGCCATTGGCCGGATTGGTAGGGTTGATATTTAATTGAATACACATAAATGTGAAAATTAGGCAAAAAAAAGTGACGATAATAAACTTTTGAGTCGGAGTCTGGAGTCGTGGTTTTGGTAAATGCTGGAGTCGGAGTCGGACTTTTTTTGACCGACTCCACAGCCCTGGGAATAAGTACTAATAATGTTTTATTATTTTTTACGTTTGTTTCAATTTTGGCCAATCATTTATGTAGTTGGTTTGGTTTTGTCATTCGAGAGATAGTATTATATTCACTGTAAAGAATTATACATAAATAGTAAAAAATACATTGGATACTTAGTAAAGTTGTGCTAAAGTTCAATCCTTGTTTTTGTCTCTATTCACCCCGTTTTACTGTACCTTAAAAGCGATCATAAATTATTTATTCTAACCGATACATTATGAATTAGGACCAATATAATACAGATTGAGACCAAAGTAATAAAAATTATGACCGAAACTGTGCAAAAATTCGAACAGGAAAAATCGATAAATATAACACAATCTGACAGAGAAGCCGTTTTGTGGTATAGAGGTGAGATATACACTGAAAAAAATGCCGTTCCTTTTAGGTAAAACAAACATGGATTTATATTTCACTGTGAAATGTATAATGGTGGAATAAAATGGTGGTAAATGCATGTAAATACAAATAAAAACTCACATCGTCAACTTTAGGGTGAGCATGTATGCATTGTCTGTCATAAGTTTCATGTGAATGCTCTGTGAAACCTTTCGAATTGTACTTTTTGTCAACATCAAAAACACTGTCACTTCGCACAGATATTGTCTTCAAGCACAAAACAATCACAAACAAATACGTTAAATTCACACATAATCCTGTCTTGGGGGCACACAATTTATAGACCGACATTTTGACAGCACAATTCGATTGTTTTGGCATATTAAAATGCGTTAGAATCGACCGGTAGGGTGAGATTTCATCGGAGTTTCGTGCGACGGGAGGCGGCCATCTACGAAACTGACATAATACATACTGGTAAAAAATGCCATGTTAGAAAACGGCTGGCTCATAGAGCATAGAGTGAATTTAACCCTAAAATAACTAGTAACAAACACGGTGGAAAAAATAACAATGTATTTTGGTTTTACAGAAATTAGGTATTAATTTAAAATGACAAAAATCATGGCATTACAGCTGACGCCAATGCGCCATGCATCTGGCAAATCTAAGTACATTTATTTATATACAATGGAACCCCGATCATACGTTCTCGCATTATACGCTTTCCCGCGTGGTGCGTTTATTTTCTATGGTCCCGGCATTTTGTTCATATTGAAAACTTTCCCGCATTCATCGTTTCCCGAATTAATCGTTTGTTATATACGGTCTCTTGTAAAACGTAGAATCGGGGTTTCACTGTATATATAAATACATAGATACCTTTAATTACGTAATAAAAATCACAAATTAATTAAAAACATTACTGTCATAAGAACAGAGAGGAAAAATTTATAAAATCACATTAGAAATTTTCAAAGCAGTCAACCGAGTGATCAACTATAAAACATAAAAAACAGTACAACTCACAAACAGTCTGAACTCACTCACGTCCATTATCTATTTGTTGATAGCTATTTCGGCTTACGCCATTACTACGTTTTACAAGTTTATACTTTTTCATTTTCTGTTAGTAGTAAGTTCTGTCGCTTACGACTCGGGTCTCGCTTTTCAACAATTCAAGTGGATATTGAATTTCCATCAAGCACCTTAATTCTTAATTAGAACATTTATTGCTAAAATTAGCATTAACTTGGTAGAGCTCCATTGTAATACGGTGAACAAAAATAGCAATGTAAGATAATTATAAGATTCATTTTTAAGGTGTTCACTATCAATTCTTGTTGGAATGACATTATAATAAAATTAATAACACATTTTAGTACTTATTCCACGTTAAACTTATTGGATCAGGACCGGTTTAATTCATGGTGAGCATTATCAACTGATGTTATATATGGAAGATATATGGTTGACAACTATTTCAGTGAACGCCATCGTCCGACGTTGGATTAAACATTCATTTACTTATCTATGTATATTGTATACTGTTGTAGACAGGGTACAAACTACATCTTCTTTTCTGTTTTAACATCCTAGTTTCATATGGTTATTAAATATGACAAACTAATAACTTATTATAACCATATCAAATTAAGATGTGAGAACAGAAAAGAAGATGTAATGTGTACCCTGTCTACAACAGTATAAATAAGTAAATGCATGTTCAATGTTAGTTCTAATCGAACGTTTGTAACTATCTGACATATGATTCAAAATGACCGCCGAGTCAAGAATGTTGCCAATACATTAATGAGCCGCAGTAGTTTATCGCAAATAATTATTATTAAAATTCTATTGTATCGTCCGTGATGCAGTGGTCCACATCGACGGCAACCATTTGGGGCCACCCGGGCTCGATTCCGGTACGAGCAGATTTTTTCAGTCGATAAATTAATTCTGTTCGAAAACAATAGGTGTTTGTGTTGTAAACAGGTCTGTGTAATCGGTGAAAAAATTTCCGACTCCGACTCCAACATTGACAAAAACACGACTCCGACTCCGACGAAAAAAGTTCAATATCGTCAATTTTTTCTCCTAATTTTCATATTTATGTGTATTCAATTAGATATCAACCCAATTAATGCGACGAAAATCTAAATTTGACATATAAAATGCAAAAATAAAAAGTTCAAGCTTTTCAAAATTTCCGACTCCGAGTACGACTTGGCCAAATCACCGCGACGACTCCGACTCCAGCAAAAAAGCTCCGACTCCACAGCCCTGGTTGTAAATAATTCCTTCTCACTTTTAGTAGAGCGATTAACTCACCTCTAGTCCTGCCCTTGTCCTCGTATCATTTCAATCAATCCCTACACTCTTCGAAAAAGGGAGGTTGAGTTACTGAATAACAAGCACTCCTCGTAGAAAAAAACATGTTGAGATAAACTCCGAGAAGAGTTCACATGCTTTATGTTGGGAGTTCGCTTCCATGGTGACAAATTTATCAAGTGTTTCACATCAATTAAAATTCTGACCAATTCTTTATTTCGTATGACTAAAGTTGAGGTGTCTAATAACTTTTGCTATTCAACTCACGTTCCAATTTCATAACATGTCCGCTTCCAATTTGAGGTATATGGGACTCCTCACGGAGCTTATATCAACACATTCTTTCAGCAAGAACTGCTTGTTACTCAGTTGCCAAACCTCTCTTTTTGAAAAGTGTAGGAAGTAAAATGAAATGAGGACACGGACATGCCTAAGGGTTAGCTAATCGCTCTTGCTCCACGCCACTTTTCTGGGGTCGGAACGGTGAGAAGGGATTTTAAACAACACAAACACCTGTTAGTTTGAAGTGTTTGGAAGTGTTCCTGGGCAAGGACAAACACCCATTGCCTTCGAACCAGCGGCGGCTGGTGACAGAGTATTAGGGAGTACAAAAAAAGATTCAACTATTTTTGCAAGAGTTCTTTCCTATTCATTGGATTTTAAAACACTTCTATAACATGCACTTTCAATTCAGATGTTCGCAATACCAACGGAGTGCCAGTCTTATGAATTGTTGGCTGTTCGTAGTACGGAAAAATAGTTGAATCTTTTTTTGTACTCCCTAATACTCTGTCGCCAGCCGCCACTGCTTCGAACAAAATTGATTTGTCGACTGACACAATCTGATCACTTTTGAACTCGAGCTCGAGCGGTCCTTCACAGAAACCAACGACCTTGACCACTGCACCAAGAACTGGGCTAATATAATCAAACCCTATTGGCACCCTATCAATTTTTTTCTTTGGAAATCCGTTTTTTCTGTATTTTTATACAGAATACCTTTAATGGAATCCCTTTCCTGACGTATTGGCCACATATAATATTCTGTGGGGTCTAAATTAACCTTTTAATATTCTTCCGTCAACATTTCACAGCATCGTCAACTCGACGGTTAAAAGTCATGCATAATTCTTCACCTTGCAAATACACAATGTCGGACGTTTCTTTCGCGCACATCAAACCGCGCATATTGTTATCTCTCTTACGCGTCAGCTGTTTTTTTTTCTCCATTCAATATCGTGAATTTCTGTCTCGCTCTACATGGCGAGGCTGCCATAGCCAGCTGCGAATAACTCGTATGTGGTCGGCTAAAAATTCACAGTATTTTTTTTAAACATATATTACTTGCAAAAAATAAACAATAAACCATAAAAATTTGCTCAAACTATCTAAATATAACTATATATTAATTAAATCAATTAAAATATTACGTATTTATCGGCTAAAAAGCAATGAATTTACGCTTTTTTCATTTCTTCCAAACAACATCTTTAGTAGATACAAGATATTGAACCTAACCTAACATTACGGTACCTTATTAATTTACCGCCAAAACATCGTTAGGAACACATGATTATAATATTCAAGATTTACTTATTAAATCGTATTGCAGTTACCCCTACTACACGGCGTATCCGGTAGTACCTCATACATCGCTCCCTTCTAGATCGCCGTATTGTACGGGACGCTAAATCTTCAAGGTCAAATTAGATATTTACATATCTATCTATCTATATATATAAAAATGAATGTCTGTGTGTATGTCCGCTATGGACTACTAAACCGCTCGACCGATCGATGTGAAACTTTACAAATTTATTCAAAATTTCCGACTCCGACCAAAACGCCGCGACGACTCCGACACTGGCCAAAAAAAACCCGACTCCACGAATCCAACTCCGACTCCACAGCCCTGAAAAAAAATGTGTGCAACTTTGGAATTCTGATAACTCCGTTATTCAACCATAGACAAATCTGAAATTCATCTATCTATCTATCTATATGTATAAAAATGAATGTCTGTGTGTATGTCCGCTATGGACTACTAAACCGCTCGACCGATCGATGTGAAACTTTACAAATTTATTGAATACACTCCCGTTATGGTTTCTGGCTTACCAACCCCTCCCTCCTTGAAATTAAATTTGACCGCCCTATCTTCAGCGCAATGTTTGTCTTTGGTTCCTTTTTTATGAAAGGGACTACTTGCTGATTTTGTTTCATTGAAGCAAACCAAAATTGTAGGCCGGCAAATCATCGACTTGGGCCAATAATTTGAATGATTGTGACCAGTGAAATCATGTTGTCATACAAATCTATTACTTGATACATTTTCACTGAGAATACAGTTTCACTGTAACATGTATACATACATACCTGTAAATTATGTAACTAAAAACAGGATGAAAACATTTTTGTCATAAGAACAGAGAAAAAAAAATTATAAAATCACATTAGAAATTTTCAAAGCAGTCAACCGAGTGAGTTCCGACAAAATCAACTATAAAACATAAAAAAACAGTACTTGTCTGAACTCACTCACGTCCATTATGTTATCTATTTGTTGATAGCTATTTCGGCTTACGCCATTACTACGTTTTACAAGTTTATACTTTTTCATTTTCTGTTAGTAGTAAGTTCTGTCGCTGACGCATGTTGTCATACAAATCTATTACTTGATACATTTTCACTGAGAATACAGTTTCACTGTAACATATATAATAGTTACGTTACGATGTTTCGGCGGTCAACACGAAATTGGTTCATAGGTGTTCCTTTTTCGAATTTTTATTGCATTCGAACGTTTGACGTTTCATTTCATAGCTTGGACGTCAATAATATTGGAATATAATTTATGTAAATGGGCGAAAATATCGACAGGACATTGCTAAATAACTTGATCTTATTTAAAACATATTACCTTTTTTCAATGCTATGTAATTAATATGAATAATCGGCTACAAATGTGGCCTGAATGGGTTTTATGTCATGTTTAGGATATGTCGCAAATCCATTTCCGGTTCAAATAGTTTGACATGATACAATATCACTTGTAAGGTGTTCACTGTCAATACTTGGTGGAGAGGCATTATAAGAAAAAAAAAAGTACTTTTTTAAATTTATTTGATCAGGACCGGTTTCGCTCATGGCGAGCATTGTCAACTGACATCATTCTTTAGTTTTTTCTGTCGATAAATCTGTTCAAAGGCATGGGTGTTTGTGTTGTTGAAACTTTTTACGGACAGTATAAAGTTATAAAATTCTCAATTTTATATACAATTTCAAAAGTGGTTTTCAACATTTTAATTTTAGTCTATTTTGCTTAGTTGTAATACCAGCTGTTTGTCATTCCTTGTAAGTTTTGCTTTTCTTTTGTATAAATGTCACCGTTTCGTTCTATTTTTTATCAGTTAATAATGCTCGCCATGAGCGAAACCGGCCCTGATCCAATAAATTTAATGTGTAATAAGTACTAAAAATGTTTTATTATTTTTACTAAAAATATCGAAAATTATGGAAATCACTTTTACCCATGCGGCCCTCGAACTATCTGAGAATTGATTATCTGGCCATGCTGCCAAAAAGGCTGTGCATCACTGATTCAAGTTCACATACGCTTCAAATAAATTGTGTCATCCATTTCATTTAAGTCGTTCCGCCATTTTTACTTGATTAGATCCGGTCCGTGGCGAAGTGTGAACGTCGTTGGCTTGCATGCCGGACCGCCCGGGCTCGATTACCGGCACGAGCGGATTTTTTCAGTCGATAAATCTGTTCAAAGGCATGGGTGTTTGTGTTGTTGAAACTTCCTTCCCACCTTTCCGATCCCAAAAGAGCGACGCATAGTGATAGCGATTAGCTAATCACTACTCCTCGTATCCTTTCCATCCCTACTCTCTTAAAAAAAGGAGAGGTTGAGCAACTGAGTAACAAGCAGTTCTCGTAGAAAAAACAAATTTTGAGATAAACTCCGTGAGGAGTCCATATGCTCCAAGTTGGGAGCGATAAATTAACATTTTTATGCAAGAAATTTTTTTTTTGGTCGATTTTGAAAAACAAACTTTGTTTTTTCTTATATTTTCCATGCTTTTTTCCGCGATTTTTTTACGTGCACCTTTTTTGAAACCAATGTATCGCGTAAAAAACGATCGGGTGTATGTATATCTAAAAATGATATTCTACTTGCGGCCCGCTGCTCATTTTGAATTCTTGGAATTGGCCCGCCATCCGAAAAGTTTGACCCCTTCCCCCCAAGATCTGAAGGGAACTCACTACAAATTGTGACATCACACCACTGTGGCGGCGGCGTTTTGAGGCAGTCAACTAGCGACAAACTGGCAGTAGGCATTCGAATGGTTAACTTTTATTCCATTCATAATAGGTAGACAGTTAAAAAGCCACCTTCGTTTGTATTATACATCAAAGATCCAAACAATTGCAAGCCCAGTCACGTGATTAATCGTCCCCTTTTCCTCTCTCTCCATCATAAAGAGATAGTCACTTTTCTTTTGTTATGTAATGAATTAATAAATTTATTTAAAATGTTTACAAACTCAAGGCGCATTAGTGTCTGTTGCCTTTGAAGTGACTCGTCAGTGACGGCTCGTGATTTAATAAACGACACATTCAATTTATTTTATCACTTTAAGCCAGGGCTGTGAAGTCGTTAAAAAAAATTACGACTCCGACTCCAGTCAAAAAACCAGAGCTTTGGAGTCGGAGCTTTTTGGCCGGAGTCGGAGTCGGAGTCGTCGCGGCGTTCTGGCCGGAGTCGTACTCGGAGTCAGAAACTTTTTATTTTTACATTTATACGTCAAATTTGGATTGTGGCCGCATTGATATTTAATTGAATACACATAAATAGGAAAATTATGGAAAAAAGTGACGAAGGTTAATCCTTTTTTTAGTCGGAGTCGGAGTCGGATTTTTTTTGACCGACTCCACAGCCCTGCAAAAAACGATTAATTTTGTCACATTGTTTTCCTACCTTTCCTATTTATGTGTATTCAATTATATATCAGGCAAAAAATCCGGCATATAGCCAAATTTTACATACATATTATATGCAAAAATAAAAAGTTCAAATTTTTCAAAATTTCCGACTCCGAGTACGACTCCAGCCAAAAAACCCCGATTCCACAGCCCTGCTTTTAACCCTTTGCACCAGGGTTGTGGAGTCAGAATCGTCACGGCGATTTGGCCGGAGTTATACTCGGAGTCGGAAATTTTGAAAAGTTTGAACTTTTTATTTTTGCATATTATATGTCAAATTTGGCCATCGGCCGGATTGGTAGGGTTGATATTTAATTGAATACACATAATTATGAAAATAAGGCAAAAAAAGTGACAATATTAAACTTTTTTAGTCGGAGTCGGAGTCGTATTTTTGGTAAATGCTGGAGTCGGAGTCGAACTTTTTTTCACCGACTCCACAGCCCTGCTTTGCACTCATCAATATACTATTTTTTTCCTTCAAGCAACTCCTCGACAGATTTGAGAAATTGATTGATATCACAGGGTTTGCGTAAAACAATTTACCAACTGCTGCGCGGCCGCGATTTTTCTTTCTGCCGATCTAGTCGTCGTAACCTATCAATCTTTACTCTCTTCAAACAAGAGAGGTTAAGCAACTGAGTAACATACTTCGATGGATTCGGCGGTAACTTTGTGGAAGTTCATTTTAATATAAAATAACATTGATTATTCCACGTATTGTGTAACAAATTGTGACACGTGTTTCGCCTCTTTCAGATGCATCTTCGGAATAAGTATCTCTCCTCACTAGCTCGCCACATTATTTCCAATGATGGGATTAACCCTTCCCAATTGATTGCAATTCATTTGTTAATATTTTGTAATGCTAACGACATTGATAGTAAAATTATTTTTAATGTGTTCACTGTCAATACTTGGTGAAATGGCATTATAAGTAAAATAAAAAAAAAAAGTACTTATTCCACATATATTTTATTGGATCAGGACCGGTTTCGCTCATGTCAAGGATTGTCTACTGATTGCTCAGCTGATCAAATCAATTTTATGTGGAAAAAGTACTAAAAATGTTTAGTTAATTTTATTTAATTATTAAAGTGACATTTTAATCACTTTTAACCAGGGCTGTGGAGTTGGAGTCGGAGTCGGCGCGGCGTTTTGGCTGGATTCGTACTCGTAATTCGTAAGGAATTTTCAGGAATTTTCAATTAAAACAGGACCGGTTTCACAATGCTCGTCATAAATTCCATTAAAATTTATGTGGAATAAGTACTAAAAATGTGTTATTATTTTTAATATAATTGTTTGTTTGCTCTGATTTGATTCTTTAACCCCCTCCTTGCTTCCGGTAAAAAGGAAAAATACCAAACTGCATTTTGTAATTAATCATTTTAAAATATTAGAATCAATCTTGCAATATTACTCAAGCAAACTTTGCGACAGCAAGTCCGAAGATGCCTTTGAAAGAGGCGAAACACGTGTCACGATTATTAGCACAATACGTGGAATAATCAAAGTTACTTTATATTAACTGAGTAACATGGTGTCCGATTCGTATCTTTTCAATCTCTACTCTCTTCTAATGAGAGAGATTGAGAATATTTTTTTTTTTGTAGAAATTTATATTAATAGAATTTTATTTCGCACCGCCTTTGTATGGCAGCAGCTGTCATAAAAATGTGCGTCAATATACCTGACGTTCTTCTGCATCAGGGGTAACCAACGCATCCGAGTTAGTTTATTATTAAATTTAAATTTAAATATGGGGCCTAATAAAGGCAATTATCTGCAGTGAAAAATGTATACTAACAATAGATTAACTGAGTTATCAATTTAAGTTCATTCTTGCACTTGAAAATGCGCCGAAAGACGAAACCCGGGTCGTTCAAGCAACTTTAGTCGAAATACTAAAAAAGTTGAGACGCTCCTCGGAAAAAGCGAAACACGTGTCACAGCTAGTTGCAATACGAATGGATGAACTGAGTTATCAGTTTAAGTCCATCCGTGCACTTTAAATGCATGAAGATGCTGAAAGACGAAACCCGGGTCGCGAGTGACAAAAGTTTATCAATTCACCATCAAGCCCTCGAGTCGAACGATTTAAAAAGACACTTCTCGAAAAGGTGAAACACGCGTCATAGTTAGTTGCAATACCAATGCAATACCGTTTTTTCAATTTCAGTTCATCCGTGCACTTGTAATGCCTGAAGATTCCGAAAGGCGAAACCCGGGTCGTTAGCGACAAAGCTCATGGAAAAGTACAAAATTAAAACCATTCAAATTTGATATTGAAATTCCATCAAGCACCCTCAGTTGAAATCCTTCATACTAAAGAAGCTTCTGATTCTTCTCTGAAAGCGAAACACGTGTCACAGCTTGTTGCGATACCGATAGGTTCATACATGCACTTGAAATGCCCGAAGATGCCGAAATGCGAAACCATGGTCACCAGTGACAAAACACGTGGGAAAATCTATAAATTCATCATCAAATAACTCGGGTTACTAAAAAAGTTTAAGATAGTTCTCGAAAAAGCGAAACACGTTGAGTTATCAATCTGTCACTTTTTAGGTGTTCACTGTCAATACTTGGTGGAAAGGTATTATATTAAAAGTAATAATACATTTTTAGTACTTTTTCCACGTAAAATTTATTTGAGCAGGACCGGTTTCGCTCATGGCGAGCATTGTCAACTGATGACAATGCTGACAATTCAGTTGACAATGCTCGCCATGAGCGAAACTGGTCCTGCTCAAATAAATTTTATGTGGAAAAAGTACTAAAAATGTATTATTATTTCTATTATCAATCTGCATTAACCAGGGCTGTGGTGTCGGAGTCGTACTAAGAGTCGGAAATTTTGAAAAGTTTGAACTTTTTATTTTTGCATAAAATATGTCGAATTTAGCCATTGGCCGGATTGGTAGGGTTGATATTTAATTGAATGCACGTAAAAAGGGAAATTAGGCAAAAAAAAGTGACGATATTCAACTTTTTTAGTCGGAGTCGTGTTTTTGGTCAATGTCAGAGTCGTGGTTTTGGTAAATGCTAGAGTCGGAGTCGGACTTTTTTTGACCGACTCCACAGCCCTGCAAAAAACGATTAATTTTGTCACATTGTTTTCCTACCTTTCCTATTTATGTGTATTCAATTATATATCAGTCGAAAAATCCGGCCTATAGCCAATTTTTACATACATATTATATGCAAAAATAAATAGTTCAAACTTTTCTAAGTTTCCGACTCCGAGTACGACTTCAGCCAAAAAACCCCGATTCCACAGCCCTGCTTTTAACCCTGTGCACCAGGGTTGTGAAGTCAGAGTCGGAGTCGTCGCGGCGATTTGGCCGGAGTTATACTCGGAGTCGGAAATTTTGACAAGTTTTGACGATATTCAACTTTTTTAGTCGGAGTCGGAGTGTCGTGTTTTTGGTCAATGTCGGAGTTTTTTTACCGGCTCCACAGCCCTGGTACTAACCGATTGGTTGGCCATCTCTGTGCCACACAGAAAACTCTCATAAAAAGTTAATAAAAACTCGTTATTCATTGCAAAGTGTTCAATTGATTTCTTTTTGTCCATTTTCTCCATGTTTTCAAATTCTTCTCATAAAACTCGGATAGAAAACGGTGAATCAAATACAGTAATGTTGTTAATGTAACATGTCATTACGACACCTAACTTTGAAAAGGTTCTAACAGCTCTTGAACCTGTTTTGAGATATGAGCGTTTGAAGTTTCGATTGATTAAAATGATTAAAATGTTTCGGTCCCTGTGGTCTAGTGGCAAGAGCTTTGTCCTAGCGATCTGGAGACCCGGGTTCAATTCCCGGCAAGGTCAGATTTTTTCAATTGAAAAAAAAAGAGATCTTGGACTGGGTGTATGTTATTTATCGTTGATTTTGTGCACAACTGATTTATTACTTATCATCGAGTTAATCTCGTATGACTTTCACAATTAAGAATATTTGGCGCATTGGCGTAAGCTGTAATGCCAAATATTTTATTTTTTAATTCAAATATCAACAAAAAAAAAAAAAAATCAACAAATTCACTTGTAACAATGAGCAAGTAAAAATGTTTCAAATTACTTATTTTAACCTTCTCCACTCTGACTTAATTGATTTAAATTATAAAATGTTGGCTAATCCAGCATGTTAAAATGTTTTACTGTTTTTATCGAAAATTTTAAATTTTAAATTTTGAATTTTATTTAAATTTTAAATTTTTAAAATTTAAATTTTGTAGATTTTACTTGCATGCATGAGAAATCTCTCAGTAAACTTATGCCTACGCTCGGCCTGGCGTATTGGCCCACGGACCCAGCTAACAGTATCTTCCCGGCCAGATGTATTGGCCTTAAGATTGCTAAGCGTTAAGCATGTTTTTTCACAACTCTTGCTGAGAAATAATGATCTTAAAGATCTAATGACGGAAATAATGATGACAATCTTAGAACTTTGTCCAATAAATTTAGTAAAAAAAGTGTGCAGATGCAGTGCAACTCCGTTATTCAACCTTAGATAATTCTAAAATTCATACATACATATATATGATAGAATGCGGTAAATACATGCAGTCATGTTTTACCAAAATGTCACCTAGAACCTTTTCAGAGTAAGGCTATGATTACAAGAACGTAATTTCGCATTTCACTAGAGCGCGTATGTTAAACCTATGGCACGTGCTAATTATGTATTGATTTTCACAATGCCGCCATCTTGTTTGCGTTTCGATCTAAAATGGACGTTCGATATTTGAAATTTGGCTCAAAAAAAGCCGGAACTTTAAATAAAGAATTTCTAAAAAGTCACCGTTGAATTCACCAAAAAATACTTGTAGCATAGTATATTTTTTTAAATCATGGCCGCTCCCAACGTGCAACATGTAAACTCCTCACGGATTTTATCTGAACACTTTTTTGCCACGAAAACTGGCTTATTACTCGGTTGCTCAACCTCTGTTTTTCGAAGAGAGAAGGGAATGAAAGAATACGAGTACTATGGCAAGACTAGTTGTTAGCTAATTGCTCTCGCTACGCCCCGCTTTTTTGGATCGGAATGGTGTTTTGGTTGGAGTCGTAGTGGGAATCGTGAAAACTTTTGAAAAATTTGAACTATTCATACATATTATATTTAAAATTTGGTTATGGACCAGATTGCTTGGTTGATATTTTATTAAATACACATAAATAGGAAAGGTAGGAAAAAAATGTGACGAAATTAAACTTCTTTTAGTCGGAGTCGGAGTCGTGTCTTTTTTACTACTCCACAGCCCTGGATAAAATACATCAAATGTACGACAGAAAAAAGCCAATGACAAGATTTTTAATTGTAATAAAGGTTAATACATTTTTAGTACTTTTTCCACAGATTTTTTTTGTTGATCAGGACCGGTTTCGCTCATTTTTCTTGTAATTTGCTTCATTAATTTGCTTAGTTTTTCTACCAATTGTTTTGTCATACCTTACTTAACTTTTGTATAAATATCACTGTTGTATTGTATTTCTTATCAGTTGACAATGCTCGCTATGAGCGAAACCGGTCCTGATCAAATAAATTTTATGTGGAAAAGTACTAAAAATGTATTATTATTTTTATTATAATGCCTTCTCACCAAGTATTGACAGTGAACACCTTAAAAGTGTAATAAAGGTTGTTTTTTTTGGCACCCGCGTATGAAAACGTTCACCGCGACTGATCTTGACCAAACCACTGTTTTTTTTTTTAATTTAGAACAAAATATTTTTTTCTCTTCTTGACTTTCCCAGTTGTTGGTGGTTTGATTTTAATATCTGTTTTATTATGTGGTCAATGCCAATATTAATATTTCAAAAAATAATTTATTATTTATGATCAAAACTTAAATTAGTTTTAAATAACATATTCCACGGGACAAACCTGACCATCCGTGGGATAGACATCTCAAACGCGCATCTTTCAACGAACATTTCAAATCAAATGGATGAAGATGGAGATAAGAAGTCACGTTCACAGTTTTTATATCGCCAGTATAGAATGAACAAGAGCACGATCAAGTTGTCGTATTCATGCGCGACTTAAAATATGAATTGATAGGAAAATTATCGATTTTCATTTTTTTTATGTATAAAGATACGTTAAAGCATAATATACAGGGCTGTGGAGTCGGAGTCGGAGTCAGAGTCGTGGAGTCGGAGCTTTTTGGCCGGAGTCGGAGTCGGCGCGGCTTTGTGGCTGGAGTCGTACTCGGATTCGGAAATTTGATTCGCATTGATAGGGTTGATATTTAATTGTATACACATAAATAGGAAAATTAGGGGAAAAAGTGACGATATTAACCTTTTTTTAGTCGGAGTCGGAGTCGTGGTTTTAGTAAATGCTGGAGTCGGAGTCGGACTTTTTTTTACCGACTCCACAGCCCTGATGATAAATATTTTTTTTATTGCAGTTCATGCCAATAAGGGACACTGGGGTCTTTTTTAGATCCCCCTTCGGCCTACGAGTTATTTTTTAATGATAGTCTTTCGAAGGTTAAAAATCACTTCCCAAAGAGCGACCCATAGATACAGCGATTAACTAGCCACAAGTCCTCGTATCCTTTCCATAACCTCTTCTTTTGGGTGAAAGAGAGGTTGAACAACCGAGTAACAAGCAGTTCTCCCTCCAAGCCAAGAGGTTAGCTGCACGGAAAATTCAAAAGCTGAGTAAGCCAATCCAACAAATGCGAGGCATTGATGAATTTTCAACGTATTGAAAGCCAGTGTTATTACCGAATGGTCATCAAATAATTGCCCGGAGAGTCTGAGGAGCACTCATGACTCTTTTCACTGTTTTTTTTTAAATTTTGAACTGACCTTGATCTACCTTCTAAAATTATGTTATCTCTTATTAACCAATTTGCAGATTTCTTTAAAAATGTTTTGTGTTATTTTGTAGAGGTAAAAAAAACGATTAAATCATTCAAAATTGTGTTAATCGTCCATTTTAAGTGGAATTTACATCAATGCCACGTTAAATCGATTAATTCTATCACAAGAATTGATACTTTGACACCATGTAAGACAAACACAAATTGTGCCATTTTGAGGTTATGTAAAAAGCCAATACACCTATAAAAATCATATAAAATTGTCTTTATCGACCATTTGCTTTTTTTTAACATAACTGTCATAAGAAAATCATTTAATTTTATCGATTATTAAATAACATAATACTTTGACACAACTATGGGCGTAATTTTGAGGTTATGTGAAACGAAAACATTGAGATAAATTGACTTTATCGTCCATTTGTTATTTCTACGTTGAATTAACATAACTTTCATGTAACATCATGTTATAAGGTAAATGTACCAGTAGCTGACCGTTTAAAATAAAATTTCAACAAAAATAACGATTAAGGTTTAGCATTGTGCCGAATGACGGCATAGCAAGTATACTCATATTGTATCATATGTCTTAATTAATATTATGTAACAAAAATTACGAAAGAGCCTGTTAAAAAAAAATTGTGTTAAATTATTGACCGTCTCACATTTTGAAAGATCCATTAGTTGACCATGTCTAATCAGGGGGCTTTATAGTGAACTTTCTGTCAGAGTTGCTTGAGGGCTTTCTGTCACACCACTCTTGGTTGAATCAAGTAACAATGGGTGGTTCAGGAACAAGATACACCACGTTTCTAGATTGATCACTTAAGAAATCTAAAATAATACACTTTCCTCACTAGGTGTTGTTTTCAAATGGCCACCCATTGACTCTATAGCAGTGGATTTCACGGAAAATTACTCTGTGGCCACATCGTCAGCATAAATGGTTCTAAGAAAATGTCTGGTGTCCGCACCAAATTATTATTTTTAGTTTGTTTGTGAGGTATGTCAAATGGACCTAAACATGCTTGTCATGTTAATGACAATTTACTATTGGTATTAATTGCGTTTTTTCTTATCCATTTGATTTGAGTCTTTGTTGACAAATTAGCTTGTAAAACCACTTTTTTTTCAATAGCAATATTTTCCGAGAAGTCCTCTGGTGGCCGCACATGAGAACCACTGCTCTATAGTGATGTGTTAGTGGCTCATTCCGACCACAGATGCCTCAACTTGTCTGAACTTTAGAGAAATCCCGCATCTGCATTTATGTCGGTCCCTGTGGTCTAGTGGCAAGAGCTTTGTCCAAGCGATCAGGGGACCCGAGTTCATTTCTCGGCAAGGTTAGATTTTTTCAATTGAAAAAAGAGATCTTGGGCTGGGTGTATGTTATTTATCGTTGATTTTTGTGTACAACTGATTCATTATTTATCATCGAGATAATCTCGTATGACTTTCACAATTAAGAATATATGGCGCATTGGCGTAAGCCGTAATGCCAAATATTTTTTTATATTTTAAATTTAAAAAAAAAAAAAATTGGGCCATTTTATTCTCAAAAGGTCAACTACTGGTACATAGTCAACCACTAGTATATTTACCATATTATCGATTTTTAAATGTGATACTTTGACACTTATGTATATGCAAACTTATATTTCTAACTTTGGGCTTTATTTTGAGGTTATGTTGGACCATAGATAACGTTGGTTTCGTAATAACACTGGGAAAGAGTTTCTAGCTGGTAACAATGAAAAAATTATCATTTTTTTAAATATAATATAAAGATTATTCGAATGATTTAAACATTTTATTTTATGCTCTGTCCATATTCAAATAAAACCCGTTTGATAATATGTCTGTTAGGTATTAAATACCGTAAAACGTGGTGAATAGAGACACTTTTTACCCTTCACGACTATGTATCTTCATATCTGCGCCACATAATTCAAATATGAATGGCTTGAAACTTGTTTCTATGGTCCTACTACACATTCATGACAATATTTTTCAAATATTCACTATCGTTATTAAGACACAGTCAATTTTGTTCTTCAGAATTCTCTATTCACATTGAATCGGTGCGAATAGAGACGGTAGAGGGTACATCGAGACTTGGCAGGTGAATAGGGATAAAAGAACAGATTGTAATGATTGGAATATATGAACCTCTATTCATTCCATTTTACGGTACTTATTAATAAAAAAAACATGATTGATTTTAATTTTCGTGCAGTAAAAGAGATGTTTATAAGGGGTCAAAAAGTAAGGATGCACAGGCATCGAGCATAAACACGTTTGTTTCCATTTTGGTCAATCATTTAGTTGGTTTGGTTTTGTCATTCGAGAGATAGTATTAAAGTCATTGTAAAGAATCTTATATATAAAACCGAAACGGGGGATGTATGTCTGTAATTCCCTTTTGCATTGTTGTTGCAAGTTCAAACAAACGAATTGATTTCGCTCGCGAAAGTTTCGACGTTAAATTTGTTTCGTTATCAATGTGTGTGTAGAGACTCCAATTACTCGAGTATCGAGTAGTACATATATAAAACCGAAACGGCGTATGTATGTCTGTGGGTCTGTAATTCCCTTTTGCATTGTTGGTCATTAAGTTGCCATAAAAACGAATATGAAAGAAAATATGTTTGATTTTTTATCGGCGAAGACATTTAGTCAAAATGTAATAAATTAGTCTTCTACTGAACTTTTCCCGGCTTTTATTAATATAATAATGTTTTTATTTACGTGAAGGTATTATTTGACATTTCTTTGACAGCAAATTAGATTTTTTCCTTGAATTTGGACATTTTAATGGGCGAGAATGGGGCTGTCAATATATGAAAGGGGCTGTGAAATGTCAATGCCAGTCTGAAATGTTCATTTAAATTCCATTTTAATTGACCTAGACTTTTGAATTTTGAAAAAAGTTGTTTCAACTTGGCCCGTCTGAATTTACGCGCCGAGGTGAACATAACCCCAAACTGGTCCGAGAGAAGCCGGGTTCGAACACTAGTTACATATAAATAGTAAAAAATACATTGGATACTTAGTAAAGTTGTGATAAAGTTCAATCCTTGTTTTTGTATGTATTCACCTGCCAGTCTCTTCACCCTGTTTTACGGTATTTGAAAAAAAATCGTTTTCTTTTTGCACTGGTATCACTGAGATGACGGCCATTTTGAATCTTACGTCAAAATTCCCAACGATAGCTAACGTGACTCAATTAGTATTTTATCAGAAATACTAACCTCAAATTTCATAGCTTGGTCGTCATCGTCAGATTCCTCCTGCTTCACGATCGAGTCTTGTCCCAACTCGGGCGGAAGAACTTCCTTCTTTATATCCTGGTCGTTATCTCCAAGAATAGTTTCTTCTTCTTTTATCAAGATATCACTTTCTAGCTTTATATTAAATTTTTAATTAAGATTTTAAGCGGTCAAAAAGTAAGGATGCACAGGCATCGAACTAAAACCAGTGCTGTGGAGTCGGTAAAAAAAAGTTCGACTGCGACTACAGCATTTACCAAAACCACGACTCCGACATTGACCAAAAACACGACTCCGACTCCGACTAAAAAAGTTGAATATCGTCACTTTTTTTTGCCTTTCCTTTTGATGTGTATTCAATTGAATATCAGCACTACCAATCCGGTCAGTAGCCAAATGTGACATATTATATGCAAAAATAAAAAGTTCAAACACGACGACTTCACAGCCCTGACTAAAACACGTTTGTTTCAATTTTGGCCATTCATTTAGTTGGTTTGGTTTTGTCATTCGAGAGATAGTATTATAGTCATTGTAAAGAATTATAATACATTGGATACTTGTGCTATCGTTCAATCCTTGTTTTTGTCTCTATTCACCCCGTTATACGTTATTAAGTATTGAAAGTTTGCGTAGAACAAACAGTCAAATGATAAGTTTCATTTAGAGATTGTTTGACACACCTGTCATTATCACATTTCATCAAAAAATAATTTACTCCTGTAACCATATATTAACCCATCGAGGTTTTTTAAGCCTCTGGAGCAGTGGTTCTCACGGAAAATTGCACCGTAGCCGCATCGTAAACATAAGGTGTCCTATAAAAATGTCTGGTGGCCAGTGGCGGCTGGCGACAGAGTATTAGGGAGTACAAAAAAAGATTTAACTATTTTTCCGTACTACGGACAGCCAAAAATTCATAAGACTGACACTCCGTTGGTATTGCGAACATCTGAATTGAAAGTCCATGTTATAGAAGTGTTTTGAAATCCAATGAATAGGAAAGAACTCTTGCAAAAATAGTTGAATCTTTTTTTATACTCTTATCACCAGCCGCCACTGCTGGTGGCCGCACCAAATTTTTGTTTTGATTTGGTGAACACATGGTTGTCACTTTACTATTGGTTCTAATTGTATGCGAAACATTTCATTTTCATAGTCTTTCTTGAGAAATTAAGTTGTAAAACCACATTTTTTATAATACCAATATTTTATATGAAGCTGTTGGTGGCCGCAGTCAAATCCTCTGGTGGCCGCACATGAGAACCACTGCTCTGGAGTCTGGAATGGCTCTTGCTATGTTTCATTCGTTCAAACTCTCTTTGGAGAAAGTATGTTCTCCGTGGTGCAGTGGTCAACATCGTTGGCTTCCGTGATTGACCGCCCGGATTCGAGTCCCTGTACGAGTTGGATAAAACATTGGTACATTTGCACCTAAATATCGTTTTGTGCGGTAGATTCATTACGCGGAAAATCGCACAAAAAAGCTATAACTTATGATATGGGAACATAGCATGTAAAAAGACGCACGTGTCAAGGTCACATTGTAATAAACAGGTGAAACACTGGATCTTGCACGTGCATTATATGAACAACGTGCTGCCAATTACGTTATAACATATATGTACGTTTATATGGTACCAAAAATATTTTTAAAAAAATAAAAAAAGCATAAAAAAAACCGCACAAAAAGAGGTTTGAGTGTACAAAGAAAAACAGACCACACAGTAAATAACAAGTAAAAGTAAACAGTAAATGCCAATTCAATCATTTTATAAAAATATCATAAATAAGGTAAATGTACCAGTGGCTGACCGCTTAAGAGAAAATTTCAACAAAAATAACGATTAAGATTTAGCATTGTACCGAATGAAGGCAAAGCAAGTATACTCATAATGGATCATATGTCTTAATCAGTGGCGGCTGGCGACAGAGTATTAGGGAGTACAAAAAAAGATTTAACTATTTTTCCGTACTACTAAGGTGTCCTATAAAAATGTCTGGTGGCCAAAGGAAAGGTCAGGTGGTCATGAAAGGGCATCCATTAAAGATATTCTGTATAAAAATACAGAAAAACCGGGTTTTCCAAAGAAAAATATTGATAGGGTGCCAATAGGGTTTGATTATATTACCCCAGTTCTTGGTGCAGTGGTCAAGGTCGTTGGTTTAGGTGACGGACCGCTCGAGCTCGAGTTCAAAAGTGATCAGATTGTGTCAGTCGACAAATCAATTTTGTTCGAAGTAGTGGCGGCTGGTGACAGAGTATTAGGGAGTACAAAAAAACATTCAACTATTTTTCCGTACTACGGACAGCCAAAAATTCATAAGACTGGCACTCCGTTGGTATTGCGAACATCTGAATTGAAAGTCCATGTTATAGAAGTGTTTTAAAATCCAATGAATAGGAAAGAACTCTTGCAAAAATAGTTGAATCTTTTTTTGTACTCCCTAATACTCTGTCACCAGCCGCCTCTGGTCTTAATTAATATTATGTAACAAAAATTACTAAAAGGCCTGTTTAAAAAAAGTTGTGTTAAATTATTTAAAGCCATGTTCCTGTTTCAATAGTTGACCATCTCACATATTGAAAAATCCAGTAGTTGACCATTTCTAATCAGGAGGCTTTATAGTGAACTTTCTGTCAGAGTTGCCTCAAGGCTTTCTGTCACACCACTCTTGGTTGCATCAAGTAGCAATGGGTGATTAAGGAACAAGGTACACACCGTTTCTAGATTGTACACTTAATAAATTAGAAATAATACACTTTCCTCGCTAGATGTTGTCTTCAAATGACCACCCTGGCACTCCATTGGCTATATAGTCATGAGTTAGTGGCTCATTCCGATCACAGATGCCTTAAATTATCTTAACTTTACAATTTAGAGCAATCCCGCATCTGAATTTCTTATTTTGGGCCATTTTATTCTCAAAATGTCAACTACTGGTACATGGTCAACGACTGGTACATTTATCTTAAGTCGGACCAAACCCACCTACTGTATTAGTAGGCATTTCCATGCTATCAGCTGGTTATTAATTCACGTGTCATAGTAGAATTCTAACGAGTAAATGCCAATATAAGAACAGACAACATCACACAAATTTATGCCTCGGATAATCAATCCAAAAATCTATGACTAAACGACGTTTATGTCATTGCCCATTCGAAATTTAAAACCAAACGTTTTGTAAAAACGGTAAAAGACACATTTTTACATCATTATGTTAAATTACATAAAATTCGTTTGAAATCTTTGATAAAACCTGTAATAATTTTTATATTATACACAAGTTAGAGGTCTGCACGGGCCGAAATTTTGAAATTTCACACGGCCCGAACCCGAAGACCTCCAACCCGGCCCGGCCCGGGCCCGAGGCCATTTCCAAAAATCTTACCCGAACCCGACCCGAGCCCGACATTTTGCAACCTTGCCCGAAAAAAATCCGATTTTTTTTTCGAATAAAAAATGACTCACCAATTATCGTGTGTGTGCAGTTGTGCGAAATACATTTCTTCCTAATTAGAATTAGTTTTTGTTTGTTTTATAGGAATGACGATACAAATGAGAAGTTCCTGTATTTGAACTAGAAAAGCTGAAAATTCATTTACATTTTACACACTCAACGTATCCAACTTTTTTGTTTGTAGCCACTTCTATGATTTGACTAAATGATTTTCACACTTTTCCCGTGGGTTTTTACTGACTGAAGAAATATATTCTCCACTCTTCAGTTTTGTCTTGATATTTTTGAAGCCCATTTCTTGCAGGTAAATTAAAAAAAAAAACAACCAAACAAATCGAATTGTGACCGATCGAAATAACCATACAAGAAATACTGAAGTCAGGATCATATTATGAAATTAACTATGCGTATTGTACCAACTCCTATGAAGCAGACATCATTAAAAAATACTAAAACAAGTAATTAAATTCAAAACAATGCATCTTGTTCTTTCGAATGGGTCGAAAAGATGACTAATACGAGTACGTAATGTTTATTATAGTATTAAATTTAGATTTACGATAATGGTGAGCTCATTCGAAAATGGCCCGAATTTTGTTATATTCTTGCGTCCGAGCCCGGCCCGACCCGGCTCGCGGGCCTGGCCGGGTAAGGCCCGCGGGCCAAACCCGAGCCCGTGCAGACCTCTAACACAAGTGTAGCCAAGCACATATATAATATGTTAATTCATCTATTTTTATATAATAATTTATAAAGAATTAATTAATTTAAATTTATTCCAGCTGACACTTTCGATTCTGGCGAATTTTTAATTTGTAATAGGTAGCCATAAAGAATATTAAAAAGAAATCATTGCCTCGTAATGCTTTGAATCATTTATTTTGAACACGTGCGTTCTTGCTATATATATATATATAATTATGTGTAACTGTCGAGTACACGGCATGCGATGCAATGCCATTGAATGAAAGATATTGTTTCAGTTTATTAAAGTGCCTTTAGCAGGGCTGTGGAGTCGGAGTTGGAGTCGTCACGGCGTTTTGGCCGGAGTCGTACTCGGAGTCGGAAATTTTGAAAAGTTTGAACTTATTTTAGCATTTTATATTATGTCAAATTTGACTTTTGGCCGCATTGATAGGGTTGATATTTAATTGAATACACATAAATAGGAAAATAATGCGAAAAAAGTGACGATAATCGTGTTTTTGGTCAATGTCGGAGTCGTGGTTTTGGTAAATGCTGGAGTCGGAGTCGGACTTTTTTTCACCGACTCCACAGCCCTGGCTTTTAGATACACAATACACTCAAACCTTGCGTTGTGCGTTTTCTTTAATACGTAATAAACAGCACATGTTCACATACTGTACGTGAAAAATCCAGTGTTTCACCAGTTTATTACAATGTGACCTTGCCATGTGCGTCCTTGCACATTGCTATTTTCGGAGGAACGCATCTATCGCACAAAAAAAGGTTTAGGTGTATACATTACAGTGAAACTGTATTCTCAGTGAAAATGTATTCTTCTCCAAGCTGTCATTGAAATTAAATTTGTCCGCCCTATCTTCAGCGCAATGTTTATCTGTATTTTGTCTTTGGTTCTCTTTTTATAAAAGGGACTACTTGCTGATTTTGTTTCATTGAAGCGAACCAAAATTTTAGGCTGGCAAATCATCGACTTGGGCCAATAATTTCAATGATCGTGACCAGTGAAATCATGTTGTCATACAAATCTATTACTTGATACATTTTCACTGAGAATACAGTTTCACTGTAACATATATAATTATATGTAACTATTATATTTCGACACCTTACTTTGAAAGGGTTCTAACTGCTCTTGACACCTTTGGAGATATGAGCTTTTGAAGTTTCGATTGATTAAAATTCAATCGTTAATTGATAATATCAATGTTTTACATTGTTCTTCCATCGTCTGTGAACAGTTCTGAAGGAAAAAGATGATTGATATTTGTCATGTAGGGCCGCATGACATGTCATTTCAGGCCGCAGGTTGTGCATCAGTGATCTGTAGCATAATTGTATATCTCGACACCTTACTTTTGAAAAGTTCTAACTGCTCTTGACACTGTTTAGAGATATGAGCGTTTGAAGTTTGGATTGATTAAAATTCACTTGTAACAATGAGCAAGTAAAAACGTTTAAAATTACTTATTCTAAGCATATTTTTTCACAACTCTTGCTGAGAAATAATGATCTTAAAAATCTAATGATGGAAATAATGATGACAATCTTAGAACTCAGAAAAAAGTGTGCAGATGCAGTGCAACTCTGGAATTCTGCTTACTCCGTTATTCAACCATAGATTATTCTGAAATCTTATATATATAAAACCGAAACGGGGGATTTATGTCTGTAATTTTCAAATAAGCGCCAATCCTATTGGCCAAATTATTGAAACTTTGTATCCCGCTTTCCCATTGGTCAAGATGGACGGATTCTAGCTCGAAAAGTCTAAACGACGGACGCGCTCGGACGGGCTGGAAACGCGACGTTTGTACTGGTTATACTCGGACATAAACTTCTAAACTGGGAACAGTTGTTACTCTGCCTTGCTTGGCATTGCTTGCTTTGCAAAATATTGATAGAGCAAATAGTTTGCTCCTCTTAGAGCCATGTCAAAACGGAAAGATCTTTTAATTTGGGTGAAACTGCCGAGGAACGAGAGGCTAGACAGTAGATTTTTTCCTTGAATTTGGACATTTCAATGGGCGAGAATGGGGCTGTCATCAAATTAAATAAAGTTTGTGATTTTATTTTAACTCTATTTTGGTTGTTAGATTTTGTGATATAATTATGTCGAATGATATAACATTAAATAATTATTGGTCGCTTAGTCCGAGCGACGCCGGGTAGCAATACTAGTTCATTTATATACATATGATAGAATGCAGTAAATACAAACATTTCCGACCAAAAGGTCATTTTAGGCAAAAATGTCAATTAGACCCTCAAAATCAAAAGATTTAAAGTCAAAATTAATTTACCAAGATGGTGATCGAAAATGCAACTCGATCATGGCCAGTTTTCAGTTTTGAATGCCACTAGATACAAAATAAGGTAATCCTTCAGTTGAGAGGTTCAGGAAAGAAAAGTTGAGCAGCCTTTGCCATAGTAAGTCTGAAGATGCATCTGAAAGAGACGAAACACGCGCCACAATGAGTAAGCTGTTCTTTAGAGATAAACTCAATGAGGAATCTATACACTTAATATTATTTTAAAATATTAGAATCAATCTTGCTACATTACTTAAGCAAACTTTGCGATAGTAAGTCCGAAGATGCCTCTGAAAGAGGCGAAACACGTGTCACAGTTAGTAGCGCAATACTTAATGGAATAATCAAAGTTATTTTGTATTGTTAAAACACAATTGTTTTGTATTGTAACACATTTTATTAAATATCAATATTAACTATCCAGCGGCCACCGTGGCCGCACATGAGAACCACTGCTCCACATTGGGAGCGGACTTGGTTAAAAAATGACGAAAGACATCTTGAATTAACAGTTTTCAAAATGCGAGGTCGGTTTGCATTTCGACACGAATTAAATGGACAATTAAAACGAAACCAATTTGACATTTTAAAATGTCGCATAGAACACGTTTAAAAGGCTAAAAATACCAATAATTAATTAAACACATTTCATCAATGGGGGTCGGCCGGATATAATGTCATGACACAATGTGGAGGAGGGGATTCGTTGGGCATGCTTCATACAGTTTTTGCAAGCGTATTTCATCCTTCTGCCGATGAAATTCATCCTTTTGCAAATGAAATTCACCCTTATCCCTTACACCCTTAATATGCTTGTTCTAATGCACTTTTAAAACATAGTTCTGACGAGGGCGTAAGCCGAAATAGATATCAACAAATATATAAAATAATTTCTGTAGAATTAAAATAGATTGTTATTTTTCTTACCGTATTATAATGGAGTTCAACCAAGTAAATGCCTACTCAATCAATCAAGAAATTCACGTGTTTCTTATGTATTTAAGTTTAATTTAATTGAATTAATTAAGTATTTCGACTGAGGGTGCTTGATGGAATTTCAATATCAAATTAGAATTTTTTGAATTTTGTACTTTTCCATGAGTTTTGTCGCTAACGACCCGGGTTTCGCCTTTCGGCATCTTCAGGCATTCCAAGTGCACGGATGTACTTGAACTGACGGATGTAATTGAACTGGTCAGTTCAAGTACATCCGTGCACTTGGAATGCCTGAAGATGCCGAAAGGCGAAACCCGGGTCGTTAGCGACAAAACTCATGGAAAAGTACAAAATTCAAAAAATTCTAATTTAATTTAATTGATTTGCAAGACTGGGAAATAGACTTGCACAAACTGTATAATCGATAGACAAAACACTTACGCATCTATCCGATCCTAAAAGCGGAACATAGTCAGAGTGACTAGCTAACCATTAGTACTATTCTTTCCTTCCCTACTCTCTCGAAAAAAGAGGTTGATCCTTTCGCAAATGAAACTCACCCTTTTGCACTTTCCTATTTAACACTTTTTCAAGTGAAATTAACCTTTTTTTGTAAATCGTATCAAAAAATAAAGAAATCAAATTGAACAATAAGTGCTTTTTATGAATTTTAGCTTGTGCATACATATGTATATATTTATTTAGAAGATGCCAATATTTTTTTTTATCTTTTAATACGATTATTAAAAAAGGTGAATTTCATTTGCAAAAGGGTGAAATAGTCTCGCAAAAACTGTATTATTCTGTGTCGATGAGCTCGAATCCTCAATATATATTTATTTTCCTTCCAGCAACCAACTCCTCAATAGATTTGATAAATTCGTTCATATTACAGAGTTTGTGCTTTTTTTACCACGGGAGCGGATCCCAACTTGGAGCATATGGAATCCTCACGGAGTTTATCTCAACATAAGTTTTTCAACATAAGAACTGCTTGTTACTCAGTTGCTCAACCTCTTGAGGTTGGACAACTGGATACGAGGACTAGTGGTTAGCTAATAGCTGTCACTACGCGTCGCTCTTTGGGATCGGAACGGCGGGAAGGGATTTTTTTACAACGCAAACACCCATTGCCTCTGAACAGAACGATTTATCGACTGAATAAGTCTGCTCGTATCGGAAATTGAACCCGGGCGGTCCGACACGGTAGCCAATGACTTTGGCCTCCCGAGTGCTTTATACCAGGGCAGTGGAGTCCTTAAAAAAAAGATCGACTCCGAATCCAACATTTACCAAAAGCACGACAAAATTCAGAGTCGGAGTCGTGTTTTTGGTTAATGTCAGAGTCGTAGTCAGTCGTATTTTTGGTCAATCCACAGCCCTGCTAAAAACACTTAGTCTCATAGTTATTATCAAGGCTGTGGAGTCGTTAAAAAAAGATCGGCCCTGACTCCAGCATTTACCAAAAGCACGACTCCGACTCCACCATTGACCAAAACCACGACTCCGACTCCCACTAAAAAAAGTTTAATATCGTAACTTTTTTTCCTAATTGTTCTATTTATGTGTATTCAATTAAATATCAACCCTACCAATCAGGCCAATAGCCAAATTTGGCATATTATATCCAAAAATAAAAATTTTGAACTTTTCAAAATTTCCGACTCCGAATACGAATCCGGCCAAAAAGCCCCGACTCCACGACTCCGACTCCGACTCCACAGCTCTGCTTTATACGCCACTGTAAATTAGATAACATAGAAATGTATAAAAAATAAAAATAATAAAACATTATTAGTACTTTTTCCACATACAATGTATTAGATCAGGACCGGTTTCGCTCATGGCGAGCATTTTCAACTGATAAGGAATACAATCAGTTAAAAATGCTCGTCATGAGCGAAACCGATCCTGATGTAATAAATTTTATATGGAAAAAGTACTAAAAATGTTTTACTATTTTTATTATAATGCCATTCCACCAAGTATTGACAGTGAACACCTTTAAAGTGATAGAAATTTATAGTGGTATATTCGCGTACACACTTCAAACGATTCAAATTCGACACATAAATATGCTTCACATCGTATGCGGGCACTGTATTCAAGGGTTGTGCAAAACATTATCATCTTCACACCCCTTGAAAACGTGTTTTGATATCATCTCGAGTTCGCTTCAATCGAGATAGCATAAATTGAATGTCACTTTGAAACGCAAACGTAAACAAGATGGCGCCGATATGTAATCAAAATGGAAACCGTTCTTTAATCGATTGAATCTATCAAGTGTTATTACGTTTTTAAAATAACTGGTTTTTCCACATTTGTATGTCACAATTTGTATGTTAATTTATATTGTTGAATCTTCTTAATACAACAAAAATTTGCAATATTTGTCTTCTGTGATTTCATAAAAAAAAAAAAAAAGTGAAAATATTGTATTATTATATCTCTGTTACAATCAGGGCAGTAGAGTCTGTAAAAAAAAGTCCGACGTATGTGTATTCAATTAAATATCAACCCTACCAATCCGGCAAATAGCTAAATTTGACATATTAAATGCAAAATTAAAAACTTCAAACTTTTCAAAATTTCAGACTCCGGCCAAATCGCCGCGACGACTCCGACTCTGGCTCCACAGCCCTGGTTACAATACATCAAATGTCGGCTCCTTAGAGATAAAGAAACCAAACTCAAGTTTTGATTATACCACGTATTGTGACACGTGTTTCGCCCTTTTCAGATGCATCTTCAGGCTTACTTTTACAAACCTTGCTTATGCAATATTATTATGATTATATTTAAAAAAGCTTCAACAAAGTTACCGCCGAATTAATCGAAAGTATACTTGTTACTTAGTTTCTCAACCTTTATTTTTTGAGAGAGTAGAGAAAGAAAGTTAGGACTAGTGGTTAGCTAGTCGTACGTTCCGTTTATAGCAACGGTCACCAAACTACGGCCCACGGGCTGGATCCGGCCTGCCAAAAATTTTCTATGTACTGAAAGTATTATTATTAATGTTTTCCATGTCCGCTCCCCACGTGGAACATACGGCCTCCTCGCGGATTTTATCTTAACGTGTTTGTTATTCTACGAGAACTGCTCGTTGCTCAGTTGCTTACCCCCTCTCTTTCAAAGAGAGTAGGGATTGAAAGGATACGAGGACAAGTGGTTAGCTCATCGCTCTCGCTCCGTGCCGCTTTATGCGATCGAAAAGATGGAAAGGGATTTTTTACAACACAAACACCCGTTGCCTTCGAACAGAATCGATTTACAACTGAATAAATCAGCTCGTACAGGGACTCAAACCCGGGCAACGAAATTGACCACTGCACCACGAACCGGGTATGAAATTATTACCAAATTGTTTTAAGGGAAAAAAATATTTGGCATAACAGCGCCAGCATATGCCAATGGGCCAAATATTTTTAATAATAAAAGTCACATAAAACACGCAACAGTCAAAATGACACGCACCGATGTCCAAGACATCTTGGTAAAAAATTGAGGCACGAAGTGGGAGCGATTAACTAACCAATAGTTCTCTTATCCTTTCAATCCCTACTCCATGTATCATTGAATTTTTTTTTTTTTTATAAATAAATGACACGCTGATTCTGAAAACGCAAGCGAGAAGCAAAGCACTAGTCCTGTCCCAGCATTACTTTTTCGATTGAGAGTGATTGGACAACTGAGTGACAAAGAGTTCTCTTAGAAAAACTCTATTGCAAGTCCATATGCTATAAATTGGACCCAGACAACACTAAGCCAAGGCTGAAAAGTAGGGTCACAGATTCATGTTTTTTTTAAATTTCATTACATTTTGAGATACTAATTTTTATAGTAAAAATAATATTTGGCATTACAGCCAATGTCAAAGCACCCTCAGTCGAAATACTTAATTATGTCGTTTTCAATTGAAAAAATTTGACCTTGCCGGGAATTGAGCCCGAGCCCACCTGATCGCTAGAGCAAAGCTCTTGCCATTAGACCACAGGGCCCGATTACTAAGTCACTAAGGCGACGATGGACCTGTCTTGGACAAGTGCTGCGGATGCCTAAGGGGAGCCTGAACCCTGCATGTCTCTTCTGTCAACCTGATTTATTTATTTATAAATGTATATGGCAAAAATTACAAATTATAAGTTTATTGCTTTTGCAATGTGAAAAAAATACTTAGTTTACAGATAAAAGAGTGAAGGAAAAAAAAATACATTGTAAATTGACAAAGAAGTCAACGGAGTGAGTTCCGACAAAATCAACCATAATACATAAAAAATAGTATTCGTCTGAACTCACTCATGTCCATGTGAAATATGTCGACATCCGAAGCAATGCTGTTTAAGATCGTTAAAGCTCTTCCCAGTGGCATTCCCATGGGCAAACTGGTTCTACCCCTTGGAAGAACAAACAACCAGGGCTGTGGAGTCGGAGCTTTTTGGCCGGAGTCAGAGTCGTCGCGGCGATTTGGCCGGAGTCGGAAATTTTGAAAAATTTGTACTTTTTATTTTTGCATTTTAAATGTCAAATTTATCTTTCGGCCGCATTGATAGGGTTCATATTTAATTGAATACATATAAATAGGAAAATTAGGGAAAAAAAAGTGACGATATTGAACTTTTTTTAGTTGGAGTCAAGAGTCGGAGTTAGACTTTTTTTTACCGACTCCACAGCCCTGCAAACAACTCATGTTCACGATTCGTCAAAAAATTGAACATTCAATTTAACATTTTCAAGAATGGTGGTATTCTCATTTTGGCCTCGGATAAGCCCCGATGTATCCCGTAGTCCCGGAAAGCCGCTGATGACCATCCATTGGATGTGCTAAACGGAGCTATGAGCGCCAGGATGATCTGAGAGGAAGCGTGCATACAAAATCAAACAAACAAACAATTCACTTAAAAACTAACAATGTTTATTTTATTAACACACAAATAATTATTTATTCATAGATAATTTATCCTAAGATTTTACATTTGCTACGTGTTTATTGGTGATGCATTATGTTAACGATCGATACAAAACAAATTGAAGATATCGATTAGACCAGTGATGCCCAAGCTGCGGCATGAAATGACATTTCATGCGACCCTGCATGATAAATATCAATCACGTTTTTCATTCAGAACTTTTCACAGACGATGGAAGAACAATAAAAATAAACCATAATTATATCCAGGGCTGTGGTCGATAAAGAAAAAAAAGACTAGGATTTACCAAAAACACGATTCCGACTCCAACATTGACCAAAAACACGACTTAATAAACATAAATAGGAAATATATAATTTTGAATAACTTCGATTATTCCACGTATTGTGTTACTAATTATGACACGTGTTTCGCCATATCCAATCTTCGGATATCCAATCTTCGGATAGTAAGATAGTAAGTCCGAAGATGCCTCTGAAAGAAGAAGACGAAACACATGTCACAATTAGTAACACAATACGTCGAATAATGTCAAAGTACACTTTTAAGGTGTTCACTGTCAATACTTAGTGGAATGGCATAATAATAAAAATAGTAAAACAATTTTAGTACCGGTTTCGCTCATGGTAAAGTGGTCGCTTTTGTATAAATATCACTGTTTTGTTGTATTTCTTATCAGTTGACAATGCTCGCCATGAGTGAAACCTGTCCTGATCCAATAAATTTTATGTGGAATAAGTACTAAAAATGATTTATTATTTGTATTATAATGTCAGTTATTTTAAATTCAATATTAAAATGAACTTCTACAAAGTTACCGCTGAATCCATCGAAAGTATAAATAGGAAAGGTTGGAAAAAAAACGAAACGAAATTCAGAGTCGGAGTCGTGTTTTTGAAATGTCGAAGTCGTAGTCAGTCGTATTTTCGGGTCAATGCTAGAGTCAGAGTCCAGTGTTTTTTTTAACAACTGCACAGCCCTGCTTCGAACTCTTAGTCTTGTAGTCTCATAGTTATTATCCCCACTATCATCAAGAAAGCGAGGTTGAGCAATTAACTGAGAAGCAGTTCAGTTAAGATAGACTCCATATGCTACTCGTTGAAACAAGAGGTGGAGGCACTGGACTGCAGTGAGGATCGACGGGATTTAAGCGATGCGAATCAAAGAAAGCTATCAGCAGTGTAAGGGGCTCTTCTGTATTTGGCCAAGATCGGTATCAGCTTCCCGGTGTCTTTGGCCCAGTCGTAGTTGGTGTTCATGGACGAGGCCATCAGACGGCTGGTGATCTTGCCGATGACTTCGAGCTTCACTATCAGCTTGCCGATGTGGCTGAAAACAGAAAGAGAACACGTATAAGTTTATTGACATCTGACAAAAATATTGGTCTTATTAGACTATTGTACGGTTCGCGGTGCAGTGGTCAACGTCATTGGCTTCCAAGACAGATTTTTTCAGTAAGCAAATCGATTCTGTTCAAACGCAATAGGTGTTTGTGTTGGAAAAACCCCTTCCCCTCTTTCCGATCCCAAGAAAGCAGCGTGTAGCAAGAGCGATTAGCTAACCACTAGTCCTGTCTGAGAAGCAATACCATTTGAAATGGCTTAAGCTTTACCCAGTGGCATCCCTGGCATCATTGGCAGGCTGGTTCTTCTCTGGGTTCTAGGCTGTTTCTTGGAAGAACAAACAACTCATGTTCACATTTCTTCAAAACATTCAGGAACATTCAATTTAACATTCTCAAGAATGGTGGAATTCTCATTTTGGCCTTGGATAAGCCGAAAGAAATATGTGGCCGGACAAATTTCTCTTCGAGCATTCAAACTATTGAACGTGAGCATGCCTAAGAGAAAATCAGTTGGATAAAGCCATGGGTAGTATCCGTATGTCCTCAAATAGAGAATTCTCAAGAAAATCTTCTGAACCCTCTCTTTCTTAGGAACATATTTCGCACCTCTCAGGGCCAATATGCTCCAAGTCGGAAACGGACATGGTTTAATAATAAAGTTTACTGAAATCAAACAAGTTATGGTGTAATACAATCATCGAACCTTTCAATCTCCGAAGGCTCCCTGGCCGTCTGTTCGGCGGAAGCCTTCGAGCTCACGGACTTGTACTGGGCAGCGGCCTCCTGCCACGCACGGGTCACGGTGGCCAGCTCCCGTTCCTTCTGAAACTCTTTCGTGTCCATTTTGTTGAGCGCCTGCTGCAGCTCAGACATCTTGAGAAGTAGATCGCTCGCGACACTGCATTCAAAAGGATTCATGTATATGTAACAGTGAAAATGTATCAAGTAATAGATTTGTATGACAACATGATTTCACTGGTCACGATCATTGAAAATATTGGCCCAAGTCGATGATTTGCCGGCCTAAAATTTTGGTTTGCTTCAAAAAATCAAAATCAGTTAGTAGTCCCTTTCATATAAAGAGAACCAAAGAAAAACACAGACAAACATTGGGCTGAAGATAGGGCAAATTTAATTTAAATGACAGCTTGAAGAAGAATATATTTTCACTGAGAATACAGTTTCACTGTAACATATACAACACCTTAGGTTTAAAAAAGTGTGTGATTTTTGCCAGTTTTGAAAGTAATGTACTGGTTACCTAGGTATTTTGATCATTCGTGGGTGTAGGGACATACGGGCAAAACTACGAAAGCAACAAACTGAGATAAATGGCAAAACAGTTTTCAATGTTATAATTTTTTCTTACGGATTTGCAGGAAAGCCGAGCAATATCTGGTAAACCCCTCTTCTTACAAGTTTTATATTTTGATATCTTATAGAACTTCATTTGAGCATGACAATGCCATATTTAACTCAAAACAGATATTTTTGTAGTTTCGCCTGTATGTCCCTTCACCCACTATATACAAAATAATACGATACTATAAGTTTCAAAGTTTTTCTATTAATTATATATAGATATAAATAAATGTTTGTTTGTCCTGTATGCGTTCCTCTACCGTTCATCCGATTGCGATAAAGCTTTGGTGACTTGTTGTGTGGATGCCCTTGAAGGTTTTTTAAATTGTCTTTTCACATCAGGGGCGGCCAAACTTTTTTTGAAATGTTTGGCGGCGATCAACACACAAAATAAATTCAATTTATTATCATTAAAATAAAAGATGAAACAGAGATGTGTACATCAGTACACCAGACAGGTGGGCGACTTGGAATAGCTACGTGATCGACGCTTTGGCCACTCCTGCTTTATATATACTTATATTGTGTATCCAAAAGCACTTCAACTAACAGAGCTAAAACACAATCACTATCTTTCTTTGATTGGCATTTAAACGCATACCGGGTACTCGCTAGAAACTTATGAATCAAACTATTGTGTAACTAGATTTGATGCATTCTTCCGGTGCTGCTTTGAGGTAGCCATTCATGGCACCTGACAAAGACTCGATTGATAAACCAATTTTAAAAAAAAAAAGTGAAACTCACAGCATGTCAGCGTGTCTCCGCTCCTGGAAGGCGTCCAGCACCGCTCTGGATGAGGCCATGGCCTTCAGAGTTTTTCCCCACCTCAGTCGGGTGTCCAGCGCATCGCAGAGCCTCGACTGAGCCCTGAAAAGGGGCACCCCGCTCAATGGCCGATTGTCTGCATCGAAAGGAAAGAATATTTCACAATAATTTTTAATTTCACCAAACTCCAGGACTCGACATGGGAATTATAGGAGTTAAATGTGGTGTTGTAGCAATTGGTAACCGGGCAAAACAGAACATGACAAGACAGAATATGACAAAACAGAACGTGACTTTTCAGAACATGACTTTTCAGAATATTTAGATAAGTTAGTTTAGGTTAGGTTCATGTTCTGAAAAGTCACGTTCTGTTTTGTTACGTTCTATTTTGTCATATTCTGTTTTGTCATATTCTGTTTTGTCACATTCTGTTTTGTCACATTCTGTTTTGTCATATTCTGTTTTGTCATGTTCTGTTTTGTCATATTCTGTTTTGTCATATTCTGTTTTGTCACATTCTGTTTTGTCATATTCTGTTTTGTCATGTTCTGTTTTGTCATTCTGTTCTGTTGTTTTGGGATCCATCAGGTTGATAGAAGAGGATTGGTTGGTTGATATTCAATTTAATACACATAAAAAGATAAAAGGTAGGAAAAAAACGTGACGAAATTAAACTCTTTTTTAGTCGGAGTCGTGTTTTTGGTCAATGTTGGAAGCGGAATCGTATTTTTTTAACGACTCCGCAATCCCTGATTGTAATATTATAAAATAGCAACGTATTTTAGATTATTACAAATAAAAAGTGTTCACCTTTCTGGATGCTTGCGGTGACCATCACAGCTTTAGAGTTGAGCAATTTGATCTGGTCCAGCTTGTCCTTGATGACCTTCTCCCAGCGATCGGTACCTTCGTCGAACTGGCCCGCGTTGGCACATGCCACCGCACCGATGACGGCATTATTGAGCGACTCCTCGAAGTCGTTGCACTTCTCGATGAGCTCCCTGAACCCGTTCAACATCACAGCTAGTCTATGGCAGACAATACAAAATACTAGACAACTATAATTAAGTTCCACGATATGTAACTTTGAATCTATGACGAAAAGGCAATGTAAAACTATAATGCTTTTGTTTTTATCGTTTGGTCAATTTTCAAAACGATCCAATAGTAAATTTGAAAAAGGAATCCACAACTAAACAAAAGAAACTTGCAACTTTAAAACTAAATATTAAATACTAATACGTGAATAACTCGACATTTTATTAAATAAATAAATTGTGTAAATACCTTTTAAGCAATTTGTAATCAAGAGAATATACGACACTAAAGTTTATTTGTAAATTATTAACAAAATAAAACTCGTATCGAGAATATTTGTTAGACGTCAGTTGACATGTTTGAAATTCGTATTTAGATTCGCGTAATTTTATATGGCTATAAAATAGCATTGTGTACAGAATAAATTTGGTTCATGTATTCCTATCATATTATCATTTTTGTACAGTATATTTATATAATTTGAATTCAATAGTAATGTAACGGTTATTTATTGAAGCATTGACAAAAACATATTTCTTAAATATAATTTTGTTCGTTGTACAAAGGTTTATTGCCTTTTTTAACCAACTTCATTGTTATGATATTATTCAAAGCAGCTATTAGAATGAATCAGCTGATGGATAATAAAATTATTTATTTATTATTTTATTAAGCGATTCAATACTGAACTTATATATTTATCCAACAATAGTTTATTTAGAATAATGGCTTTCGAGTTATCTTTAAATACATTGATCTTTTCTTTGTAATCAATGAACTTGAGGCCATACGCCACCATAGTCGTGTAGTGTCCAAGTGGGACCATATGTTACTAGCAATATTTTATAAACTATAATGTATGAATATGTTTTAATTATGAATGCCGGTCCATCTTGAATATTTGTAATAAATTATGAATTGAAATTGTTTATTAGAAAAAAATGAAATGATATGCTTTGCATTTGACAAATACAATAAATATGATGCATTTTTTTACAACGCATTATATGAAAGTAAAAATAAAAATGAAAGAATGGGATAGAAGATAATATTTAAAAAAAAATACCCAAGAAAAATAATCTAAAATACTTTTATCATTCATTTTTATGAATAAATCATTGTGGAAAATGTCAACGTCTCTGAGCAGTGAAATCTGAATCAGATCAGAGGAAACACCTTATTGAATATTAATAAACTTGTATCTGTGTGACTTAAAGTAAAGTTTACGAAGCACTTGTCAATACTACACAATACGCGGTACCATACAAAGTTATCTCATTTGAATCATTTCATTTCTGCACTTGAAAGATGAAGAAAGGCAAAAACCATTCGTAAAAAAAAAAACGATTCAATTTTGACGTTGAATTTTTTTCAAGTAAGTATCTTCAATCGAAATCCTCAATTGTTACATTTCAATTCCATCAAGACAGGGGTTTTATACTTTATTGCGATTTCGGGCGCGTATGAGATTTAGGAGAATAGAGCTAGGCGCATGACAAATTCATAAAAAACTTTATTCATTTTCTAAAAACATTATTAAGTTTATTCGCCAAATTACAACTTAATTATTCTCTATCGAAAATTTTTGCAATATACCTTACCAAATAATTTTGAATACTATTCAGATGACATTTGGACTTTTTCGTGGTTTAATTGTTTGTAGTTGGCGCACGAAAAAAGTTCAGCAGGCGCAAATGTGCGCGTGGGAATTGGGCTGAGAATCCCTGCGTCAAGATGTCGATTTAATCCTCTAAATTTAGAGCGACAATATTTTTCCAATAAACATTCAACTAGTGAAAAGGTTTGCTCTGAAGTAATGAAGTATTGCATCAAAATACCCGCGCAATATGCTCTCATGTAGCCAGTGCATATTACGAAATTACAATGGATTTGACAGGTCAGATGAAGACCTTGATACACTTTGCCGTTCTAGGTCGCGATCTTCAAAGTAAAATCAGGAAATAATGTTTTGTTCATCTTTTATCTTCAGTGAAACGGCACAATAGTGTTCTTTTCCTATTCCCCGATATTAAATTGCGCACACAGTATTGCGTCATTCCCAAACAGTGGTACAACGTTCAATTCAGTGGAATCAGTATCAAATGAAATTCAGTGAAATATTAAATTTACTGACAAAAACATCAATATTTTACGTAATGTCACAACATATATCGATAAAACGAATCGATATACATTGAAATAAAGTGAATTTGTGTTAAATTAACAAGTTTATTAAGAAAAAATACCAAATTTGGTTTGTGCAATACATATATTTTCTTCGTTTTATTGACATAACCTCACATTTGGCATTGAAATTTTCACACGTTATTTATAAACGCGTGGTGACCCAATTAAACAAAGCTGTCTAAACGATAATCGAGTGTATTAAATTAATATTCTTGTGCCTTTCTCGTATTAATCTCGAGTGAAATGTCATATTAATGATTATGAAATTTGTTTGACAGGTGACGTCACTGTGTGGTTTTCCGTACGCCATCTTTGAAAAATTCTCCCGCGTTCTGTTATGAAATTCGAATTCTTCTCGGGCTCTTAGAAGTGTCACAAAATGGAGGGCTACAGCTGTGATATAAAAAAGTTATTGTGATAAAATACGTGTTATATAGTGTTTAGTTGTTGATTTGATTGACATATTGTTTAAAATGGCGTCGGCGGCGGTGGGTACACCACCACCACAGTTGATCAAGACGATAGAATGGGACATGATGGACAAATCGAAGTTCTTTCCCTTGTCTATGCTCAGCAGCTTCTCGGGTAGTTACCATTTTACCCAATTCATTATTACATTTGTTTATATTTGTTTCAGAATAAATTAAGAATTACGTTTGAACGTGCGTGATGGAATTTCGGTAATGTCCTAGGCCAACTGTCGTATCTCGGACGCATGAACATACGGACCTATTAAATTTAACCTAACCTAACCTTACCTTACCTTAACTAACCCAACTTAAACAATATGAATAACTGATATATTTTGAAAAGCCTTCAACTGAAGAAATCAAATATTGAAAATATATCAGTTATAGATATTGTTTAGGTTGGGTTAGGTTAGGTTAGGTTTAATAGGCATTAATGGGTGGTTTTTAATAGGTTCGTATGTTCATGCGTCCGAGATACGACAGTCGGTCTAGGACATTACCGGAATTTCAATATGAGATTTGAATAGTTTGAATTTTGTACTTTTCCATGAGCTTTGTTGGGGCACGGATATACTTGAACTGACAACTTGAAATGCCTGAAGATGCCGAAATGCGAAATCCAGGTCCTTAGCGACAAAACTCACTGAAAAGTACAAAATTCGAATGATTCAAATTTTAGTAGATATTTCATTCAGTGTCATAATTTATCGCGCCACGGGCATCTAAAAGATTTAAAAGATAGAATGTCTCTTTCATTCAATTTAAAAAGAAAATTTCCTTATTTTTAGTTATCTTCCAAGTTTAGTTATGTGGATTGAAAAGATATGTGAGATAATGTTATCTCGTGACAAAAAAAAAATCTTTACCAGATACTTATTATTTCTGAACATAAAATGAGGTCGCCCAAGTCTTGGATCCAAATCACTGGACACGTTGGTCATGGATATTTTTTATTTTTATTTTAATTTTTGAATAGAAAAAATATTTGGCATTACAGCTTACGCCAACGCGCCAAATATTCTTAATTGTGAAAGCCATACGAGATTAACTTGATGATAAATAATGAATCAGTTCTGCACAAAATCAACGATAAATAACATACACCCAGCCCAAGATCTCTCTTTTTTCAATTGAAAAAATCTGACCTTGTCGGGAATTGAACCCGGGCCCCCTGATCGCTAGGACAAAGTTCTTGCCACTAGACCACAGGGACCGACTGACAATGTGACCAGACATCCTGTTTTCAGGTGGCTTAATAACTAAAAGACAGCAAAAGGCAAGGTGGTGGTTAGTCCCTAACCATCCACATGAAATGCCTAATAAATCTCTGAGTTATTATCAAGTAAATGTCAAAAGGTCCGGTCCATGGCGCAGTGTCAACGTTGTTGGCTTGCAGACCGCCCGGGTTCGATTACCGGTACGAGCAGATTTTTTTTTTCAGTCGATAAATCTGTTCAAAGGCATGGGTGTTTGTGTTGTGAATCCCTTCCCACCTTCCTGATTCCAAAAAGCGACGCATAGTGACAGCTATCAGCTAATCACTAGTCCTCGTATCCTCTCCATCCCTACTCTATTCGAAAAAGAGAGATTGAGCAACTGAATAACAAGCAGTGCTCGTAGAAAAACATATGTTGAGATACACTATGTGAGGAGTCCATATGCTACAAGTTGGGAGCGGAAATGGTTAAAAATATCCCTTCCCACCTTTCTGATGCATAGCGAGAGCAATTAACTAACCAATAGTCAATAGAAATGCCAATTAGTAACGTGTTTTTTTTTTTGCCATGCCCGCTCCCATCTTGGAGCATATAGGCTCAGTGCTCAACCTCTCTCTTTTGAAGAGAGTAGGAATTGAATGAATACGAGGGCCAGGACAGGACTAGTTGTTAGCTAATCGTTCTCGCTTCTGGCCACTTTTTAAGATCAGAAAGGTGGGAAGGGATTTTTAACATTTTATCGACTGAAAAAATATACTTGTACAGGGACGGAAGCCAACGATGTTGACCACTGTACCACCGACCACACTGGGTATAAGACATTACATGGATGACTTAGCAAGATTAAGTTGCTCATTTAAAACAGGCAAATTATTAAACTTTATTTGTAAATTTAACCAGTAAATCAATTTATGATCACCCATGTTGTGATGTAACATTTTAACTCATTCGTCTACCTCGAACGATTGATCCTAAAATATAAAATGGTCAGCAAAAACAGACCTGTGTCATGTAAAAGTACATAATTCAAACTGTTCAAATTACCTCTTGTTTTGCTCCAGTGAGGTGTCTTTTGTACCCCTTGACGCTGATTAAGACGCAGCTGCAGGTTCAGCGGAGGCGGGAAGCCTACACCGGCATGCTGGATGCAGCCACCAAGATCAGGAAGAACGAGGGAGTGCTCGGGCTGTACCGTGGATTCTGGATATCTTCGGTTTGTAGAGTTTTAAAATCCAAAACCTTTAATTTTATTATAGAAATAATAAAACATTTTTAGTACTTATTCCACAAATAATTTACTGGATAAGGACCAGTTTCGCTCATGGCGAGCATTTTCAACTGATAAGAAACACAACGAAACAGTGATATTTATACAAAAGTTAAGTAAGAATACCTTGTAATATCACTGTTTTGTTGTATATCTTACCAGTTGACAATGCTCGGCATGAGCGAAACCGCTCCTGATCCAATAATTTTTTTTGCGGAATATGTACTAAAAATGTTTTATTATTTGTATTTATAAATAATGTTGAGAATACAGTGAAAAAAAAAAAATGGTTTTTTAATTCTACAGAAATATTTTTTTTTATTTGTTCATAGCTATTTCGGCTTACGTCATCATCAGAACTATGTTCCATGAAATAGCTATCAACAAATATATAAAATTATTTCTGTAGAATTAAAATACATTGCTATTTTTTTCACCGTGTTATAATGGAGTACTACCAAGCAAATGCCAATCCAATCAAAAATTTTGAGAAATTTATTTAGAACCAATACATATTGATCACATTATAAGGTCTGTTCAGTGTCAATACTTGGTGGAATGGTATTAAAATAAAAATTATAACACATTTATAATAATTTCATCAGTTGATAATGAATTTTAATTTCAACAAATCGGCTTCTCAAAAATGCAAAAATCAGAAATAATGTTCATATTGCGCAATATATAAATTAGTATGGGAAGGGATGCCCGTTATTGTTCTCGGAACCACGGATATGGATACAGTTCTATCCAAGGGGAATGGCTGTGTGCTCTGGTGAGAACACACGCAATTATGAGATTATAAATATATGAACCCAAACCTTTACCGAATTTTATTCTGACGTTTTGTTTTTATTTACCATTTCAGACCAAAATTGTTACAAATTCTGATCATTTTATAATTTTATTCAGACCGCTAAATAATTTTATTCCGACCGTTTAATAATTTTATTCTGACAATCATTAATTTTATTCAGACCGTTACTATTTCTTTTATGACCTTATATTGAATTGTATTCTGACCAAGGAAACCATTTTTATTCTGACCGAAACATCATTTTAATTCTGACCATTTATTTTGTTGCCTTATTTTTATTAACCCATTGTTTACTATGTGCACAAATTTGTGCGTACATAATTACCATAGTAATTAAAAAGGCCCGTAAACAAAGTGTTAAAATAAGGGCTGTGGAGTCGGTAAAACAAAGTTCGACTCCGACTCCAGCATTTACCAAAACCACGACTCCGACTCCAACATTGACCAAAAACACGACTCCGACTAAAAGAGTTTAATATCGTCACTTTTTTTTGCCTAATTTTCCTATTTATGTGTATTCAATTGAATATCAACCCTACCAATCCGGCCAATATTCAAATTTGGCATATTATATGCAAAAATAAAAAGTTCAATCTTTTCAAAATTTCCGACTCCGAGTACGACTCCGGCCAAAAAACCCCGACTCTGAATCCACAGCCCTGCTTAAAATAAATATTTTCAAAAGTTTTTCACGACCCTGACTCCGGCCAAAACTTCTAGACTCCACCTCAGCCCTAGTTCTATTATCAAAGCGATAAGTAATTCATTAAATTAATTGTGTATCTAATTCTTTTTCAGCCTCAAATAGTGTCGGGCGTTTTCTACATATCGACCTACGAGGGCATCCGCCATCTTCTCGGACTTCGTGAGTTCAACTCACAGATCAAGGTGAATGTTATGTTATTTTATTACTCTCTGATTGGTCAGCCCATTGCACTGATCTCATTCGTCGAGGCTTACAGGAAGATTTCAACAGACTCTCTAACGGGGTTCGAACCTGTGAGTGAGTCCCTGCGATCAAAGACAACGGCTATGCCCACTAGGCCATAGATTGATCCCAGACAAATCTGATATAACCTTACCTGACGTTTTTCTATGAGAACTGTTTTTATGCAGACCATACTGAACCTGTGAATGTGCACTGCAATGAAAAACAACAACTTTAGTCACTAGGCCACAGATTTGATAATATAGATTGATCTGACCTAACCTAACCTAACAATTTGTTTTCTATGAAAATTGCTTTATACTCAATTTTTACACAGGGATTTGAACCTGTGAATATGCACTGCAATGAAAGACAAAAGCTTCGCTCACTTTGCCATAGACCTGGCTATATAGATTTAACCAGGGCTGTGGAGTCAGTAAAAAAAAGTCCGACTCCGACTCCAACATTGATCAAAAACACGACTCCGACTAAAAAAGTTTAATATTGTCACTTTTTTTTGCTAATTTTCCTATTTATGTGTATTCAATTAAATATCAACCCAATCAATGCGGCCAATAGCCAAATTTGACATATTAAATGCAAAAATAAAAAGGCTCTAAATAAGAAAATTTCCGACTCCTAGTACGACTCCGGCCAAAGCGCCGCGAAGACTCCGACTCTGATTCCACAACCCTGGGCTTAACCCTGACGAATCTGATCTTATCTTACCTGACAGACGTTTTTCTATGAGATATGCCTTTTACTCAGTTTTTACACAGTCCATACTGGGATTTGAACCTGTGAATGTGCACTGCTAACTAATACAAAGGCTTTATCCACTAGGCTACAGACCTGACTGTATAGATTGAACCCAGACAAATCTGATCTAACCTAACCTGACAGACGTTTTTCAATGAAAACTATTTTTACTCAGCCCATACTGGGATTTGAACCTGTGAATGTGCATTGCAATGAAAGACAACGGCTTTACTCACTAGGCCACAGATGTGATTATACAGTATAAATAATTTACTCCTCGTTTACTTGGCCTGAGACAGGGCTGCACGGGACTGATCTTTTAACCTAATGACATTATTCCATGCAATCTTATATACAATAATTGAATTACTATGTATGTATTTCAGGCAATGGTGGCTGGAGGTTGCGCATCCCTCGTCAGCCAGACAATCATCGTGCCGTTCGATGTCTTGAGTCAGCATCTGATGGTCCTCGGCCTGGTCACCAGGGACGGCCAAACGGTAAGTGAAAAATAATTCCCCCAACTTCATTAAAAATATATTGTCACTGGCATTTCAGTAAAAGCATATTGTTATATTTTTTACCAGTGAATATGTATTTTGTTTGCTGTTTTTCTTTGGTCACAAATCAACGTTTTGGGCCAGTATAATTTCCCTGATCGTGACTAGCGAAAGCATATTTTCACTGGCTAGTGTTAGTGAAAATATATTCTGACTTGTGAATACAGTTTCACTGTAACATATACACATCAAACTATGTAAAGGTCCCTAGCCCAAAAATCTCCAACCCGGTCCGACCCGAGCCCGAGGCCAATTCCCGAACATCTCACCCAAACTCGACCCGAGTCCGACAGTATTTTCAACTTTTTAACAAAATTTTAATTAACATTTCAAATATTTTAGTATAAACACAATCAAATTGTAAATGTATGGAATTTTGATTCACGATAATGGCGAATACATCCGGAATAATCCGGAATAATCAGATTTTTGTTTTTATTTTCTCATTTATTCACATCTCATTGTTGGTCTTCCAGCTAGGTATTAATCCTTTGGGCATTCGGCTGACGCCCGACCAGTCAAGGCTGAGGCTGACGTACGAGATAGCGAGGACCATCTACGTGCAGGACGGCATCCGAGGATACTACCGAGGATACCTGGCGTCTCTGGCAGCGTACGTTCCCAACTCGGCCCTCTGGTGGGCATTCTACCACACTTATCAAGGTAACTGTCGACGCATTGTTGTCGGGACGGGTTTGTTTGTTAGCGCGCAATACAACTCCGCAATTTATTAACATTAACACGGCTGTGTAGTTGGAGTCGTGGAGTTTTGGCCGGAGTCGTGATAAACTTTATATTACACTTTCCCTGATCGTGACTAGTGAGATCACATTGTAATACGGTGAGAAAAAAAACAATGTATTTTAATCAGACCCCGGGAGTCGGTAAAAAAAAGTCCGACTCCGACTCCAGCATTTACCAAAACCACGACTCCGACTCCAACAATGACCATAAACATGACTCCGATTCTGACTTAAGTTTAACATCATTACTTCTTTCCCCTAATTTTCCAGATCTGACTATATAGTTTAATCTGACCTAACCTAACCTAACAATTTGTTTTCTATGAAAATTGCTTTATACTCAATTTTTACACAGGGATTTGAACCTGTGAATATGCACTGCAATGAAAGACAAAAGCTTCGCTCACTTTGCCATAGACCTGGCTATATAGATTTAACCAGGGCTGTGGAGTCGGTAAAAAAAAGTCCGACTCCGACTCCAGCATTTACCAAAATCACGACTCCGACTAAAAAAAGTTAATATCGTCATTTTTTTTCACTAATTTTCCTATTTATGTGTATTCAATTAAATATCAACCCTATTAATGCGGCCAAAAGCCAAATTTGACATATTAAATGCACAAATAAAATCCACAGCCCTCCACAGCCTCCACAGCCCTAATTTTAATTCTATTGAAATCATTTTATATATTTGTTGATAGCTATTTCGGCTTATGCCATAAATAGTTCTGACATTTATTTCTTGATATATTTTCACTGGCCAGATCAGTTAAAATGTATTTTAACTTGTGAGAATATATTTTCCCTGATAATATACTTTAGCTGTAACACATATAATATGGACAAATTTTCTATTGGCCGAATTGGTCGCTTGATTATTAATTTAATACCAAGGCTGTGGAGTCGTAAAAAAAACACGACTCCCACTCCGACTCTAAAATTGACCAAAAACTCTACTTCCACACGGACTCCAAAATTGACAAAAACACGACTCCCACTCCGACTCCAAAATTTACCAAAACCACGACTCCCGCTCCGACTTCAACATTTACCAAAAACACGACTCCCACTCCGACTCCAAAATTTACCAAAAACACGACTCCCACTCCGACTTCAAAATTGACCAAAAAAACGACTCCGACTTTAAGTTTAATTTTTTCACGTTTATTCCTACCTTTGTTATTCATGTGTATTCAATTAAATATCAGCCAGCCATATCCGGCCAACAAAAAAATTTTAGATGCATAAATAAAAATTTCAATCTTTCGAAAAGTTTTCCACGGCAGACTCACCACTCGACCAAAATTACCGCAGTGACTCCGACTCCGGCCAAAAAAGCACGACTCCACAGCCCTGATATAAATAAATAAATGATTCTCATTTTGGCCACGCATAAGCCGAAAGAAATATCTGGCCTGTTACATTTCTCATTCAAACTTTCACATAAGAGAAAATCGGTTGGATAAAGCCATTTATGTATGCCTTAGTCCAATACAGTCAAACCTCCGAAAACACTACTCCGTAAAACACGCTGGCCCAAAATATTCTTTTAAAATCCCCTGATGGCACGTTCGCATTCCATTGTCGTTGCTATGCGACGTTGCTGTTCGGACGACTGATGTGGGTTCCGCTGTGACCGATGCACACACACAGCCAAATGGCTGGCCGTCTCTACGGTGCATACTCTCGCATACACTCAATCAACACGTGCCAGACAATACACGCACAGCGTGCCGACTTCCTGTTTGCTACATTTTGCGAGCGCTATGCATTGTATCACCTAGCAACCAAATATTTACGTAAATATTTCGTTCATTTTTTTTGTATAATCTTATTTTGCATTATTTGCGGAAAAAAACGAAATTCCTAATTTTGTATGCGATTCACGCCCCCGTTTACACTAGTTCATATAACACGGTCCCGACCATAGTGTTAGCGGGGGTTTTACTGTATAGGCAAATTTTTTTTTTTTTTTCAGATAAACTTCTGGAGGTTTGCCCTGTTTGGGTGTCGCACCTGCTCATACAGTGCGTAGCCGGAACCCTCGGGGGATTCACGACCACCATCTTGACAAATCCCCTCGACATTGTCCGTGCTAGATTGCAGGTAAAGATGTCATAAATAAACATGGCTATGAAATTATACATGTAATGTTTTCAAGGTCTAATAATTAAATGTCGGTAACGGATTTACCCTGTACCTCTATCTTGATTCCTACAACTCCTATTTCTAGTCTAGCTTGACATCGTAAAGGTAATGCACAACTCTTGTCGGTCCCTGTGGTCTAGTGGCAAGAGCTTTAGCCTAGCGATCAGGGGACCCGAGTTCAATTCTCGGCAAGGTTGGATTTTTTCAATTGAAAAAAGAGATCTTGGGCTGGGTGTATGTTATTTATCGTTGATTTTGTGCACAACTGATTTATTATTTATCATCGAGTTAATCTCGTATGACTTTCACAATTACGAATATTTGGCGCATTGGCGTAAGCTGTAATGCCAAATATATTTTTTTCATTTAACAAAAATTAAATTAAATTAAACTCTTATGTTATAGAGTCCTGTTCGACATTGTAAAACTTGGTTGGAAAATTATGTTTTATTAATTTTTAATTATCCTTTTTGACTTTTGTACTGTTCCATGAGTTTTGTCGCTAGCGACCCGGGTTTCGCCTTTCGGCATCTTCAGGCATTTCAAGTGCTAGGGTGAAAAATAAAAAAAAAATATATTGAAAAATAGAAGTAGATCACTAAGTCAAAAATATTAACGATACAAACTGTTTACTGGACGTCAGTTCAAGTACATACGTGCAATTGAAATGCCTGAAGATGCCAAAAGGCGAAACCCTCGCAACTTCTCATGTGTGTTTTGCTGGCTTGCACGTTGCAAACTAACGAAAGCGGATGAGAGTTATTACAGTGAAATACGGCGATACATTCGGCAGTCAATGTATTTTATCTAACTAATGTTAATGTAGAAGATCTCGGACACACTGACAAAATGAAATGTTATTTTTTCAGGTCCAACGTTTAGATTCTATGCGTGTCGCGTTCAAGTCTCTTTGGCAAGAAGAAGGCGCCAGCGGACTCTTTGCCAAAGGCTTGACCGCCAGGCTGGTCCAATCGGCGAGCTTTTCCTTCAGCATCATCCTCGGTTACGAAACTATCAAGAGGGTGGCAGTCAACGAGGAGTACAGACTGCACGTAAGATGGTAGCGACCGCCACCTAACGGATTTGAGACTATTTGGAAACAGACTCGAAAAAGAGCAGCGACTTGCTATGTATCTCTGTCTCTGTCGTTAAGATATTATGTACAAAAAGTTGTCTGTAGAGTGAAATCAAATACAATGAAAGAGACGGGTGACATATTGCTATCTCTTTTTCATTCAAACTTATGTATGCCATTTGTCCAAATCAAATATAGGCAATGTTACCATAGACAATAAATTTTAAATGAACGGAATGATATAATGAGATATATTGTTTGCCTGTTCTCTCTCATGCACTTAGAGTTGTATTTGATAAAAAATGAGACAGCAATATAAATGCGTAAGTTTTACAATTTTAAATGCAAGCTGAAATGAGATCGAGAAACTGCTGAATGATTTTGTAGACTAATTAAAAGAGACAAATGAAGTTTTGCTGTCTCATTCGTTAAGGTAATCCTATAAAAAAAACTGTATAAATGTGCGAGACAAAGATAGAATTTTAGTGTTAAGATATGGGTCAGACTGTGTTATCTCTTTCGTTCAATCATCAGCATCTTTTCGAGACAAATTGAAAGAGACTTACATATATTGTCATCTCTTTTGTAGGACAATCTGAATCAAATTATAAAGCCTGGAAGCTTTGTATCTTTTGTAAAGTATTTAACAAGATAGTTATTTCAGCATCACGCCATCATCACAACCATCTCTTGTGTTGTAATTGTGAGATATTGTCTCTTCTCACATGGATTGTAATATGTAGCACAGTTTTGAAGCTTGGCTGAGTGTGACGGAAAACGTATTGTCCCTTTTGTTTAGATATTTAATTCATTAAACTGTCTTAACCTGTTGGTCGATAGAATAAATTTGAATTATCAAATGTCCGGTTGTGAATTACTTACTGTTGTTCTCTCTTTCGAGTTTCGAAATTGACTCGTTAAAAACAGAGACAATTGACGTATCGTTTTCTTTGTCGTTAAGGTTTTTTGAATATAAAATCGGTATACTTTTCTTTAAAATTGGAGCACTTGAGATGAAAATGTTCCGAAGGTTCTAAAGTTCAAAAGCATAAATGATAGAGAAGGAATAATACAATGCTGTCTCTTTCTTTGAGGTTTTTGCAATAGTAATCTGTCTTGAGTGTATTGTTGTGAGATTTTGAATAGAGATGGCATGATTGCTAGAGATATATAATGGATCGCCATCACTTTAGCTAGGGTATTTTGAATGCAAATCAGTATGCTTTTAATGTTTTTAATAATATGGGTCAAAGATACATAGACAAGTTTGCTACATATATTTTTGTTAGGGTCGAAGGTGAAAGATGTTTTTATAGAGAAAGACACAGATGTGTTGTTTTCTCTGTCGTTAAGTCAAACAAGTGTTGCAATAATAATTTTAAATTTTATAGAACATGTTTGAAGTAGTTTTGAATAGATATGAATGATGTATTGCTTTCTCTCTTGTTGGGCTATTAAATAGGAAAAATAAATTAGTAATCGCTTTGAGGTAAAAAGAGAAAGAGACATAATATAGTTCTATCACGCTCTTTGAGCAGTTTTCTTTCTTCACATAAAAATTTAAGCATTTTTGTCTTGTAGTAAATTATCATGTATGACGCCTGTAAAAAAGAGACAATAAATATGTTTGCATCTCATTCGATGAGTCATTCGTATAATAAATATTGCCAGCTTAAAATATAAATCTTTTTCAGCACATTATTGAAACAAATAATAATATGTCAATATCAGGCATGTGCTGTGACTCTTTCTCTTTCTCGCTTACTCGTATGTTTAGTCAAAGGATTGAGCGAGATGTAAGACATGCAAGCGTCTACTGTGGTTCGGTTTTTAAACCTCAACAGCAACACAGATTCGGGGGCCAATAATTACATTACACTCACAAATGGTCCACGTAAAAAAGCACACCCTTAAAATACTCCAGAACTGAAATCTCTTCTGAATACTGAAACAATACAATCTATTTTATTTGTATCAATTTATACACTTTCAATGCCAAGTAAATGTCGAAACTTTTAACACACAATTGTGATTATTGTTACTTGAAAGAAATAGCAAAGAAACACCTTTTGTCTTGCTCATAAAAATAGCTAGCATGTCTTTGTGTCTCCCTCACACCTATTACTTAGCATAACACCAAGTGAGAGAGAAAAAAATTCACAGCACAAAATTGAATTTTTTATAAAAAATATTGGAATCAAAACCGGCAAAATCTCACATCACTTCTTATCTAGCTTGCTATACTTATTTCTGAAACTAAAACTCTTACGTTAATTTCACACACAGCAATTTAATATATGATTTCATTAAAGTTTTTTCATTAAAGCATTTGTAATATTTGTTACTTTATTTTGTATTGAAGTATAAATCAGTTACCTCTAGAAAAGAGACGAAGATACTCTCGTATCTCGCTCTTTGAGTCATTCAGATAAGCAAATATACATTAAATGTAATAACACTGATATTCCCACTTTTTATATACAGATTTTTATATTCCTAATAGATATTATATCTTAGTAAAATGCACACCAATGAGTTTGTTATTAATGCATCAGCTCCCAAGCAAGGGCCATAGAAAGAGGGGGTTTTAAAAAGGAATCAATGGAATGAAATTTCAAAATAACATTAATGAAGTGACATGTGTTTCGTATATCTGAGAAACATCATCAGACATTGGTAAGTTATGGCTCGCAAGGTTGTTAGTCATTACTAAAGCTATCTTGCGCCATTTAGTCCGATGATGCTTCTCAAAGAGGCGAAACACATATTCGTAACACAATACGTGGAATGAAAAGATTCATTTTAAATTTAATATTGAAATGAACTTCCACAAAGTTACCGCCAAATCCATCAAAAGTATAAAAGAATTCTTGATTCATCATGTCTTTCATATAGAGCCCTGGGCTTGAAATACTTGAAGATGCCGAAAGGTGAAACCAAATCACATTTTCTATCGAAGTCCTCCAATGCCCGCAGTTTCCCAATTTTTATCTGTGATATTAAACAGTATGTTCTTTCTAAAACGAAAAATATATGTTTTTTGGAGTATTTCAACTGTGGGTATTTGTGGAGTTTTGATTTGAATCTATCTATTAAAGGCAATCTGGTCTAAATCTAAATAAAAATTTGTTAATTCTTTGATTTATCGATGTAAGAAAATGATGTACCAGGCTTCTTTTTTATAATAACCCGAGTTGTGGAGTGGAGTCGGAGTCGTCGCGTTGTTTTGGCCAGAGTCGGAGTCGTTAAAAATAGGGTTGTGGAGTTGTTAAAAAAAAATATGACTGACTCCGACATTGACCAAAAACACTGCCGCGCGACTCCGACTAAACAAAGCTTAAGTTCGTCACATTTCCGAGTACGACTCCGACTCCAGCCAAAAAAACGTGACTCCAAGACTCCGACTCCACAGATCTGAAAAAAAACGTGTAAAATTAAACTTTTTTAAGTCGGCGTCGTGTTTTTGTTCAATGTTGGAGTCGGAGTCGTTTTTATAGTTGACTCCACAGCCCTGATAATAACCCATCTAGGCGTCTAACAATTTTCGAATTCTCAAAAACAGCTGTTTAATATTTAGAGCAATAAATTCTAGTTCAATTTTCTAATATTATTATTAAATATTTATTAAGTAGGAAAATTGTTATTATTTTTTTATTATGTTATTTATAATTGATTCATTCAGTTACCGAAGATTTCATTTGTTGTCTCTACTAAGCCAAAAGGGTGTAAATAACATTTTGGTGATTCTAAATCAGTGGTTCTCACGAAAATTTCCACTGTGGCCGCACCGTAAACATAAGCGGTCCTACGGAAATGTCTGGTGGCCGCACCAAATTTTTGTTTTGAGTCTGTTGTGTTTGAGGTATGTCAAATGGACCTAAACATGTCTGTCAATTTACCATTGGTACAAATCGCATCCAAAATATTTCATTTCTCAAGAGTCTTTGTTGACAAATTAGCCTGTAAAACCACATTTTTTTAAATATCAATATTTTCTATGAACCTGTTGGTGGCCGCACATGAGAACCACTGTTCTAAATGTAAAATGATGTCTGGTTTGCAAACTCCAATACATGAAAAGAAGTGGTAAAGATGCAATGTTATTCTAAATGACTCAATATTTGTTCACTCTTTTTGCTCTCCTAAAAAGTAACGAATTGTCACTGGCGTCCCTTTTGGCTTGGAAAGGTCGATATATATTTTTTTATAAAATTTATGTGTGTAATTATACTTTTTTCATGTATTTGATGCAATGTTGTTAAAACTGTGATCTTTCCAAGCAATGCTAAAAATGATCAACTTTGAATGTAACATGAATTTGTTGAAATATGAGTCTGATCGAAAGATAATTTTGATCAAAGATTAGTTTGATCATAAGAAAATTTTGATCAAAGATATGTATGATGATGTTTGATCAAAGATAAGTTTCACTTTTAAGGTAGAAACTATCACATCTTGGTGGAAGGCATTACTTTTAAAAAATAAAACATAAATTAATTCCACTACTTTCAAACATATTTCTTTTAAAATCAGGACAGGTTTCGCTTATCACGTGCATTTCAGTTAAAAAATTCTCGCAATGAGAGAAACCGGTCCTGATCTTTATAAAATTATACGTGGAAGGAGTGCAAAAAAATAGTTTATTTTTATTTATATAAAAAAAAAGATAAGTTTGATCAAAGATTGGTTTAATCATATAATATACAAGGTGTCTAAGTGTTCCAAAGTATGTTGGAAACAAATGCAGCTTTATTCCAAATAGCCACTACCCGAGTTTGCTTCTCATATTAAAACTGGTATCAAATACAGCAATTGAATGTTTAATTTTAATCAAAGTTTCATACTTTTGTTTCCATCTATATATAATATATGTAATAAACAAAAACCACAATGTTGTATACTTACTATTGATTGTTTACTGAATTTGCTTCTTATGTTGGATAAAGATATCAAAGACGGCAATTTTACATTTTGCTATCATAAAAAATTGCTATTTTTGTTTCTTGCCTGTTGAGTTATTTGCTGGAAACAAAAACAGCATATTTTCAAACTGTTTCCTTAAGAGTTGGCTGTTTTGCTTGTAACTTAAAAAGTTCTCTTTTAACTTTAAAAAAATACCTCGTTTTATTGATTTGTCATAGATTATGACCAAAAACTGAAACTTAAACTGTACCTAACTTATTTATTTTCATATTAAAGATTTATTTATTTACTTTAAATAAAAATTGTTTTTTTCTTTTTGAACTGTAACATAAATAATATGTTACCTGAAACCTGTTCCCTTTTATTCAAGACGTTATCAAAAATGATTTTTGTAACCTTTTATAAAACAAATACCGATGTGTGTAATTGGCTGTGGTTAAATATTATTTTTTCGTTTGATTCAAATAAATTTACTAAAAAAAACAAACAAATGTAGTTTATGTACATCATGACTAATCTAGAACGCTTTGGAATTAGGAGAATTTACTCCAACCTGCCATATCCGTGGTGCAGTGTTCAACGTCGTTGGTTTCCGTGACGGACTGCCCGGGTTCGATTCCCGGTACGGGCAGGTTGTTTCAGTAGATACATTGATTCTGTTCAAATGCAATGGGTGTTTGTGTTATAAATGCCTTCCCACTTTTTCGATCTCAAGATGTCCTGTCTTTGTCCTCGTATCCTTTCCATCCCTAATCTCTTCGATAAAGCGAGGTTGAGCAAATGAGTAGCAAGCAATTCTAGTAGAAAAACATATGCTGAGATAAGCTCCGTAAGGAGTCCATATGCTCCAAGTTGGGAGCGGACATGATTAAAAAAAAACCATTCAAAATGACAGTCATAGAAAATGCATTTTTGGTGTGACGGAATAATATAACTTAAGCCAAAAAAAAATGTTGAGGCCCCAAGCGCGCACCCCTTGCGCTTATGGGGTAATCCGCCACTGCAAAGTGCGCAGAACCTCTTTGTCCCCATTTATCTACTTGCAACTATTATTTATAATACATTGATATAACTCGTTTAGAATTAGAAAATTTCATTTCTAAAATAATGGAATATATCATGTTCAAATTAATGGTTTTTGGTTGAATTGCAATATTATAACAGCCCTATTATTTTTTTGATTACCTACCCTTTTAAAATTACCTCTATTTTAAATAATTGACATAATTTCTGTGGCAACACTATAATATATTCATGAGTGTACGTTGTACATACACACAAGAGACAACCAATAATTATAATTAAATTAGAAATTGTCTTGGTGAAAAACGCCTTTCTCTTTTTTTCATATAAAAAGTAAAAGAAACAAAGCATAACAGTTACGCAATTCCTAGCCGCAGAGTTTCACAAAATTTGGGGAAAACCAGAATTAGTAATAGATAATTACCGTCACTTTTTAGCATGCAAACTTGAATTATGCGAAAAAGAGCAAAAGCATTAATGTTTAAATAGCCGTAATTGAAGTACTGCTCTTTGCGTGTCTCTCTTACACGCATTGAAAATTGTTTACCCAAGAGCGAAGAGCGTGTAAAGCTGAGTTATTCTGAACACGAAAATTGGCATGTTTACGAATGTAAATAAAAATAACACGTACTTATCATGCCCTGTTTCATTTTACGTGTATCCCGGCTGCAAGTTAAAAGAAGATGGATGATATAATCAATAAACATGTGGGTGATCGCACGATCGCGTCACGTGACAGTTGATAATTTACAAATGGCCGTCTTCTCGGAAGTAGCCACCGCGCGTTCGCCCCGCTCAAAAATCGTATTTTTGTCAGATAAATCAACGAAAACATTGTGATTTTATTAACTAGTGTTGTTTAATGGTGCTCGATAATTGTTTAAGTGTAGTTATTAAGTGGTATCACAGTCTAATGAGACCGTTATGCGCGTGTGAAGTTTGATCTGCCGGCGCTTGTCATAGATTCTCAGAAAAACGTGCGTTGATGTACCCCGTTGTCGCTCGATACAGGTAAATATTAATTGTTTCCCGAAATCGCTGGGGTCCTTTGGGCTTCCGTTGTTCCTATGGCAACTGCCAGGCCGTTCCTGGACGAACCCATTCTTCCTGCCGTCTCTCGAATGTATTCCGCGCAATCGAATAGTTTACAATATCGGTAAGCAAATTATATATATTTTTCTGCCTCCTAAATGCCTGATCATTTAGCCCGCGGCATATTACAATCCGACAAACAACAACGCGATCAACTTTGTCTGAACGACGTGAAAATATGCAAATATCAAACAAGTGAATGTCACATTTGAAATACCTTTGTATTACATTTTTAATTCAATTCTTACCAGTAAATAGTATCAAATTGATAACGAAAATCAATTTTACAATAACATATTGCAATTATTTTACCAAATTTGTCGCATATTTATGCTTAATTATCATAATACATTACAAAAATCGAACGGAAGTAGTGTCAACAATGAAAAATTTTGAAATCACACTATTCTTTTTTTGAATTTGCATTTGTTTTTTTTTTTCATTTGTTTTGTATATTTTTTCAATTTAACAATATTCAAGTAAAATACGTTTGATACTTTTCAAAGGTCAGGACTAGTCTATTAGAGTCCTGGATTCGAATCTATGCTGGATTAATTCACTATTGGTATGTATTTACTTACTAATTAATATTATTCAACTAAAACTGATATATATAATAAAACAAAAATAAATAATTTATTTAAAGGTAAAATATTGTACCAATCGGAATGGTCGAGTGGTTCAAGGAACTGTTTTCGAATCCAATGATTAATTTACTTACATCTTGTCATTAATCGATATGCTCTCAATGTGGAGCATATGGACTTATGTAAATTATGGATATATGGTCACAGGACAGAATTTTTGAAATGTTTCATCGTTAATCTTTAAATTTATTATAATAGAAGATCCTAAAGAATACTTAGCAATAAGTATGAAATCGAGTTGTTTTAATTTACAGGAGCAAAAATGCAACCGCAAACTACACAAATAATAATATTATACAGGTAGAGACAGTCACATAAGTTTATTATTCAGTACTCATACAATAATCAGTAATATTCTTCAGATTTAATCATTTTGACTCCACATTTTATAATAATCCACAAGAACTCAAAGAGTAAAGTCAAAACATAAAATTATATGCCAGTATGTATAAATTTTTTGAGCTTGGATTGGGATTCTGTCCCGTGACCATATATCCCTAATTTACCTGGACTTCTAATACTTCGTATAGGTCCGTAACTGGCCTTTGTTGATTGCATTAATGACAGCATTAAATAGCATTTCTAGAAACGTATAGGGTTCGCTAATTATTTAGAGTCAGTAATGCACACTTGAGTGCCTTGGCCTCCAAGTCCTGCGCAAATGCTCCCGAGACAACTCCATACTCGCAAACAGAACAGATACGCTTAACGTTGTTACGCCACAGGACACGATCGCTGATACCGAATGCAAGGCCGTGGTGGTTGGGAGTAGTTTAGTCCTGTAGCTGTGCGGTGAATACAAACTATTTGTTTGCAATGTTTACATTCCCTTCAACGTTTCCAACTGTAAAAACTTGGCCGGTAGCAAGAGAGTTTTGACTTTCTTTATCTTCTGACATCCTTTCTTGCCTAACTGACCGAATAACAACTAGTTCTCGTAAAATAAATCTTGTTGAGATAGGAGTCCGCACAAACGGAAATTATAAATAAAATTGCCACTTTTTTTTTTACTGAATCCACGTCCGCTCTCAATGTGGAGCATATGGCCTCCTAATGGTAGTGTCAATACATAGTTACCTGGTCGCCAGCCCCTCTTCAGTCCAATGATGAGGATAAGGTTTGAACAAGACTAGTGGTCTGCGCTCGCTACGCCCTGCTTTTAGGATGGGAATGGTTTATCGGCAATACAAACACCCATGCTTACAAATAGAATAGATTGAAGAAAAGGATGCCTATTATAGAAATCTCCTACGTTGACCACTGCACCACTATAAATATTTGGCATTACAGTTAATGCCAATGCGCCAAATATTTTCAATTGTGAAAGTCATACAAGATCAACTCGATTATAAATAATGAATCAGTTGTGAGCAACTCGACTACGATAAATTACATACAATCTGACCTCGCCGGGAATTGAACACGGGCCCACCTGATCGCTAGGACAAAGCTCTTGCCACTAGACCACAGGGACTGACAATATATCTTTTAATTCCTTTCGTTAACATCCGCACAACAACTCACCAAAGTTTTATTGCAATCGGATGAACGGTATAGGAACGCATGCGAGACAGACATTCATTTTTATATATGTTACAGTGAAACTGTATTCTCAGTGAAAATGCATCAAGTAATAGATTTGTATGACAACATGATTTCACTGGTCACGATCATTGAAATTATTGGTCCAAGTCGATGATTTGCCGGCCTAAAATTTTGGTTTGCTTCAATGAAACAAAATCATCAAGTAGTCCCTTTCATAAAAAGAGAACCAAAGAAAAACACAGACAAACATTGGGCGGTCAAATTTAATTTTAATGACAGCTTGTAGAAGAATATATTTTCACTAAGAATATAGTTTCACTGTAACATATATATATATAGATGGAATCAATTATTCGAAACTGATAAATTGAAGAATTGATTTCCAGACATCAACAGTTTATGATGAATGCATCATCGATTACATAAATATAGATAACCGTAATCTTAACCCCTCAATACCCAGTAGCGAATATTTAATTTAGTTTTAATTGAATAAGGATTAATGACAACATGGATAGTAAAAATGACGGCACATTTTTAGTATATTTGAATCGTTTGAATTTTGTACTCTTCTAAGAGTTTTGCCGCTAACGACCCGGGTCTCGCTTTTCGTCATCTTCAGGCGTTTCAAGTGCACGGATGTTCTTGAACTGACAGTTCAAGTACATCCGTGCACTTGATATGCCGAAAGACGAAATCTGGGTCGTTGGCGATGATACTCATGAAAAGCACAAAATTCAAACGATTAAAATTTGATATTGAAATTCCATCAAGCACCCTCAGTCAAATTTCTTAACATTTTTAGTGCTTATTTCACATAAAATTTATTGGATCAGGACCGGTTTCGCTCATGGAGAGCATTGTCACTATCATAATGATAGTCAGTTGATAATGCTCGCCACGAGCGAAACCGGTCCTGATCCAATAAATTTTATTTGGAATAAGCACTAAAAATGTTAAGAATTTTGACTGAGGGTGAGAAGGGGTGTTTGTGTTGTCGAAAAATCCCTTCCCGCCTTACCTATTCCACAAAGCACCCCTAGTCCTGTCCGAGTCCTTGTATCCTTGCAATCCATAGTCTCTTCAAGAGAAGAGAACAAGCAGTTCTCGTAGAAAAAATATATGTTTGAGATAAAATCTGTGATGAGTCTATATGCTCCAAGCGAACATGGTTAAAAAGAAAACTGATTGAAATATCTTTGTATCGACTTCCATTGATTCTGTCTTTGACGCCTTTGTTCAGTTGCTCATCGAAGAGAGTAGGTATTGAAAGGATACGAGGGACTAGGAAAAGACTTGTGGTTAACTAATCGCTCTTGCGACGTGCCCCTCTTTTTAGAGGGATTTTAACAACACGTACACCCAATGCCTTCAAACAGAATCGATTTATCAACTGAAAAAATCTGCTCGTACCGCTGGGAATCGAACCAGGCGGTTCGACACGGAAGCCAACGACCGGTCTCTTTGACGCCTAACCTAACATATTATTTTGTATCCAGTGGCATTCACTCACATAACTCAAAATCATCAAGGGGCGATTTAATGTCTTCGCTATTTACACGATTATCAAAAGAAAATATGTCACGTCTCTCAGGTAATGTTCCCTCTAATTTTCCAAACGTTGTGTGCGCAAAAGGTATTGCCTGTTCAAATTTGAAAGGAAATTTTCTCGGAAAAGGACTTGTAAACGAAAACGGTAAATTTTTAATAATGACAAGAATTAACGACACTATGCATGCTGCTCAGTGCTTGAAAACCTGGGTTAATGGTCCCAGGGGAGGGATAAAAATGATACAAAATTTGCCGGGTCCCTGAGGGGTTATACGCTATCAGCACTCGACTTCTGTTTCTGTTTACACTTCAAATAAATATACTGCGTTTATTTTCTCTATTACGCATTCAGGGTCATGCTATTTGGGGTAAGGAAAAGTTAAACGTTGTATTTTTAAGTCGAATGTTTACATTTCACATGGATCGATCATTTTTTTAGTAAACAGACATGTAAAATATATATAACACATTTAAAATACGTATACAATACGCATACAACATGTATACAACACGTATACAATACATATACGATATGTATACAATCCGTATGCAATACATGTTCAATATTTATACAATGTTATTTGTTTGATTATTGTAATTTTCAATGAGTTTTGTCGCTAATGACCCGGGTTTCGCCTTTTGGCATCTTTAGGCATTTCAAGTACACGGATGTACTTGAACTTATAATTATCCCAATCCATGGGTCCTTTTGGGGTCGCGATGGCTTTTCTGTAGGGTCACCAACTTATACAGTCAACTAAAAAAATATTCACCTAAATGCACTTTCGTGCGTTTGTTATTTTTTTAATTACCTAAAAATGCCCTTTTCAATTTAGTCTTGGGGGTCGCGGGTCATAAAAATGGCTTTCATAAAAAGGTAAAATTACTGGTGAAACCTGTTTCTTAGCCTCTCCTGAAAAGTTGAGAAAAATGCCTTAGGTTTCTCCGTCTTTAAAGGGCCGAATTGAATTTGAACACCGCAATTGATGTATTATTTGTCGTTTCAGCAAGACAGCGGTGCATTCTGGTGTCGCCGATCGTAGACGCCATCGCAGAGAGCGGGGCGGCTTCCCGGGGACCCCACCCCATCCACTCCTCGTCACGCTGGCCAGAGGCCGGTTGGTTTGAACATTAGGTGTGTATCGGATTCCCCAATATCAAAATTCACGAGAAGTGTACATATGCTCTGCATTTTCACGGTTCAAAAATAGTTCATTTCCGACCACTGACTAATAATTTTGTGTGACCCGTTTCAGGTGAGAAGTCAAAGAGTCGCCATGTCGCTGTGGGCCGAAGCGCAGCAGCTGCCGGCTGAGAGTCTGCAGCAGATCAGGGCCATCTACGGGGAGCACTTTCCCATCGAAGTGAGACACTTCATGGCGTCGTGGATCGAGGAGAACATGTGGTGAATACTTTGGCTCCTTCCACTAATATCTAACAATATGTATTTTAACCCGTTGCCAGCTACGAATTTTTCAAAAATTAAAAAAGGACAATACCTTAATACTACTTACGTTATTTAAGGGCTTAATTGTTTTTATCCCTTATGAAAGAGCGTATTTACAAATCCTCGATAAGGGTTGTCACACACAGCTTATAATACTATGTCAATTTTGCACCCCAATTGGCTATCATAAAATTTATTTTTGTTGAATTTTTCCTTATGATTGTATGAATAATTTATATTTATTCAATTGTTTGAAACATATATACATGCAAAATAATATAACGGTTAGTAAAAATATTAACGCATTTTTAGTACTTGTTCCACGTGAAATTTATTGGATCACGACTGGTTTCGCTCATGGCGAGCATTATCAACTTATGAAATTATCAATATAAATGTGTTACTATTTTTTATTATAATGCCATTCCACCAAGTATTGACAGTGGACAAATTACAAGTGATCAATATGTATTGGTTCCATATAAATTTCTCAATATTATTGATTGAATTGGAATTTACTTGGTAGAACTCCATCATAATACGGTGAATTGCACCATGGCTTACCATGTTTCAACATAGTTCTGACGATGGCGTATGCCAAAATAGCTATCAACAAATATATAAAATTATTTCTGTAGAATTAGAATACATTGTTTTTCTTTTACCCTATTCTCAAAGACATTCCTTGCCTAATAAAGTGTATCCGAGAGTTCTGCATTAAAAATTAAATATTTTTAAATGGAAACGTTAATATATGCTCTTTTTACTTCAGGACCGAAATCGAGGCGGACAATCCGCAGCACGAGCAGTACATCGCCGGGCTGGTCGTCGGTCTCATCCAAGAGCTGGAGCTGAAGGCCAACTCGCTCAGCTCCGAGGACATGTTCCTCTCGAAGATCAAGCTGATGGAGGCGGCCAAGATGTTCAGGCAACGCTATAGGTGAACATCCAACTCAAAACAAAAAATATCTATCCATTAAAAAATATAAATATATCTAATTTTGACACATTATGTGCAAAAAGAAAAAGTTTAAACTTTTCAAAATTTCCGACTCCGAGTACAACTCCGGGCAAAAAGTCCCGACTCCACAGCCCTGATTAAAACTAATTTGATTGGTTTTTCATTTCCAGCACCAACCCGATGAATCTTTACAACTACGTGAAGCAGTGCCTGACGACTGAGATGAGGTTCGTGCAGGGCGCTGGCAACGCCCTGGCGCAGTCCACTGCTGCAGCGGAGGTTATCACACTTTCCATTATCATAACACTTTGAGCCCCGACTCCAATCATCAAAGCAATTTTCAGTTGATAATATCAATAACTATATTTCGAATGGTGTAGGTCTCTACTATTATTATAACTTCTCGTCTCGCAAATGTCTCGAAAAGATTTACCTAGATGGCAGTAATACAATCATATTTGAAGAGACAGAATATCATGTCAAAAAACATGTTATCGGGACTCGGCGCATGTATCGTATAACGTATCACGTCAAAACTCGGCTCCGGAATAGAAAGTGTGTTAACATGTCGTCACCGTAGTCCCTACACTGTCATGACGACGCCTTAGGATAAAATTGACACAATAACTCTTATACTTTCGATGGATTCGGCGGTAACTTTGTGGAAGTTCATTTTTATATAAAATAACTTTGATTAGTCCACACAATAGTGTTACTAATTGTGACAAGTGTTTCGTCTCTTTCAGAGGCATCTTCGGACTTACTATCGCAAAGTTTGCTTAACCTTTTAACCAGGTAATTTAGTATTGCGTATCGTAAAGTGTGTATGTGCAACGGGTACAGTAAAAGTCTGTTAATTCGAAATTCAAGGAACCGGATTTCCCAAAAAAAAATCGAATTACGAATTACATGATCAGTATGAAAAATTGAATTTTCGCAGTAATTGTCGACGGCTTGGAACATCGCGGCCATTTTTTCGATTTTTTATGGACAGGCATTTCATATGAATAAAAAACACTTGACATAATTGATTTTCACTCACTTATATTTAAAGTATTCGCGCGTAAAATAGAATGACGTTTAGGTACATAAAATGTACCATTGTAGTGAAGTTAGGTACATACTAATATATGGATGTCTCGCTTGCACTAATGTTATAAATACTCGAATTCGATTTTGACATACGATACTTCACTTTATATAGATGTCTCACTTACACTAATGGTTTACATAAGCTTTAAAATGTGAAAACAAACAAAGAAAACAATGTGTCGACTAACTTTTTATCTAACAAACTCACGAAATTGTCGAAACTGTAAAAATTTTGAATTTACCAGAAATCGTATGTACATTTTGACGAAAAACATTACGAATTACGATTTAAGTGATATTTCGAATTAACGGTACATTTTACTATGAAAAGTCAATATTGGGACGAGCGAATTATGAAAATTTCGAATTAGAAATTATCGGGGTTCAAATTAACGGACTTTTACTGTAATTAAATCTATAGGATTACGGATTATTTCGTATTTGGCCCATAGAAAAATAGCAGTGACGAAATATTTCGTCACTCCCATAGTAGACACTTGATGAAACGTTCCATAGTTTGTGAGTTTTATTTATTTCTAAAAATTCTAAACTAGTCATCTTTAAACCCTTTTTATTTACTTCCCGCTTTCGCAGATGCTGCAGCAGCTGGAGGTGCTACGTCAGAAGACAAAGGAGTCGGCGAACGAACTCCGATTGATGGAGCAAGAACAGGAGGCGTTTGCCCTGCAGTATCATGAAGGAAGCAAACTGACAGGTGAATAAATATCTTTTCTATCAATATTCTTTTCTATAGTAAAAGAGGCTGTGGAGTCGTTAAAAAAAATTACGACTTAGACTCCAGCATTTACCAAAAACTAGGCTCCGACTCAAATTAAAAAAGGCTTAATTTCGCCACGCCTACCTTTCCTATTTATGTGTATTCAATTAAATACCAACCGGCCAACAGCCAAATTTAACGTATTATATACAAAAATACAAAAAATCAAAATTTCTTACCTCGGTACGACTGGCCAAAACGCCGGGACGACTCCGGCCCAAAAAATCCGACTCCGACTCCACTGTACTGGAAAAATTTCATGGAAAAGTACAAAATTCAAACGATTCAAATTTGATTGAAATTCCATCAAGTAAAAATTCTTAATTATAGTTAACTAAAAATATGTAGTGTCACGCCATTTGAGACCTTAAAGTTGCTCGTGATAAGATTGAATGTGTTTTAAGAAGCATCTTCGGACGTCGCCTAAAGACTTAAAGCTTCGCGTTTAAAAGAATAGCAGAATTCTCATTTTTTAATCGCACGAGCCGAAAGTATTATTCTAAGCTAATTTGAGTTGGTTGATTGTTGCAGCGCACATGCAGCACGTGTCGACGCAGCCTCCGAGCCCCCAGCAGAAGGAGGTCGAGGCCAAGCTCAAGCACCAGAAAGACAAACTGGAGCAGGTCCTCAATCAAAAGGTATTTATTGACATACGGTAGATGCGGTGCTATAATGCATGATGTATCAAGTCTTCCGTCAGATATTTGGACCTTCAGTTGGATCACACTCATAAATTCAATTTGCGGTCGAAAGCCGCATTATGTATGTGAATTGAATCAACTCTAAGAGACAACACACCGCTGATGTACTTTTACACTTTTCCCTGCTGTGCCGATTTACGATGATTCCAAAAGCTAAGATTTAAGATGTTAACAGTTCTAAAGGTAACGACACACCTGTGTTCAACTATGTTTAAGGTGTCAAAAAATAATATTTCTCAAATTATCACATTGAATATGTATCCGACATCTCTTAAGGCTTACAAAATGAATATAAACTTTTCGTTTTAATAGTTTTCTTAAAATATATTCAACAAAATGTGTATAGAGATTATCGGGGCTGTCAAAACTTTTGATACAATATTCATGTAAATATTATTTTGCATGTATATATGTTTCAAACCAATTGAATAAATATAAATTATTCTTAAAATCATAAGAAAAAATTAATAAAAAACCATTTTATGATATCCAATCGAGGTGCAAAATTGACATAATATTATAAACTGTGTGTGACAACCCTTATCGAGGATCCGTAAATACGCTCTAAAAGCCACGTGGTATGATAATTGACATGGGATTGCTTTCATAAGGGATCAAATACATCTAAGCCCTTAAATAACGTAAGTAGTTTTAAGGTTTTGTTCTTTTTTAATTTTTGAAAAAGTCGTAGCTGGTAACAGGTTAAATAAAAACCAAATAATGCACACCTTTCGGAATAAAATAAAAGTTTTCTGTGATATTTTTGACAATTAATTTTTTATTATCAATTTGCAACACTGGCATCAGGCGTCTCATCTTTTGAGACGCTAGCAGTCAACAGGTTAAGGTGTTCGGTGGGATAGATAGTGCTACTTCCACCTAAAATAAAGATCAGAGCTGATTTTGCTCATTTTTTAAATGTTTTAGGTGGCTTACTTGCTGCAGATCAGGTTGGCACTCGTTGACAAACTGAAGGACACCATCGAGGCTCTCAACACACTCCAGAGCAAAGTCCTCGAAGACGAACTTATCAGGTCAGTTCAATGCACCTTCAATGGATTTTACATCACAAAGATTAATGTTACCTATTGGTTAAAAAAAAATTAAAAATAATATAAATAATATGTATTTCATTCTCTTATTTCAGATGGAAGAGAGAGCAACAGTTGGCCGGCAATGGAGCTGCATTCAACGCCAACCTGGACACCATACAAGAATGGTAATTCATTTCCGTGTTGACTCTTTCATGCCCTCTCTAAATGTGGAGCATATCACTCTCACCGACCACCGGTCGACTAAAGCTAGCTCATTATGGAAAACTGTAACAGTTTTGAAGCGTTTTTGTAAAACCATACTCCTTATATGAGGGTCATCCTGGTCGGTTGGTAACCGCTCCCTGCCAGTTCAAACAAACCCCTCCAGAGAACCAGTTTCACGAACTAATTTTGGAAAATTCCACACAATGCTTTCTACACAAACTTTTTCTATTTACTTCAATTTGGGCTTGAATTGGGATTACGTTTTTCCAAAATTTTTGTCATTTTTTATGCGACTAGGTCTGGCTCAGTACTGTTGAAGCTTTCAAATCGCGCTTGTCTTCCAAAATATGGCTTTTGGTATTCTTTACAAACGGAACAAAAAAAAAATTGAAATCGGTAAATTTTTTGAGGAAATACAGTGAAACACCAATTCTACGTTTTTCAAGGGACCATAAAAAAACAAACAAATAATGCGGGAAACGATGAAAAAATATTTATTTATTAGGATTTATTATATACCCATAACATTCATTTTTTTTAAAAATCCTTAACCAGTTTGCCGAAAACCATTTATATTGTCGCTACCAATTGCCAGGATTAAAACTTCACAGCCCATACGCGATAAGATAACGTTATCTTATCTCAAACGCGCCTCCTTAAACGAACATTCCAAAACAAATGGATGCTTTTTTACATTAAAAGGTGTAGATAATAAGTCGCATTCACAGTTTTGATATCGCCAGTCTTGAATAAACAAGAACACTATCAGGTTGACTCATTCATGTGAGACTTAAAATATGAATAATTATAGAAAAATTATTGATTCTTATATATTTTTTTTATAAAACGATGTATACAGTTATGTCAAAGCATAATCAATAAACGTGTCGTTGAGTTTGTAACAATACCCAAGTTTTCATCGCTTTTTTTTTTTTGCCTTCCTTCGTCAATACGCAGGTGCGAGAGTCTGGCCGAGGTGATCTGGTCGTGCCGGCAGCAGGTCCGCGAGGCGGAGCGTCTCCGGCAGAGGCTCGCGCTGGAGCCCCCGGGTGTGCCTGATCTGCTCCCCGCCCTGGGCGCCAGGGCCACGCAGCTCTCTTCCACCCTCGTGACGAGCACTTTCGTCATCGAGAAGCAGCCGCCGCAGGTCATGAAGACCAACACCAGGTCAATATAATGTCTTTCCGAAAAATATTTCAATAGAATTAAACTTTTTTAAATGGATTTATGTAGGGCTGTGGAGTTGTTAAAAAAAAATACGACTGACTCCAGCATTTCCCAAAAAGACGATTCCGACTCCAACATTGACCAAAAATACGACTCGCGACTAAAAAAATGTTTAATTTTTTTATCTACCTTTCCTATTTATGTGTCTTCAATTATATATCAACCAGCCAATCCGGCCAATAGCCCTGGGTTCTGACGATGGCATAAGCCGAAATAGCTATCAACAAATATATAAATAATTTCTGTGGAAATAAATTACATTGCTATTTTTATCACCGTATTATAATGAAGTTCTACCAAGTAATTAACCCGGCCTATGGCCAAATTTGACATATTATATGCAAAAATAAAAAGTTTAAAATTTCCGACTCCGGCCAAAACCCCGCGATGACTCCGAATCCGGCCAAAATACTCCGACTCCACAGCCCTGGATTTATGCTTAATTGACAACTATAAAACCACTTATTAAATAAACAGTTGCAAAAGTACAAATACTAAAAAATAAATATATATATTTTACAGATTCACATCGACGGTGCGTCTGTTGGTCGGGGGAAAGCTGAACGTGCATATGACGCCACCTCAGGTAAAACCTAGCAAATAGAACCTTAAATATATATCGTCAGAATTAAGCTAACACGACAGCAAATTTGTATGTCAAAATAATGTTGCAACATACTTTGCACTGAGAATTGTCTATGCTCACATATCAGACAATCAGAAGTTTAGATTTATTACTGTAAGATTTGTCTATGTCATCATAGACAATCCTGATCGATGTGAGCATAGACAATTCTTACACTAATACAACTCAACTTCTAAGATGAAATGTATTAGTGTAAGAATTGTCTATGCTCACATAGCCAAATAGAAGATCAGATTTATTAGTGTGAGAATTGTCTATGGTCACAGGCAATCATAAGTTGAGATTTATTACTGTAAGAATTATCTATGCTCATAATGATGAGAAGTTGAGATGTATTAGTGTTGGAATTGTCTATGCTCACATAGGTGACAAAGGTGAAAAAAGCATAGTGTTTTTAGCCAGAATTCTGACATCTGTTGTCTCTGATATCCGTAGGTGAAAGTGACAATAATATCCGAGAATCAGGCCAACGCCCTGCTGAAGAACGAGAAGGTCGGCGGGGGTGTGAACAGCAAGGGGGCCGGCGAAGCCTCCGGGGAGATCCTCAACAACACAGGCACGATGGAGTACCAGCAGGCCACCAGACATCTCAGCGTTTCGTTCAGGTATTTTTCACAACATCCAACCCGTCACGCCTTTTGATAGACTTGTATTGAACAAGGCATAGATGCAGAACGACTGGCTTCTTGCAACTGCCTGGGCGCTGTAGTTTTCAAAGCGGGATGACTCGGGAGTTATCTTGGAGCCTTACGGGAGATGAAGAATCTCGGTGGTTATATGCTTAAAGTATCAAGCAGAAATGGTAAAACATAAATAGAGTAATTTCCTAAAACACACGTTCGATCGCAAATATGGTGTTCTTGAGCAATAATATGTATTTTTTTCTTCGGTCGTTCCAGAAACATGCAGCTGAAGAAGATAAAGCGTGCCGAGAAAAAGGGCACGGAGAGCGTCATGGACGAGAAGTTCTCCCTGCTGTTCCAGAGTCAATTCAACGTCGGCGGGGGGGAGCTGGTCTTCCAGGTAACACCTTCTTTACAATATTAAAACTCGCCTTCAAGATATTCTGTTTCCTATATATTCATACATAATCCATTACTTTGGAATTAGCATTGACGCATTGTTATTTTTTATTTTCAAGGTGTGGACGCTGTCCCTTCCCGTCGTTGTCATCGTGCACGGTAACCAGGAGCCCCACGCGTGGGCAACCGTCACGTGGGACAACGCCTTTGCCGCGCCCGGCAGAGTCCCCTTCGCGGTGCCCGACAAGGTGACTATAGCCGCATTCTGCGATCTACTTAAAGTCTAGAAACATGTACTTCATACGTCAATATAGAAATGTCTCTTTTCTCATTAATCCGTGTCTTTGCTCAGGTCCCGTGGGCGCTGGTCGCCGAAGCGCTGAACGTGAAGTTCAGGTCGGCAACGGGGAGATCCCTCACCGAAGACAACCTCAGGTTCCTCGGCGAGAAGGCCTTCAGGTGAATGATTCATTATTTATTTTTAACATACTGGTGTTGTATCATCTGTTATTTTTGATATTTTTTCTTGGAATCAATAGAGAGAAATTGAGCTTCAAGTCGAAACTTCTAATTAAGTGTTCTTATTCATCTCATTTCTGCTCCCAATTTGGAGCACACCCATAACGACCCAATAACAAAGCTTTTCCGTCCGTGCTGGCATTCGAACTTGTGAGCTTCGTTACCGTAATTGACTATATGGACACTTGGCCACGGAAGTCTGCTTAGTAATATTGTTTTAAATGTTCGCTATGAATAGTCTGGTTCGTGGTGCAGTGGTCAACATTGTTGGCTACCGTGTCGGACCGCCCGGGCTCTAGAGTCAAAATGCTCTAAGTTGGGAGTAGACATGGTAAAAAACAAATATATTTAGTCAAAAAAGAATGGCACTGGTCTGTCCGGTCTCTGTAGAAACTTTTTATGAATGATGTGGTGTGATGGAAATGTCGATAAATAATTCATGGGTTTTATCGGACTTATTAATATTGAATTGATTGATTTCAAGTGTTTGAGTTTATAAGAAATTAAAGTTTCTACGACCCAGCACTGGGCCACAGACCACCGGTTGGGGAACACTGGTTTAGCTCACTCTTTGTTACATGTCATCCGTCAGTTTGTAAATAAGAAACTGGCTAAACTTGGGAATCAAACCGCATGCTGAACAAGCGAACTTTATTAACGTGTTTCATATTGTATTGATTGCAGGTCAACGGTACCGGCCGGAGCCGACATGTCGCAGAGTCTGCTGTCCTGGGCGCAGTTCTGCAAAGAGCCCCTCTCCGATAGAAACTTCACCTTCTGGGAGTGGTTCTACGCGGTCATGAAACTCACCAGGGAGCACCTCAGGGGGCCCTGGGTCGATGGGTGAGTGCCCGCTCTATTACAAACATAATGTTTCCACATTCTACACTAAAAGTCCGTTAATTCGAAATCCAAGGGACCATTGTAGTGAAGAGAAATACCTAATATAATGTCTCGCTTGCACTAATGTTATCAATGCTCAAATTTGATTTTTGACATACGATACTTCAGTTTATATAGATGTCTATCTCACTTACACTAATGTGTTTACATAAGCTTTACTCTTCAAAATAAGGTGTCGACAAACTTTTAACCTAACAAACTATCTGTCAAAATTTTGAATTACGAGAAATCGTATGTACATTTTGACGAAAAACATTACGAATTATGCGATATTTCGAATTGATTGTAGAATTTACTATGAAAAGTCAACATTGGGACTGACCAAATTATGAAAATTTCGAATTAAGAATTATGGTTGTTCGAATTAACGGACTTTTTCTGTACCAGTGTCGAGATTGGAACTTATTGTAATTTTTTTTTCTTTTATTTATTCCAGTGCCGTACTCGGATTTGTCCGCAAACGTCAAGCCGAGGAGATGCTGTCGCAGTGCTCCAACGGCACTTTCCTTCTTCGGTTCTCCGATTCAGAGCTGGGCGGAGTGACCATCGCGTGGGTGGGAGGTCAGTCTAAAATATTCTCTAGTAAAAAAACATGATTTTATGTAAATAATTAACATAGCTTTAAGTTTTGTAATTGTCTCTAATACCGTCACCGCTTCCACACAGAGTCTGGCGAGGTGTTCATGCTGCAGCCGTTCACGTCCAAGGACTTCCAGATACGATCACTGGCCGATAGAGTATCCGACCTTCAGCATCTGGTGGCCCTGTATCCCGACATCACGAAAGACCTGGCCTTCTCCAAATACTACACACCCTTCCAAGGTAAATATCCAACAAACTATTTTTATATCAGAACTTGTTTGCCGCATAGGTCATTTGAGTCACTCGCCGTAAGGGTGGCTAGGCTGATCAATGCACTGCCTATTGAGTTGGACATTTTCAGCAGTGAACATTTTTCTCCTTTGACCCGTTCACTGAAGAATAATTTAGATATAAATTCGTTGGTGTAGGGACATACGGGCAAAGCTACAAAAACAACGAACTGAGATAAATGGCAAAACAGTTTTCAATGTTTAACTTTGTTCTTACGGATTTGCAGGAAAGCCGAGCAATATCTGGTAAACTGCTCTTCTTACAAGTTTCATATTTTTATATCTTATAGAACTGCTTTTGAGCATGACAATGCCATATTTATGTAACTCAAAACGGCAATTTTTGTAGTTTCGCCCCTATGTCTCTACACCCACGAATTGTTGTTCACATAGATACCAACCAAGATGGTGAATATATTTTTTTTGAAGAGGGCTGAAGACACGAGGAATCAATGCTAGGCTATTAAATGAAACAGAAATTGCAATTGATGAGATAAAACCAGGGCTGCAGAGTCGCCATTGCCTGTCGAATAATTGTTACGTTTGGTTGTATTTTATTACATTTGTCAAATTCATGGTGCATTGTTGTCAGCTGTAATGCCATGTATTAATCTCCTTTGGAATAAACTTCCCATAATCCAGACTCCGACATTGACCAAATACACAACTCTAGACTCCGACTCCGACATTGACCAAATACACACTTCTGGACTTCGACTCCGACATTGACCAAATACACAAGACTAGACTCTGACTCCGACATTGACCAAATATACAACTCTAGACTCTGACTCCTACATTTACCAAATACACAACTCTAGACTCTGACTCCTACATTTATCAAATACACAACTCTAGACTCCGACTCCGACATTGACCAAAAATATGACTACGACTTAAAAAAGCTACATTTTTTCATGTTTTTTTTCCTACATTTCATATTTATGTAAATTCAATTAAATATCAACCAACCAATCCAGCCAATAACCATATTATATGCATAAATAAAATGTTTGAACATTTCAAAAATTTCCGACTTCGAGTACGTACGCCCAAAACACCACGACGACTCCGACTCCGGCCAGAAAACCGCGACTCCACAGCGCTGATTTTAATTCTGGTTATTGAAGTGATTTTGGAAACATATTATTTTTTCTTTTTCTGTCTGGAGCCTTAAAGAATTAATCAGAAGGTTTTCAAACGCGTGAGCAGACCACATACAGCTGTCCATGTGAGAAGGGTGGATTTTCCTAATTTAGTCCACACACTGTAGCGAATTGTCATTGCAAATGTGAGTCGCACAGGAAACTGCAAACGTTTTAATTCGAATGGCATTTCTGTTGGAATCATTGGGATGCGTGGCAACAGTACATCTTCTCACAAAGTGATGCAAAAATTTTCATATTATGATTTTTTCACACACACAGAGACTCAACCGACGTCGAGCAACGGCTACGTGAAACCCCTGCTCGTGACGCACGTGCCTGGATGGGGGGGACCGGGCGGATCGTACGCCGGCACCCCGCACCACCACAGCGCGTCGTATCTGCACTCGCCTGACCCCCAGAGGGACACTCCCAGCGTGCACAGCAGGTAAACACAGCTCGTCTTGTCAATTATATACCGACGCATCAGATTTTGATTTCAACACTACGTACACGCCCGATCCTCTTTTAAAACACGGTTTAAAAAAACTAAAAAGAATAATTAATTTTTTCCGTAACCTTGCTCGTGTCTCAAAGCAATTTTTCTCATTGAAATGCCATTGATCCGTTCCAGCCCCAGTTTTAGAGCTCCATCTATGTCTTACGTATGGGATTTGTCAGTTGTGCGAAAGAGATGGAGTGAAGTATGTTTTTTTATAGCGTTTGACAGTCAAAGTAGAATCCAATACCTACACAGATATACATATCCTCCGACTAGCCTATAATAGAGTGTGCAATTTCAACGTGTCTCACAGCAGATACTCCCGAAGATGGCTCTCCATTAAATATTGCAAGCAATGAGAGTGATTTTTCACCAAAATTGGTTTTTTACACTGAATCGAAATCTATGGCAATTTAATACTTGTATAACTTATATACATATTTTTATTTGAGTTGATTTGACACGGTAGTCTGAATGGAATTTTACCTTGTTAAAACTAACTTTTCCCCTCCTATCAAGTCAACGGGTGCGCCGGCCACCAGTAAAGCTGAGGAATGATGGTTATGTTACGGTCGATATAGCAGATCTATATTGCATCGTGTTGGTGGCGAATTCCGCTATATGTCAATAGTCTTAAAAATTAATTGAAGCGAATAAAGTCACTGGGAAACCGTATTCTCACGGCCCGCGAAAGGGTTTAAGTAAAATGGATGGAATGGAAAGTGAACAAAAAAAATTTAAAGTCTAATGGAACGTGTATCCTCCGCGCAATAAAGAGGATCGGGTGTATTTGAAAAATAATGGACTCGGACTCACTGACGTAAAAAAAATAGGTTTTACGTTTGGAATCGCACGGAATTCACATGATTGCTAATCGATTCCTTAATTTTTCAGCTTTCAAAGTTCCGTCATGCAGTTGTAAAGGGCGGCCAGAAGAAGACAAATACACTTATGCACTTGATCTAAATTGTATTTTGTATTCCTGTTGCATTATAATCGAATATTCGAAATATCATTTTTTTTTTTTTATCTATTATTGGAATACAGTTGTCAAATTGAGCTGTGACCGTTTTTTGTCCAACTCCGATGTTGTGAATTTTTATTTAGAATGAAAATGAATTTGAATGAGAATGAATTGGAATGGAAATGAAAAAGAATTCCGCGTATCTCGCATCATATCGGTTGAATATATATATATATATCAAGTGTTTCTGAATGATAGATATTTTAAATGCATGCGCAAGCTACTCTGTAAGCTGGCGGTTGGCAACCTTTTGACTAACAATCGTGACACATCTGCATATAGATCGAGGTGATATTGCTGTTCTCATTCTCGCAAGTAAATCTGTATTGTTGTCCTGTTCGATTATTGTCGCATCGGTCACTCATGATTCGCAGTAGTGTATGTATGACAGATTGACAATCATCGCTTTAAGATTCCCTTTGTGAAATCCATTTCAATAGAGAAGCGAAGATTGCATTGGTCACTCATGATTCACGGCAGTGTATGCATGGACGTATTGCCACTCGTATTTTTAAGATTCCCTTTGTAAAAATTGATTTCAATAGAGAAGCGAAGGTTGAAATGGTCACTCATGATTCACGGCAGTGTATGTATAGACGGTTTGTGGAGTCAATTTTAATTGAGAACCTCATGACCACAGCTAAATTTAAATTTGAAGTAAATAGTTTAAAAAGTTTTAAATTTGACGATTATTTTAGCATAATATAATGGCCTCAGTAGATAAAACGCCGTCTGGGGTGCTTGCTTAGTAGAAAAGGTTGCCGACCGCTGTTCTAGGGTGCAGAAAAATGTAACTTGTTTGACATGCAACAAAAACACGCAACTCCTGCTATATCATCGGTCCCGTAACTTCTTTACGAGTACATATAAGGATTGAAAAAGGTTTTTTAGGGAAACAGCGAAACTAAAATTTTTTTATTATACAAAACCAAATGTTAGTTAATTTTTTTACGATGAAGATGATGATGACGTTTATACATGTATTAATTCCGGGTCCAGTCGTGCAGGGGCTCAGCGAGATAAGCGCGAGGCCGTGTTGTTAAAAAGTTACAGTTTGTCGAGAGTTTCAGAGAGGAATTAGTTGTTAGACAAATATTACTGTAGTTACGATTTTTTTATTATTTTTTACACAACTATTTAAAATTGACCAATTGTTATTTTAGTGAAATGAATTTAACTGAATTTCTCATTTATTTTATTATATACATAAATATATATATATATATACGTAAATTTAAATAAAAAAAAAACTGCTCAGAACAATTCTGAATATTATCAGTATTATGTGTAAAAGACGATTTTTGAATTCATTCCGTCAACTATATAATGTAAATCGGCCCGTGGCGGATTCGGGAACTTGGAAAAAATTCACCGTCTCGGATAGACGGTGACGCCAGCCGACACACGCCAAATTATTCCCACGAAATTAGATAGAAGAAAATTAGGTAAATTATGGATATATGATCACGGGACGGAATTTTTGTAAAGATTTATGAAAAATAAGCACATGTTTTGTCTTTAATTTTAAAATTCATTATAATAGAAGATCCTAAAGAATATTTCGCAATAAGTATGAAATCGAGTTGTTTTAATTTACAGGAGCAAAAATGGAACCACAAACTACACAAATAATAATATTATACAGATAGAGACAGTCGCATAAGTCTATTATTTGTTTAAAATAAAAAGAATAATTGTATTATAGGCAAATTAAAAAACAAATTCTTCTTTCAGAACTCATAAACTCAATACAATAATCAGTAATATTCTTCAGATTTAATCATTTTGATTCCGCATTTTATATAATCCACAAGAACTCAAAGAGTAAAGTCAAAACATAAAATTATAAGCCAGTATGTATAAATTTTTTGAGCTTAGCTCGAAAGGATTGGGATTCTGTCCCGTGACCATATATCCATAATTTACCGAAAATTATTGTGTATTTGTTACTTAGAGTAAATGAATGTTAAGGTTTTTGTTTCATATATTACAAAAACCGCTTTAAAAAATGAGCTTATGATGAAAAAAAATACAGGAATTAAATGTAACCTTTTCTCTTGTATCTTGTTAACTTGCGTCAAAATCTCCCATGTCCGCCGGCTGCCGGGCTAATTGACAAGCACTCCTCGTAAAATCACCACTGCCTTGCGTTTGGCAAAGCGTAAAGTAAAACAACTTTCTGTTATGCAATTGAGAATTTCGACCGAGGGTCAGGTGCACCCGTGCACTTGAAATGCCTGAAGATGCCGAAAGGCGAAACCAGGGTCGTTAGTTAATTTTGATTCGGGATTGATTTGATTTCAAAAATCCCGATAACCTACTTAAGCCTCCAAGGACGAGTGTGACCATACGGTCACAGTGATCCATATTGTCTATTTGTCCCTATTTCCATCTTTTTTCTACCTGAACATCGAACCTCAGTTTCTTTTTAACCCTTTTTAACCGAAACTGAGTGATATATACGATTTTCAGATAGAAAAAAGATGGAAATAGGGACAAATAGACAATAGAGTTCACTGTGACCGTATGGTCACGCTCGTCCTTGGAGGGTTAATTCATTGAAACTCAAATTTCATACTAATTCATATTTTAATAGCAATTTTACTTAGTGATCTACTTTTGATGCATTTGAAATGCCTGAAGATGCCGAAAGGCGTGACCGGGGTCGTTGGCGACAAAACTCGTGGAAAAGTACAAAATTCAAACAATTCAAATTCTTCTTTATGTCTTGGATATGATTTTGAATCGGCAGAAAAGACACTAAACGGTGTATGTCCATGTCGAATGTAATTTGGACATGGGAGGTTTTTGCCAAGCCGACAAACGTTTTTCTATTCGATGTAATCAAACACGGTGAAATAAAATTACAGGAATTTTCGAAATACGTATTAGATATAAAAAAAAATATTATGCATAAATATAGTTTATTTGACTAGAAAATATAAGATATACATATTGCATTTCTCGGTTTATAAGTAATTTTATAAATGTAGGAAATTTTTTTTTTTTTTGGACTTGGACAGTTTTGTTTCCGTCGAAATGCGTAAAAATGGTCATGTCCACGCTTATATTTTATTATTGTTTTTATGTGGAAAAAATATCACAGCATAATGCGTACATAAGTTACATTGGATCGATTCTCTGATTAATTCAGTGATCGCATTGAATTAGCGTGTGCCGCAGCTCAAAAGGCGATATTTTAAATAATGCAAAAAGAGCTCAAAAAATGCAAGCATAATAACGCGTACATTTATTACGTAGAATTAACTATTGTACACTGTTACATGTTACATATATATATGCTAATTTTAAATATATATTTTTTTTGTTGATAACCAGTCCTTATATCAAGGCTTGACTTACAGTCAGTCGTCACAAAATTGTCTCACAGAAGTTCTCTGTTAGAGTCGGAGAGCACATGTAGCGTGAAAGTTAGTTGAACGCATTGTTGTGAATATATGCACAGGCGTACGGCTGCAAATTTTTTACTTTGATGTTTGTGTGGAGATGGCTTTATTTGAAATACTTAAATTCAGTATTGCGTCGTATACAAATGTAATCGAAAAAAACAACCAATTGGCAAACGCCCGACGATGCCTAAATTAGAAAGCCTGCCGAAAATGTCTAGCGAAGAAAATGTTTGATATCGAATCTGCATTCGAAGTGAAAAAAAAAAAATTGGCTTGAACTGAATGTAGTAAATCTAACGATGTCTAGGTGTTAGTCAAACGAATGAAAATTGAATTTAACAATAAATTTTGTCAGTATTATTACAAATGATGATGAGTGATTTTTCGTAGATAGTGTTAAAATAATGGATGTGCCAATTTTTTTGTTTTTGTTTTCATACTGTAAAATCTGAAATAAAAAAACATACACGCTCTCTATTTGTCAATTATATTTACTTATTTTTACAAAAACACTCATGTCCACTTGTCTGAATTATATTCGAGCTCAAATATTGAAATGAACTGTGTTTTTCGGTCAACTACCGCGTCGCATCAGCGCGTGATCGATATATAGGTTGGTTTTAATTTGTTGTCTCATAAAATTATTATTATAAATGTTAAAAACTAGATAGATTATTAATGGTAAATATTAAATTCGAATTCGACGTTTGGTGTCTCTTGAACGTTGTGTGTGCGTTGTTATTTTTAATTCCTATTATTTATTAATTACTTTTTTTTTTCTGCGTTATCGACTGCCGAAGTTATGCGCTATACAGTAGAACCTCGATTATCCGGACTAATTGTGGATGAAGATAGTCCGGATAAGGACAAATCAATTATTCCAAATTATTTTTTATTGAATAAATCAATTGTCAATTACGTACGTAAACAGTGGACGCAATTCGCCAAGTGCATATCAGCAAATTTGTAATATTTTGACCAATCTGGATAATCGAGGTTCTACTGTAAAAAATGACGTCTTTATGTCAATTGTATCAACAAAAAAAAAAACAAAAACAGTTATGACCATCGGGACTTGGCTGAATTTTTTTTTTTTTTTGCTATATATGCTAAATATAATTTCGTATCGTACTAATAATTTTAAATCTTTTTTTTTTTACTATATTGTACATGTCCGGTGAGGTTATCTCCTTGAACGGCTTTAAAAACTAGCATATGTTTTTTCGTGCCAATATGTTTGACCGTACGCACTTAGTTCATTTACGCAGATCTAAATAAAGTCCCGGTATTTATAATCATGAGCTGTTGGGACTATTTCACCATATTGTTAACTTCTACAGTGTAAAATATATCGGCTTGAGTTATATGGAAAAAGTGACTAGCTAAAATACCTAAAATTACATTTGAAACAATTAGCCGGCACGTAACAATTAACAGATAATTCAGTCCCTGAGGTCTAGTGGCAAGAGCTTTAGCCTAGCGATCAGGTGGGCCCGGGTTCAATTCCCGGCAAGGTCAGATTTTTTCAATTGATAAAGAGATCTTGGGCTGTGTGTATGTAATTTATCGTTGATTTGTTCACGACTGATTTATCATCTAGTTAATCTTGTATGACTTTCACAATCGAGAATATTTGAATTTATTCCGAATATTTTTTATTTATTATGCACAGCTACTGTAAAAATCTTCCTTTTTCACTTGAAAATGCATTTAGTAAATTTTTCCTGTATGACGGCAATATTGATATCGGATTCACTTTTTAGATGCTCACTGTCAATACTTGGTGGAATGGCATTATACTATCACATTTTTAGTATCCTATTCCATATTGGATTTATTGAGATCAGGACAGGTTTCGCTCATTGCGTGCATCATCAACTGATTGATGCAGGGTATTTGGTCACCTGACCTAACGTCAACTTGGAACGAAATGCTTTTAAAGTATTTTTTATATGTCGTAAATTTTTTCAATTTTCTTATGAAGATACACTTATTCAATTCTTCCTGTATGACTGCAATATTGATGTTGGGCTTTGATATTTTGTCACCGATGACCTTACATAAACTTTGAACAGAATGCGTACGGTAAAACAGACAACTGCACTTTTTTTCATTTAGTTAAATTAAGTATATTTAATTAATGTGATATATAAAACTTAAGACTTTTTTTTATATGATTTTTTTTTATAACTTTTTATCGAATACACTGTCTCAACTGATTTTCACCTTGATTCGTTTTCATATTATAAAAAGAATTTAAATTTATAAATATATTTTCTAATTTACTGCATAAAATATAGTTTTTTTTTGGTGAAAAAAGCCGTATTAAAAAACAACCATATAAATGTTAAAAAACAAAAAAATAATGAAACTGTGACGAATTATTATTACTGTAATATTGAAGAAAAATGAAAATAAACAAAAAAGAAACTCTTTTTGAACATTTGTTTTATTGTTTTAAAAAATAAAATGTACTTTTTTAAGACACCCCTGCCCCCATTTTTAATGTTCTTTTTCAAAAAAAAAAATCCCCCTTTCCCATGTTTCCTTTAAAAATAAAAGGCAAAAATGCAGCACAGACAAAACGGCGATTTTTTTCATGTATTTGTTTTTTTTTTTTTTTGTATTTAGAACTATGTTTTGTTGTAGAAAATATATTCTTTTAATCTATATTATTACATATATGTATAATATCTTGGCAACACAACAATAGCTAACTATTCAAGTAGTTAATCGATTCTGCTTTTACCATTTTCTAATTTAACTCATACAAAGAATTCTTTAGAATGGGACTTAGATTTTGTATTTTTCTAAAAATAATATTTTTTTTCGGACGTAGTCATTTTTGATTGTGGACATGTCTGTTTTTTGCGTAAATTTTCAAAATTCTTAGTAAAAATATAATATACATTATTGTCTGTGTTGCTATTTTTCAAACTTCCAAAAATCATTGAATAAAGAATATTAAAATGGGGGGTGAAAGGTTATTTAGAAGTTTACATTTTTTTTTACATAGACAATTAAAACAACATTTAATTTTATTTTGTTATATATATATTTTATATTTTTAATATGACATTTGCCGTATTTTTGTCTAATGTGCTGCGTTTTTCTCTCTTTTTTCCGGTACCACATAAAACATGGCAAACAATTCCCATTCCATTACATTACCAAAAACATCCAACTCCATTCTCAAACAACCAAAAATGCCTCACTCCAAAAAAAAAAAAATTAACCCTACAATCTCAATTTCCTTTTAAAAAACAATTGCCGTATGAATGAAACAATCCTTTCCTATTCCAAACACTCCATTATTCCGATGACGGCGGGCCGAAATCAGCTGCTATACCGTTGCACCGACGCCCATGTCCCAGGCGGGGCAGTACCAGTCGTCGATGGACTACTCCGACATCGGACAGCACCTCGAGGGTCTGGAAGAGTGCCAGCTTGATCTCCAGTCGTTCGGTGCCTGCTTTCCAGACCTGCCCAACTAGAAAACGGCGCCATCTTTACCGTGGACCGGAACATCGACACACTTCTTTCGGCAATGCATAACATGAACAACATCCAGATTTACAGTCGCAAGAAGTTACCATTTCGACACTACTTTGAAAAGGTTCTAACTCATAGGTCCTCGAACTAACTGCGAATTGATTATCTGACCCTTCTCCCTAAAAGGTTGTGCATCACTGGTCCATCACAATTGAGTATTTTGGGTGAAGGTACTGATGGTATTTCAATATCTAATTTGAATTTTATACCACATTTCAACAATGATCACTGGGTTCACTCGGTCTGGTATTCTCGCGATAGGCGATGAAACCAGCCCTGATCATTTAACACGGTATCTGTGCAACTAGTAGACAGGTTCCCAACCTTTTTCGGGTGGTGAGCCATTTTTATAAAAGCCATGTGACCCGCGACCCCCAGTGCAATGCATACAGGCATTTTTAATCAGGTAATTAAAAAAAACAACAAAAATGCATTAAACTGAATATTTTTTTTAGTTGAATATGCTTTGGCGAACCCTTGGGTTGGGAACCGGTGTTCTAATTGCTCTTTTTTAGTATTTGAACCGTTCATACAACATAGTATGATCACAAGTGGTTTTACAGTTTGACACCTTACTTTGAAAAGGTTCTAACTGCACTTGACTCTTGAGATATGAGTGTTTGAAGTTTCGATTGATTTCAATTCAAAAGATAAAATTCACCTGTAACAATGAGCAAGTAAAAATGTTTCAAATTAATGCATTGAGTTCTACCAAGTAAATGCCAATTCAATCAATAAAATGTTTAAAATTACTTATTTTGAGCATATTTTTTCAGAACTCGGACCATTTTATTGAGAAATAATGATCTAATGATGAAAATCTTAGAACATTATCAAATAAATTTTGTAAAAAAAGTGTGCAGATGAACTCGGAAATTCTGCAAACAGTAATGCAAGCTTTTCCAACCGAATGATAACATTTTAGGTCAAAATGTCAGTAAGAACCTTTTCAAAGCAAGTTAACAATTTGTCTACTGTATTTTTTCAACAATTACGTCCATAAAAGGTGGTAAATTCAAGTATTTTTTACCGACATTAAGTGTTTTATTTTTTATTGGCAGTTCAAAATATAGTGTTTTAATAGTTTTAAAAAAATCAATCAAATGTGCTATGTAAGTGAGTATTTAGTTATATTTAACCCGTTAAGTTATTGTTTTTTTTGCAAGACAATCGGTAAACTGTTTTTAGGTTACTTAAATTGCACACTTGCGGGGTATACAAGCAAAACTGCCACTGTCCACATCTTATCAATTTTTAGATAATGATTGATCCATTGTTGTGAGTCATGGCACATTATAAAAGCACAGAGTAACCGTATACTGTGCTACGAAAACAGATGCCTGTGGCGAATATTAGGAGTGTGGTGGTTTGAGTTTGTCAGGAACATAAAAGTAAGAGAGCGGACAAACCAGCCCCTTATTACGTCGACGATGGACCTGGCTTGGACTTGTGCTACGGATGCCCCAGGGGAGCCTGAATCCTGCCTGTCTCTTCTATCGACCTGATGGATCCCGTCGTCCTGGAAGGTCTTTGATGACCGTCTGTAGGATGTTCTCAATGGAGCTACTGGACGCCAGGATGAACTGGGAAGAAGCGAGGAAGTTGGCGGGTGACAGAATCCTGGTGGCACCGTGCGGCGGCTATATGCTCCAAATAGGGAGGGGATATGGAATTTTTTTTATCCATTCCTTACGCTCTGCCCTGCAAATTTAAAACCAAAGTTCAAAAGCTTCGCAATCTAAATGCCTCAATCACAAGCCATTTAACACCTACCGCAAATCTAACATGGCCGCCATACTCTGTCGTGAATATTTCGTGTTCACTTGGCAAATTATCCAAATTGATCAATTTTATTTTGTGGTTTTCGTCTCGTAACGGTCAAAACCATTTGCTGACGTTCAAATCCGCCCTTATTATAAACATTCAATAGCAAAACCGTATCTTTGAAAGGTTGAACTGCTAAACCTCCAATATCAAAAGAATGATTGTTTTTTTTTTGCAGGAACAAAATTAATATTACTAACTCGAAGATGTGAATACACATTTAAAAAACATTCGAAAAACTGTAAAAGGAACATTCAAATAGTTTTCTTCGATTGCTGAACAATTGGTGGATAGTGGCGGTTTTGCTTTTATACCCCTCATTTAGTTACACCATACTTGAAATAATCAAAGTTATTTTGTATTGAAAACATATTTCCGTTGCCTTAAAACACGTTTTTTAACCAGACGATATTAGATATATCTTTAAATCGGGTGTCCGATCTGTATTCAACTGGTTTTAATGCAGAGAGTCTCAGAAACACTGACGCGAAATACGAACGCTAAAATATTATCTTTTTCACGCTTAAATTTGAACGTGAATGTGAAATTTGTCAATTAATGAATGTTAACGTCGTATCGCTTTAACTGTTTTAGTCTTAAAGAGTCCTATCTGCCTTGAATGATTGTTTTTTTTTATTTTTTGTATTATTTGACTTGACAAGAGTGTCTTATGCACGTTTTATGTGTCCCATAAGTTATTGTTACGTTTTATTGAGGATAGATTTTTAATCTGACACTAAATGTTATATATGAAAAATAAATTTTATATGTATACGTAATTTTTAAGTGTTTACGTGGGAACGAGGACTTTTAATTGAAGTCGTTAAGTGGGAAGCTTCCGATTCTGCACGCGCCGACGCCCATCAATTTGAAACTAATTTTCATTTACTATTTGCAGGGCCCTAATGCTAGACGTCGCTATGTCAAATACATCAATTGTTTTTTATTAACACTTTGTTTACGGCACCCTTTTAATTACTATGGTAATTAAGCACATATTTGTGCACACCGTAAACAATGGGTTAAAAGATATTTCGGCAATGTGTTTCTGAAAGGTAATTGATATTTCATATAATTTGGTGAGAAAAGTAACAATGTATTTTAATTCTGCAGAAATTAAGGATTTCGACTGAGTGTGCCTGATAGAATATCAATATCAAATTTGAATTGTTTTAATTTTGTACTTTTCCATGAGTTTTGTCGCTAACGACCTGGGTTTCGCCTCTCAGCATCTTCAGGCGTTTCAAGTGCACGGATGTACTTGAACTGCCTGAAGTACAAAATTCAAAAAATATACAGAAATTATTTTACATTTTTGTTGATAGCTATTTCGGCTAGAACTATGACGTAAGCCGAAATAGCTATCAACAAATATATAAAATAATTTCTGTAGAATTAAAATACATTGTTATTTTTGTATTATAATAGAGTTCTACCTAGTAAATGCCAATTTAATCAATAGTCACCCATATAGCCTACCATAGCGACATAGACACTTCGACACCTCACTTTGAAAAGGTTCTAGCTGCTCTTGACCCTGTTTTGAGATATGAGCGTTTGATGTTTGGATTGATCACTATTAAAGGTAAAATTCACTCGCAACAATGAGCAAGTAAAAGTGTTTCAAATTACTTATTTTGACCATATTTTATCAGAACTTTAAACATTCTAATGACAAATAATGATAAAAATCTTAGAACTGTATCAAATAAATTTAGTAAAAAATGTGTGCAGATGAACACAACTCCGTAATTCAATAATATATGATTCTGAAGTTATCATATATGCTAGAATATGGTTAATAAAAACTTTTCCGACCAAAAGGTCATTTTTTGCCAAAATATCAGTTGGAACCTTTTCAAAGTAAGGTAAAGACTTCTTACGCTAATAAATCTCCACTTCTGATGGTCTATGCCAGGTTTTCAGTATTGATAAATTATTTATCTATGTAATAATCTTGTCAGGTGGCACTGTTGCAGAATTCGAAGCTACGAACTCGTCCTTGAATCACGGAATTGTTCCAAATAGAGGCGACGCCCTTTTCTTTTATCATCCCGTTTATCGCGTTCGATATCCATCTGAAAGAAAACTTATCGTCTCCAAAAGAAAACTTCCCGTCTCCAAAAGAAAATTTCCCGTCTCCAAAAAAAAACTCCCCGTCTCTTTTGGAACAGTTCTGAAGTTGAAAAATTGTTGTTAAGATTGTATACGATTGTAGTTTGGAATTGTAGACAAATTTAGTTTGAGCGAGCGGTGTACCTTAGGAAAAAAACTCTAGAATTCAATTCTTATGCATAAATACTTTAATAGTATGTAAAAAAATATATATATTATTATTATACTTAGTAGAGATTATTGTAATATTCCATGGAGAGCTGTCGCAATGGAGAAAGCGGCTATCATGAAGTTAATACGAGCAGAGGCTGTAAACCTTTGATCAGCCGTGTCCAACAGAGGTTTGCCGATCTCATTTTTAGTAGTTTTAATTTCATGAAGAAATTACAGTAAACCGACCGAAAGCAGCTGTCAATGCACATGTTAAGTTTTATTTGTCTTTTTAAATATATATATATCCATCATCCAGGGCCCTGGAGTCATGGTATTTTGGCCGGAGACTTTTTGCATATCGTGGGTGTAGGGACATACGGGCGAAACTACAAAAATGGCTGTTTCGAGTTAAATATGGCACTGTCATGCTCAAATGCAGTTCTAAAAGATATAAAAATATGAAACTTGTACGAAGAGTTTGTTGTTTACCAGATATTGCTCGGCTTTCCTGCAAATCTGTAAGAACAAATTTTGACATTGAAAACTGTTTTGCCATTTATCTCAGTTCTTTGTTTTTGTAGTTTCACCCGTATGTCCCTACACCCACGATATGACATGTTTAATATGAAAAATTTGACTATTGACCGGATTGGTTGGTTGATCTGTAATTTAATAGACATCAATAGGAAAGGTAGGAAAAAAAACCTGACAAAATTTAAACTTTTTTCAGTCTGAGTTGTGTTTTTGGTCAATGTTCGGAGTCGTGAGACTGCACAGCGTTTTATTTTTCAACAATAAAACCAGGGCTGTGGGTTTCTTTTAAGTTGTTCACTGTCAATACTTGGTGGAATGGCATTATAATAAAAATAATAATCTATTTTAGTACGTATTCCACATAAAATTTATTGGATCAGGACCGGTTTTGCTCATGGAGAGCATTATCAACTGATAAATTCTGATTCAACTGAGCATTGTCAACTGATTCAGTTGACAATGCTCGCCATGAGCGAAACCAGTCCTGATCAAATACATTTTACGTGAAATATGTGCTAAAAATGTTTTATTATTTTTATTAAAAAAAGGGTTTTTTCGTCACGTTTTTTTTCCCACCTTTCCTATTTATGTGTATTAAATTAAAGATCAACCAATCCGGCCAATAGTCAAATTTCATGACTCCGGCCAAAACACTGCAACTTCGACTCCGACTCCACTCTTGAATAAAAACTCAGCTGTTTTTTTCTTAGACGGCTTTGATTATGTTTAGCACAATCGGAAGACGGCAAATCAAAAACAACATTTGCATTGCTTTGCGTAAAAATAACACAAATTCTGATACGCGTAATTCAGATTGATAACTTTGTTATTCTACTTGTTGTGTCTCTCGAAGCTTGTCAATTTGTCTCGGCGATTGACGTTCCTTTAAAACAGTGTGATCCGAAGTCATCCCGAAATATCAATTCGCTAACCGCTAGTCCTGCCTCAGCATTTTGAATCATGATTGCCTTTATATATGCAAAACAATATGATATGTTACGTTATGTGTCAGAGACATATTGATAGGAGAAGTGGATACGAAGATATTTCAATATGTATTAAAATCACTTAATTGCAGGGCTGTGGAGTCGGTAAAAAAAAGTTCGACTCCGACTCCGACTCCAGCATTTACCAAAAACACGACTTCGAAAAAATAGGCAATTTTGATTATTGGTTTTTTGGCTCCCGTGAAAAGTAGAGACAAATGAGTCACTGCCTCTGAAAAGAATAATATAGTTATCAGTTTTAATGTTACGGTAATTTACGAAAATGTCTGACGTGCCCCTATGGGCGAAATGATGAATCATTTTAAATACACTATTAACCCTCTAAGGACGAACATGACCATACGGTCACAGTGAACTCTATTGTCTATTTGTCCCTATTTCCATCTTTTTTCCATCTGAACATCGTATCTATCACTCAGTTTCGGTATAAAAGAGTCTTTTTAACCCTTTTTTACCAAAACTGAGAGATAGATACGATGTTCAGGTAGAAAAAAGATGGAAATAGGGACAAATAGACAATAGGGATCACTGTGACCATATGGTCACGCTCGTTCTCGGAGGGTTAAAGTAAACATGACAAAAATGGCTGGCATATATGACAGGAAACTATCGATTGTTCTCTTATGGCTTTCCCGTGAAGGCGATGGCCGCGCCCTCGGAATGTCTTAAATTGTATTACAACAAACTTACCATTTAGTGAAATAGTTTTTAATCATCATGCAATTTTATGAAAGCGCTATATTTTAATTTTAATGAACATTTTCTTTTTTAATGAATTTTTTAATTTTTTAATTAATGTGTCTGTGTTTATTGAAAAAAAAAATGCTTAGATATTTCTGCGCGTCGATGAAAAACGGAGCCGTTCATTTATATCGTCGGTCCCCGTGGTCTAGTGGCAAAAGCTCTGTCCCAGCGATCAGGCGGCCCGGGCTCAATTCCCGGCGAGGTCAGATTTTTTCAATTGAAACGGCTGATTCATTATTTATCATCGAGTTAATCTCGTATGACTTTCAATTAAGAATAATTGGCGTAAGCTGTAATGCCAAATATTTTTTTAAATTCAAAAATTTAAAAAAAAAAAAATTATATTCAGTGTTATCGACTCGCTAATGGCCAATTGATCAACATGTCTTAATTTGCATGGATGAGGGAGCGCCTGCACATTTTACATATGAACACACACTCATTTTCAATTGGCTGCCATCTCATTTGTCAAATAAAAATTTATTAAAAAATCAAACGAATGCAGTTGATGTACATTCAATCGAGATTTTTTTGACATTAATCTCTCTCAGTTTTCTTCGATATCACTATGTCTTAATTCTTATGGATGAGGGATTGGTGCACATTTAATTGTGACAGCATGAAGATTTAAGTGGTATGGTTTAAATAAATTTATTAAAAAAACAAACGAATGTAGTTGACGTGCACCACGAGATTCTTCGACATGAATCTTTCCCGGATTACTCCGAATCCGTTTTTCGTCCACACGCAGCATTCGTGAACACGCGATGTGCCATTTTTTATGTATTCTTATTTTTATTTTTTTTTTAAATGTAAAGTATTAAATATGTTTTTTAATTATGTCTTAAAATGCTTATATGGTTGTCGCCATACGTTTTAATATTGTAAAAATGATTATTTTCTTATTTTTAAGTAAATTTTTTTATATATGTATTATAAAAAAAAAGCAAAGACCGCGGCCTGTGTCCGAGGGGAAAGTCGCTAACTTCCACCATTTTGAATGATTTCTGACCAAAGTGGACGAGTGCATCGCTTTTGCAATCAAGATTACCACAAGAAATGTGATTATGTGTCCCATCGACTTTCATAATTAAAAATATTTGGCGCATTGGCAACAGCTGTAATGCCAGATATTTTTTTTTATTTGTTGTAAATTACTTAAATGACTTGATTAATATGGTGAAAAAATAGCAGTGTATTGTAATTCTACTCCGACTCTGAGTACGACTCGGGCAAAAACGCCGCGACGACTCCGACTCCGACTCCACAGCCCTGGTCACCAACATTGAGGGATTAACATTTATTGATTGAATTGGCATTTGCTTGGTAGAACTCCATTATAATACGGTGAAAAAAAATAGCAATGTATTTTCTTACCGTATTATAATGGAGTTCTACCAATTAAATGCCTACTCAATCAATGCAATGTATTTAATTGTATAGAAATTATTTTATATATTTGTTGATAGCTATTTCGGCTTACGCCATCGTCAGAACTATGTTTTAAACCTGCATTAACTCATCCTTATGTCGAGTTGTAGGCATGGTACACAATACATCTTCTCTGTTCCACCATCTTAGTTTTATATGGCGAGGGCGTAAGCCGAAATAGCTATCAACAAATATATAAAATAATTTCTGTAGAATTAAATTACATTGTTATTTTTCTCACTGTATTAAATATAATGGAGTTCTACCAAGTAAATAACAACTCAATCAATAGTATAATATATAGTTTATAGCCTTTTCGGCTCACTATATAGTAGTTTTTGTAGAACTAAAATACATTGCTATTTCTTAACCGTGTCAAAACAATGACTGTTCTTTTTAACGCCAAGATATGACAGTCCACACATTAAAAGTGTTTAAAAATTTTACGATACATCTGTTTTCCCGACACCACCTTTGGTGTCAAAAGCTGTTTCGACCGTGACACCATTGTTTTATTATTTCGGTATCGATCTTGGTTACGGAGCACTGACTTAGATGGAGTCACCCCGTCGACCAGTCCCATGGATAGATCAAAATCACGATCAATTGTCCCAAGTTTTTATGCGATTTGTCATAAATTATGGTCACGGGACAGAATTTTTGAAATGTTTCATCGTTAATCTTTAAATTTATTATAATAGATGATCCTAAAGAATACTTTGCAATAAGTATGAAATCGAGTTGTTTTAATTTACAGGAGCAAAAATGCAACCACAAACTACACAAATAATAATATTATACAGATAGAGACAGTCGCATAAGTCTATTATTCAGTACTCGTACAGTAATCAGTAATATTCTTCAGATTTAATCATTTTGATTCCACATTTTATAATAATCCACAAGAACTCTTTAAAGAGTTCTTGTGGATTTCACTTCTCAACAAGAACTCTTTAAAGAGTTCTTGTTGAGAAGTGAAGAAGAGTAAAGTCAAAACATAAAATTATAAGCCAGTATGTATAAATTTTTTGAGCTTAGCTCGAGAGGATTGGGATTCTGTCCCGTGACCATATATCCATAATTTACCCGATTTGGCTGTAGAAAAAAAATATTTTATATGAATTCAACGATATAATTAGCTTAGATTGTCCTTAATAGAAATCTGTGCACTTATTTCTGCCTTATATAGTGATGTAAAAAACAATTGAAATTTGATTAGAAATATATATAAAATATTATATTTACAAAAATTATCATGTGTGTTTTTATTTTCACCTCTAGGTCCTGAAATTGTCCTGCCCACCCGATTCTCGAAAAATAGAGTTCACTCTCTCTTTATAAATAAGAGAGATTGAGTGACAAACCAGTGATAAGTATATTCATAAAAGATAATTTCGCACCGTTAACCTTTTACATTCATCTCACCTGAATAAATATTTTTTTTCCTTCCAGCAACTCCAGGCGTTTGTGTTGTTGAAAATCCCTTCCCACCTTTCCGATCCCAAAGAGCGACGCACAGTGACAGCGATTAGCTTATCACTAGTCCTGTCCTAGTACTCGTATCCTTTCCATCCCTACTCTCATCGAAAAAGAGTGACAAGCAGTTCTCGTAGAAAGACATATGTTGAGATAAACTCCGTGAGGAGTCCATATGGTCCAAGCTGGGAGTGAACATACCGAAAAATAAAAAACATGTCATGTATGTAATAAACTTTGACTTAGGCACACAATCCAATAAATACGGTTTTTGAAATGAGGATAATTTAAAATTAATAAAAAATATTATTCCAACCAAGTTGTACAATGTCAAGCAGGACTCGACATATAAGTTGCGCGTTTCTTGTGTGAGGCGAGCTAGACTTTACATAGGAGTTAAAGCTAATAACCAGGTTTAGTGGTCAGAGTCGTGGGATTCTGTGACGGAGCACACTGGTTCGAGTCCCTGTACTTAGCCAACCGCTAGTCCTGTCCAAGTATTTGTTTTCTTTCAATCCCTACTCTTCGAAAAATGAGAGGTCTACTAACGAGCAGTTCTTGTAGAAAAAAGAAACATGTTGAGATAAAGTCTGTGAGTATATGGCTTGGAAACAAGTTCAAAATAATTAATTGCCAATGCGCTAAATATTATTGAATCGCATGAGTCGTAAGACACACGAGGAGAGAAGACGTCACAAATAAGTGGTATTTCCACATTTTATTGATTGAGTAGGCATTTACTTGGTAGAACTCCATTATAATACGGTAAGAAAAATAACTAATAATTCTACAGAAATTATTTTATGTATATGTTTGTTGATAGCTATTTCGGCTAACGTCCTCGTCAGAACACTACACTATTCCCTACAGTTCACTAGAAAAAAATCAAAATTAGTATACGTAATTTTATTTTATTTATAAATAATTTTTTTTTTAAAAAATATTTGGCACTACAACATACGACAATGCGCCAAATATTCTTAATTGTGAAAGTCATACGATATTAACTCGATGATAAATAATGAATCAGTTGTGCACAAAATCAAGATTAATAACATACACCCAGCCCAAGATCTCATTATTCAATTGAAAAAAATTGACCTTGCCGGGAATTGAACCAGGGCCCTCTGATCGCTAGGACAAAGCTCTTGCCACTAGACCACAGGGACCGACACGTAATGGGGTCACCAGGATTCGATTCCCGTTATGTGCAGATTTTTGCAGCCGATAAATCGATTTTGTTGAAAGGCAATTAGTTTTGGTGTTGTTCAAGGTCCCTTTCCAACTTACCGATCGATAAAAAAGTGACGCATAGCGAGAGTGGTTTGCTAACCATTTGTCCTTTCCTAGTTTACGTATCCTTTCAATCCCTACACTCTTCAAAAAAAGAGAGATTGAGCAACTGTGTAACAAGCAGTCTCATAGTAAAAAGTTGGAAGCAAACATGGTAAAAATAAATACATGACTTGAACAATGTTCATATGGTATTCAATGTTCAATCGATCATAATTTTAATCAGAGTAGTAATTTAGAAATACTCCACCGAGTAAATAAAAAGGGTTTAAAGATGAATAGTTTAGAATTTTTAGAAATTAATAAAACTCTTAACAAAAAAGAACTATTATTAAATAATATTCTTAATAGGACAGGTTGCTCGCCATGCTTACATTATTTCCAAATAATTTGGTTAAACCCAAACCTATCTATTGATTCCAGATCATTAGTTAATATTTTGTAATGCTAACGTCATTGGTAGTATAATTATTTGTTTGCTTTGTTTCGATTCTATAACCCGCTCCTAACTTCTCGTAAAAAGAAAAAATCCCAAACTCCATTTTGTAATTTTATCATTTTAAAATGTTAGAATCAATTTTGCTTCATTGCTCAAGCAAACTTTGCGATAGTAAGTCCGAAGATGCCTCTGAAAGAGGCGAAACATGTGTCTCAGTTATTAGCACAATACGTGGAAAGAAATGCTTGTAATTGAGTTGTTAAGCTTCTGTTTATGCAAAGAGCGAAGCCTAATTGCTAATTGAGGACTAATGGTTAGCTAATCGCTCTTGCTACGTCCCGTTTTAAGTATCCAAAACAACGCATGTTTAGACGTTCAATTCAATTGAAATATGAATATGCCATATTAATAAATACTAACTATTCGACTCGACAACTCGAGGAGAAAAGACATTGAGTGTGTATAATTGTAATACTTGAAAATTGATATGATAATTAAGCGACTAATCTGTAATCATATTATGTATAGTATTCCCTGCAGTTCACTAGAAAAAAATCCGAATTTATATCTAGCACACTTGCACAATTTTATTTTTGTAATTTATGATTTAGTGTGGGTTTTTTTAAAGTCTAAATCATTTATCACAGTAATGTATGATTTAATATGAACCCTTTTGAATTCTTTTTGCCTTCTGCTATTTGATCACCTATTTGGCTGTCGTGCCAAACTATTTTGCATCGATCGATCGATGGCCGCAACAAAATAAAACAATGAAAACCGTTCGCTGCGTGTATTTTTACCATCGAGTTTGTATCGGCACCAGTGGTGGGATACAGTCGGCGTTCGAGCCGAATGAGGGCTACACAAAAATGTATTTTAAGCCAGGGCTGTGGAGTCAGAATCGGAGCTTTTTGGCTGGAGTCGGAGTCGTCGCGGCGTTTTGGCCGGAGTCGTACTCGGAGTCAGCAATTTTGAAAAGTTTGAACATTTAATTTTTGCATTTAATATGTCAAATTTGGCTTTTGGCCGCATTGATATGGTTGATGTTTAATGGAATACACATAAATAGGAAACCTAGGGAAAAAAAGTGACGGTATTAAACTTTTTTTAGTCGGAGTTGGGAGTCGTGTTTTTGGTAAATGCTGGAGTCGGAATCGGAGTTGGAACCGAACTTTTATTACCGACTCCACAGCCCTGTTTTAAACAGAAATGTGGAGTCGTTAAAAAAAATACGGCTCCGACTACAGCATTGCCGAAAAACACGACTCTTGTTGACTTGATTACAGACTGTTATTCAAGAGGTATGTGTTGCCCGGTCCTTGGTGTAGTGGTCAACGTTGTTGGCTTCTTTGATGGACCGCTCGGGTTCGAGTCCCGGTACGAGCAGATTCTTTCAGTTGATTCTATTCGAATTCAATGGGTGTTTGTGCTGCTAAAAATGCCTTCCCACCCTTTCGATCCCATAAGCGATTAGCTTACCACTAGTCTTCTTTCCTTTCAATCTAAAATGAGAGGTTAATCAACAAAGTAATATGCAGTTCTTTTCCCAGTCAGTTAGCAGTCTATTTGTTACATGTTGGGAGCTGAGATGTTTATATATTATAAAAAAATATTTATATTAGAATGCGCGCCAACCTGGGACCAGCGCGCGGGAGTTTTCAGAAAGCTGCGCGGCCACGATTCATTGAATGAACGGACATTAATCTGAACCCACTCCAGCAAGTCACTAAGAGCTCGCATCGTGGACTCCACGTAAAAATGAGCTAGCGAGTGAATAGAGTCTTTTTCGACATTTCGACACCTTTCTTTGAAAAGGTTCTAACTGCTCTTTGTGATATGAGCGTTTGAAGTTTCGACTGATTATAATTCACTTGCAACAATGAGCAAGTAAAAATCCTTCAAATTACTTATTTTAAGCATATTTTTTCACACCTCTTGCTGAGAAATAATGATCTTAAAGATCTTATGATAGAAATAAAGATGAAAATCTAAGAACTTTGTCAAATAAATTTAGTAAAAAAAGTGTGCAGATGCAGTGCAACTCTGGAATTCTGCTAACTCCGTTATTTAACCATAGATAATTTTGTAGTTCATATATATCACGGGTGGCCAAAGCGTCGATCGCCTATCCGTGATGTACAAATCGTACGACTCGGCGTGTGACAGGGACAGTAGGCTAAAATTTCGAAGTTAGCCGAGCTCTTTCTATAACCCGGGTCAAACAAGGGTTGGCAATTAGAATAATATAGGCTTTAAATTACTACTTTTAATGTTGGTCGACCGCCGCCAATAATTTCAAGCGAAAGTCGATCGCGGGCAAAAAAGTCTGGCCACCCCTGATATATATGACAAAATGCGGTAAATACAACTTTTTCCGAACAAAAGGTCATTTTAGGCAAAGATGTCAATTATAACCTTTTCAAAGTACGGTAACGATTTCGCAAATAGACCTTCAATAGATTACTGTAATTTTGATCAATTACTAGTTTTGAATTCATTCGTGCACGGATTTGGCAGTTTTTTTAAATGTTTAAAACAAAATGGTTGACATATTCTTTCGGGCCATTGTTGCAAGCAACAGCTGTACGTATGTTGATGTGATGTATATTAATCAATGCTCGAATTCATCTCGGCGAATATATAAGTTAAAAAATCGATTGTCATGACTATGCTACAGATTGTTTACAAAATAAATACAATAATTACAGTTTTGCAAGCCTATTTCACCCTTTTGCAAATGAAATTAAACCTATTGCAAATGAAATTCACCCTTTTGAAATTAAACAGAAATATAAGCTTAAACTAAAATACATAAAAAGTACATATTGTTTAATTCGGTTTCTTGGTGAATTTCATTTGCAAAAGGGTGAAATAGGTCAGAGGGTCCGGTCCGTGGCGCAGTATAAACGGTTTTGACTTGCGTGCCGGACCGCCCTGGTTCGATTCCCGGTACGAGCGGATTTTTTCAGTCTATAAGTCTGTCCAAAGGCATGGGTGTTTGTGTTGCTGAAAATCCCTTCCCATCTTTTCGATCCCAAAGAGCGGCGCATAGTGACAGCGATTAGCTAATCACTAGTCCTGCCCTAGTCCTCGTATCCTTTCCATCCCTACTCTCTTCGAAAAGGAGAGGTTGAGCAACGGAGTAACAAGCAGTTCTCGTAGAAAACCATACGTTGAGATAAACTCTGTGAAGAGTCCATATGCTTCAAGTTGGGAGCGGACATGGTTAAAAAAAGGGTGAAATATGCATGTAATAACTGTACGGATAAACTAAACTGGATGCATTATTTTGATGTCCCAAAATTTTTAGGGGGACAAAAATTTGGGACGAAGTAGTCGGAAAAAAGCAGTTTTCGAAGAAAAATATACTTTGAGATAAACTACGCGAGCACTCCATATGCTCCACGCTGGGATCAATCTGTCCATATGCTTCACGGCCATCGTCAAATAAAAATAGCACAAATAGATAAAAAATAAAAATTGATAACTTTGTTATTCAACGCATTGTGTTTCAAGAAGTGACACGTGTTTCGTCTCTTCAATAAAGTGACATTTATTGTTGCACAATACGCGGTCTAAGAGATCTATCGATTTCAATTGTGTATTAAAACTTAATTCTCACTGAGAAACTTCAACTGAGAAAAGCTTTATTAGGTGTTCGTGGGCTCCACATTGGGAGCGGACATCGTTAAAAAAAATGGCTACACTTCTCTAAGGGTTAATAAGTAACGTAAGGGTATCGTTGCTTTGTGAACACCGTGTGTTTTCAAAGGCATCCGATTGACAGATGTCATTGTGTCGATATTCTATTTCTATTCGCAGAGATCCACAGCGCGAATTTAATTAGTAAGGAGTGCAACGAAAGTCGAGTTAAGTGTAGATACTCTTGAGGATAGGCATCTGATATATTAACTTCATACCGTAAAACGGGGCGAATAGAGACACTTTATATCCTTCACGACTATGTATCTTCATACCTGCGCCACATAATTCAAATATGAATGGCTTGAAACTTGTTTCTATGGTCCTACTACACATTCATGAAAATATTTTTCAAATATTTACTATCGTTATTAAGACACAGTCAATTTTGTTCGATGTCTCTATTCACATTGAATCGGGGTGAATAGAGACGAGAGAAGGTAAATCGAGACTTGGCAGGTGAATAGTGACAAAAATACAGATCGTAAAGATTGATATAAAGGGTATTTCAATAGGGACGCTCAAAATATGTTACTTTGTCCTGCTGAGTAGATTATTCATTGTTTAGTGGCCAAATTTGAGTCAACCAGTTTGGTAAATAATCGGCCAACACCTACCTGTACGTCATCAAAATACGATATCTGGTGAAAACATTGCTGCTGTGTGTGAAAGTGTACAGGAAAACCCAAGGCAGCTTATTTCTCGTTGTTCACAAGAACTTGGCTTTTCTGCGACTTCAACTTGGCGAATTTTGAATCGGGCCTTATCGTGTCTGCACCCGTATAAAATCCAACTAACCGAGGAACTTCAGGTAAACGACCGCAAACAACGCCTGATTGGGTTCTGGAGCAGTTGGAAGTTTACCCAAATTTGTCAAAAAAGTCAACTTTAGCGACATGGCCCATTTTATAATGAATGGATATTGGCAGACATTTGATGCTATATTCCATATTTAATGCCGTAAAATATACTTACAAATGAAATTAAAATTTAGTCGAAATCTCACAAACAACTTGTTTTATTTACATTTCAAAACTAAGCGTCCTTATAAAAAGACCCTATATATGAACATCTATTCTATACGAGTCTCTATTCATTCCGTTTTACGGTACTTATTAACCAAAATAAACATGATTTATTTTAATTTTCGTCCAATAAAAGAGAAATTTATAAGGAGTCAAAAAGTAAGGATGCACAGGCATTGAACTTAAACACGTTTGTTTCAATTTTGGCCAATCATTTAGTTGGTTTGGTTTTGTCATTCGAGAGATAGTATTATAGTCAGGGCTTTTTTTCCATATAACGCGGTGGAACGGCGTTCCGGCACCCCTTTTCACAGATTTCAAAATCAATTAGACGAAATTTTACTTAAATGATATTTGAATATATGTAATTTTATTTAGTAAAAAGCTTGACTTGAAGGGAGTTTTTTCAAAAAAAGCCCTGATTATAGTCATTGTAAAGAATTATATATGTTACAGTGAAACTGTATTCTCAGTGAAAATGTATCAAGTAATAGATTTGTATGACAACATGATTTCACTGGCCACGATCATTGAAATTATTGGCCCAAGTCGATGATTTGCCGGCCTAAAATCATGGCTTGCTTCAATGAAACAAAATCAGCAAGTAGTCCCTTTCACAAAAAGACAACCAAAGAAAAACACAAACAAACATAGGGCTGAAGATAGGGCGGTCAAATTTAATTTCAATGACAGCTTCGAGAAGAATATATTTTCACTGAGAATACAGTTTCACTGTAACATATATAAATAATATAAAAAACATTGCATACTTAGTAATGTTGTGCTAAAGTTCAATACTTGTTTTTGTCTCTATTCACCTCGTTTTACGGTATATACAAATTCTTTATATATAAAAATCAATGTTTGTTTGTTTGTATTTAATGCGTTGCCATACCGTTCATCCGATGACGAAAAAACTTTTCCAACTTTTGCTTGCATTTGCGGAAAGGTTATAGGCATAATGCAATTAATTTACAGGCGGTATTTTATACAAAAATTAATGTTTTTTTCATATTTTATGCCGTACCGTTCATTTCGATAACTTATTGTTGCACTTTCGAAAAGGTACTATAATTAAGGTAGTAAAATTAACTAACAGTGGCTGGCGCGTGTGTCGTACCATAGACAATTGGCAAAAGACAAGCTACACACGTCAAACGGCACATGTCATCGATACCGATCAATGTTAGTGAAATTAAATCGAAATTATTTATCTAAAATATTGTGCATCCGAAAGCGCTTCAATAATCACGAACACTTTCTTTATTTGAGTGGTATTGCAACGATTGTCGGGTACCGGCTAGTCGTAATTAAATATGAAAAATTGGTGTCTGTAAAGTCGGTTTACGGACGATAGTTTAACGTGACAACGTCATAAGAAAACATTGATGAAATGATTGCATACTTTTATGAATAAAATGGAATCATTTTTATTGAATTATCATTATTTTGTATGGATACGATATTTTGTATATTTGTTATACGTTAATCAGATTTTTAATATGCAAGAATTAATTACCTTTATTGCCGCAATTGTTGTTGTAATATAAACAATGAAAACCACATTAACATTTCACTTTACTTTATAAACAGTTGTAAACAGATCACGTGTTGGTACTGTAGGTGTATAAGTTGTGTGCTGCCGCTGTCTCTTTTCTACTCAGACGCATCGACCAATCGAGTGGAAGAGAGATAGATGCGGCACAATCCGAGCGGTAGGCCGATCGTGCCTCTCTATCGCTTATCCGCGCTCTCGCTCGCACGCTTGCCTTCGGCGTAACGCGACAAACGGGACAATGAGTCATGTTTTTTCGTGCGTGCAGCGGGCGTTCATCGATTTATAAGACGTTGTCACGTCAAAAAAAATGATTAATAAATAAGAGATTATTTATTGCAACTTCTGTTCCACCCTCATTTCAAAGTCATCCATTTGCGAAACTTATGCATCGTCCAATGCTAACTGAACTATATTATTATTCAATGCAATACGTAACGGTAAATAGAGTGGGGATGTTTTATTGGGCAACCCAGTATCCAGTCAACAATTACCACCCGAGCCAACCGCTATCCTTCTTCAAATAGATTTGTAGCAAAAAAGTCACCAGTTTATTTAATAATATTATAATTATAAGATTAAAGGGTGAACAAAAGTTGTGTTTTTAATAAATAATATTCGAGTGATAAATTAAAGTGTGCGAAATTCAACCAGGGCTGTTGAGTTGGGCGTTTGTGACCGGAAAAGTTTGAAATTTAATATGTAAAATTTGGCAATTCGTTACATTACTTTGAAATGGTTCTAATTTACATTTTTGCCTAAAATGACCATTTGGTCGTAAAAGCTTGTATTTACCGCATTTTATCATATATACGGAGCTAATTTTCAAAAGTGGATAATTCCAAAATACTTTTTTTCAACTGTCAGTTTTAGATTAAACTTTTGAGACCTTTTTTATTGACATGGTAAAGTTTGAATTGTTAAATATTACCCGTAATTCCTTAATTTAAAACATATGTTAAAAATATTGATAGTAAACACTTTATTAATGAAAATATCTCACATTTAAGTTTTTCAACAAATGGATTTGTCCACTTTTGAAAATTAGCTCTTAATGTAAATTTCAGTTTTATCTATGGTTCAATAAGGAGTTAGCAGAATTTCGGAGTTGCACTGCATCTGCACACTATTTTTACTACATTTATTTGACAAAGTTCTAAGATTGGCGTAAGCCGAAATAACTATCAACAAATATAAATAAGATAATTTCCTTAATATTAAAATACATTGTTATTTTTCTCACCGTATTATAATAGAGTTCTACCAAGTAAATGTCAACTTGCTTGTGTTTACTGCATTCTATCATATATATGTATGAATTTCAGAATTATCTATGGCTGAATAACGGAGTTAGCAGAATTTCGGAGTTGCACTGCATTTGCACACTTTTTTTGAACTAAATTTATTTGACAAAGTTCTAAGATTGTCATCATTATTACAATCATTAGATCTTTAAGATCATTACTTCACAGCAAGAGTTGTGAAAAAATATGCTTAAAATAAGTAATTTGAAACATTTTTACTTGCCCATTGTTACAAGTGAATTTCAATCAATCGAAACTTCAAACGCTCATATCTCAAAACAGTGTCAAGAGCAGTTAGAGCCTTTTTAAAATAAAGTGTCTAATTGGCCGGATTGGTTGGTGGATATTTAATTGAATACACGCAAATAGGAAAGATTTGAAAACAAACGTGACGAAATTAAACTTTTTTTAGTCGGAATTGGAGTCGGAGTAATTTATTTAACTACTCCAGAGACCTGAAATAAACATAACGATAGTTATTTTCAGGGCTGTGGAGTCGGAGTCGGAGTCGTGGAGTCGGGGCTTTTTGGCGGGAGTCGGTGTCGTAAATTTTGAAAAGATTGAACTTTTTGTTTTTACATTTAATATGTCAAATTTGGCTTTTGGCCACATTGATGGGTTGATATTTAATTAAATACACATACATAGGAAAATTAGGGAAAAAAAGTGACGATATTAACCAATTTTTATGTCGGAGTCGTGGTTTTGGTAAATGCTGGTGTCGGAGTCGAACTTTTTTTACCGACTCAAAAGCCCTGATAAAAATATCACATCTTAAGAATCACTCACAAAAAAATTAATACAACTAAAATACAATGATGCCAAACTGGTGCTCGCGATGAGCGAAACCGGTTCTATTCTTTACAAAATTTATGTGGAAGTAGTGCAAATCAATGTGGCTATATATTTTGAATATAATCTAATGCATATTCACCAAAAAATGACAGTTAAAATGATCATTTATTAATTTTGACAACGACTAAAATCAAGCCATTTTCTTTGTATAACTGAAGTTTTAAAACTGACATTTTGTAGCAATAGATTAGAATAAAAAAACTGAAAATTAACGGTTTTTCTTATGCAATAGGAGATGCAATAATTTCAAACACTCATCTTTGACTTAAAACAGTGTTCGTCAACCTTTTTACACATGCGGACCGGTAAAAAAAGGAAAACAAAAATCGCGGACCACTAGTACAGGAATAAAATTGATTTATTATTTCATTCTTTTTTAAATGAGAATTTCGACTGAAGGGGCATGATAGAATTTCGGTGTCAAATTTGAATCGTTTGAATTATGTACTTTTCTATGAGTTTTGTCGCTTAAGACCCGGATTTCGCCTTTCGGCATCTTCAGGCATTTCAAGTGCACGAATGTACTTGAACTGACTTGTAGTAAACAGTTTGTATTGTTTATATCAGGGCTGTGGAGTCGGAGTCGGAGTCGGAAACATTTTATATGTAAAATTGGGCTTTTGGTCGCTTAGATAGGGTTGATATTTAATTGAATACACATAAATAGGAAAATTAGGGGAAAAAAGTGACGATATTGAACTTTTTTTGGTCGGAGTCGGAGTCGTGTTTTTGGTCAATGTTGGAGTCGGAGTCGTGGTTTTGGTAAAAGCTGGAGTCGGAGTCGGACTTTTTTTCACCGACTCCACAGCCCTGGTTTAAATACAAATATAAAAGTAGATCACCAAGTTGAATTGTTATTAACTTAATCTATATGAATATCAACAGATATTTAACAATTAGAACTGGTTTTTAGACAGATGCTCAAACTCTCTTATTGGAGAGAGTGATACGGATAGGAAAGGACTACAGTGGAACCCCGATCTTACGTTCTCGCATTATCCGTTTTTCCGCGTGGTGCGTTCATTTTCTATAGTCACGGCATTTAGTTCATTTACAAAACTTTCCCGCATTAGTCGTTTGTTTTATACGGTCCCTTGAAAAACGTATAATCGGGGTTTCACTGTAGTGGTAAGTTAATCGCCACGCCCTTAGTGTTTAGGATAATAATAATAATCTAAATTAATGTCTAAAGTTACGTTTCTGAATTAAACAAATACAACGACATGAATTCGCTGTCCAAGAATAAAAGGAATCTGCTCCCATTGCAACGGGTGACGAAACGTATCGATTGGGCGCGCCCTACTAGGGTTTGCAATACCGGGATCCTGAAGAATTTCAATACCTGTTTCCGGGACTAGAAATCATAGTCTTGAAAATTTTTATTTTGATTTACTTATCAAGCACAAACGAATTATGATTGAATCCTTTCGATGGATTCCGCGGTTACTTTGTGGAAGTTCATTTTAATGTAAAATTTAAAATAAATTCAAAACGTACACTCAAACCTCTTTTTGATAGATTTCAAAGTTATACGGTTTTTTAAAAATGCAAATTTTTATTTTTAATTGTTTTAAATATATTTTTGGGAATATTAATTATGTAAATAACAGCGCGTTTTTCACAAACTTCACGTGCAAACTTCAGTGTTTCACTTGTTTATAACAATGTGACCTTGACACGTGTGACTTTGTACATGTTCCCGTATTAAGTCATAGCTTTTTTCGTGCGATTTTCCGCGGAACGTATCTACCGCACAAAAAATGACTTAGGCGTATTGTGTTATTAATTGTGACACGTGTTTCGCCTCTTTCAGAGGCATCTCCCGTCATAGTAAGTCATCGTTAGTCCGTAGATGCCTCTGAAAGTGGTGAAACACGTGTCACAATTAGTAACACAGTACGTGGAATAATCAACGTTATTTTAAATATTCAATTACAATTGAATCGTTTGAACTTTTTACTTTTCCATGAGTTCTGGTTTCGCCTTTCGGCATCTTCAGGCATTTCAAGTGCACGAATGTGATTGAACTGAAGCGTGTTAACAGTTTGTATTTTTTATATACAAAAATAAAAGTAGATCACTAAACTTAATTGTTATCAATGTAATCTATATGAATTATGCATTAATAAGTGCCCAGTCCGTGGTGCAGTGGTTAACGTCATTGGCTACCGTGTCGGACCGCCCGTGTTCGAACCCAGTACGAACAGATTTGTTCAGTCAATAAATCGATTCTGGTCAGAGGCATTTGTGTTGTTAAAGATCCTTTCCCAACTTTCCGATCCCAAAGAGCGACGCATAGTGACAGCCGTTAGCTAACTACTAGTCTTGTCCTAGTCCTCATATCCTTTCCATCCCTACTCTCTTCGAAAAAGAGAAGTTGAGCAACTGAGTAACAAGCAATTTTCGTAGAAAAAAACATCTGTTGAGATAAACTCCGTCAGGAGTCCATAATAATATGCTCTAAGTTGGGAGCGGACAGGGTAAAAAAAAATGAATAATCGAAAATTCTGATGTAAATGAGTTTTAGTGAATTATTACCGGGATCGACTTATTGCAGTCCCGTAATCCTGGGATCAAGATCTTACCCCGAGATTGGAAACCCTGCGTTTGACATATCAATAGGGTTCGAAATGGGAACGCCGTTCTAAGAACGCGGTTATTGCCAGTGGCGAAAATGCAGCGGAAAGTTTTGCTCAATTTTTTATGCACTCTCATGCGCTAGATCCTGATGCGAGAACTAGCCGTCAGCCAATCGCACGGCTTGTCGTATTCCAATACCGCGAAAAGAACGGACAGCAATGTTGAGACTTGAGAAAACAACGCGATGACGTAACGTGACGTTTCGGGCGTAACTTTTTTGTGATGTGTTCTAGATTATGCATTGAGTTTTTGATAATAGATTGAGTAATTATCCGGTGCATGGTGCAGCGGTCAAACTCGTCAGCTTCCGTGACGGACTACCCGTGTTTTTTGAATCATTTACTTTGCGTTAGCTTAAGTTAATTCGTGCACTTGAAGTCCTTGACAATGCCGAATGGCGAATCCCGGGTCGCTAGCGACAATACTTATGAATAGGTACAAAATTCAATTCCATCAAGGATTTTTTAATGATAATTTGCGCTTAAAAAGCGATAAACCAATAGCTGGAAAAATCTTTGCTCAATCTATCTATTATAACTGTCTCCAAAACGAGAGATTGAATAATGGACAAAACTCTAATTTTACTAAACCATCATATTTGATCAAGAGTTTTAATACGATAAGCTTGGAACTCAACCAAAGATAGTTTGGATTGATGTAAAAGGCTAGAACATTACTATTTGTTAGCCAATTACTTTCGCTGAAGTAGGAGCTAATTTGATAGACCACAGACAAAAACTACTGGGTACCATGAGCATTCGACCACAAGCCTGGTGAAATGTGTCGTTAGTGACAAAACTCATGGAAAAGTACAAAATTCAAGCAATTAAAATTTGATATTGAAATTCAATTAAGCACCTTCAGTAGAAATCCTAAATTATTTTTAATACTTTGCACCTTCCCTATCATTAAAACTTTTGAGATAGCAACAAATAAATAACTACCAAATTCCTTGCTCAATCTATCTATAATCACTGTCTCCAAAAAGAGAGGCTGAATAATAAATTTCAATTTTACTTTCGATGGTTTCGGCGGTAACTTTGTGGAAGTTCATATTAATATAAACCTTAAAATAACTTTGATTATTCCACGTATTGTGCTACTAACTGTGACACGTGTTTCGCGTCTTTGTTTCGATTTTATAACCCTCTCCTTGCTTCCCGTAAAAAGGAAAAATCCCAAACTCTATTTTGTAATTTTATCATTTTAAAATATTATGATCAATCTTGCTTCATTACTTAAGCAAACTTTGCGATAGTCAGTCCGAAGATGCTTCTGAAAGAGGCGAAACACGTGTCATAGTTAGTAGCACAATACGTGGAATAATCAAAGTTATTTTAAATTTTACATCGATCTCTTATTATTAATTATGTAAAGTTATTTTAAATTGTATCTTAAAATAAACTTCCACAAAGCAACCGGCGAATCCATCAAGATTATTAATCATTATTATGTTTTCCAGGAATACTGTCAGTTGTCAGTCAAAAACATAGACAAAAAGTGTTACCAGAGTGAATCGAACGTTATTTAAATAGTTTTTTTTGTTTTAAATATTTTGTGGCTATCGGGTTGTGATTTTTAAGCCAAATAAATGGCAGTTGAATTGAGGTTTGCAAAACACGACAGCACCCCGTGGGGGTTCAGGCTTACGGGAGGCAGCGACTATGGAGTTCCACTAACAGTTATAAGGGTGAGTTGATTTATTTTTATTAAAACCCCTGAGATTATTGTATTATACAGTTTTTTAAAGCCTATTTCAACCCTTTTTAAAAATCGTATTAAAAAATAATGAAACTGAATTGAACAATATTTGCTTTTTATGTATTTTAGTTTAAACTTATATTTCTGTTATGTCAACGTGGTTATTGTGAATATAGAAAGAAATATATAAAATTACAGCTAAGGAAAATGTACCAGTAGTTGACCTTTTGAGAATAAAATGGCCCAAAATAAGAAATGCAAATGCGGGATTGCTCTAAATTGTAAAGTTAAGACAATGTAAGGCATCTGTGGTAAGAATGAGCCACTAACACATCACCATATAGCCAATGGAGTGCCAGGGTGACCATTTGAAAACAACATTTAGTGAGGAAAGTGTATTATTCAAAATTTCTTAGGTGATCAATTCCTTCATCCTGAACCACCCATTGCTACTTGATTCAACCGAGAGTGGTGTGACAGAAAGCCCTAAGGCAGCTCTGACAGAAAGTTCACTATAAAGCCACCTATTTAGACACGGTCAACTACTAGATTTTTCAATTTGTAAGATGGTCAACTACTGAAACAAAAACATGACTTCAAATAATATAACACAACTTTTTTTCAACAGGCCCCTTCGTAATTTTTGTTACGTAATATTAATTAAGACATATGATCCAATATGAGTATACTTGATTTGCCTTCTTTCGGTACAGTGCTAAACCTTAATCGTTGTTTTTGTTGAAATTTTCTCTTAAACGTTCAGCTACTGGTACATTGACCTTAATGCTGTTTATTTAGAAACTCTATGATTAATGTTTGTGAATCAATCGAGAGAACAACTCGACGAAAAATGACATACAACCATGTCCAAGATCTCTTTTTCAATTGAAAACCCTGACCTTGACTGGACTAGAACCCAGGCCCCTCTTATCGCTATTGCAAAGATCTTGCCACTGACCACACGGACCAATCGACCGTAATCAACTAATCGTCTTGTAACAATGAATTTTTTTGATCTATTTATAAACCTTATTTTCGACAGACAAATTTTAAATTTACTTGTTTAAGCAGTATCTAGCAACGGGAATCGAACACGTGAGCTCGGTGAAGGCAGCCAAATAACAAAACGTCCGTCATTTAACCTGTTACCAGCTACGACTTTTTCAAAAATTAAAAAAGGACAATACCTTAAAACTACTTACGTTAATTAACGACTTAGATGTCTTTGATCCCGTATGAAAGCAATCCCATGTTAATTACCATACCACATGGCTTTTAGAGCGTATTTACGAATCCTCGATAAGGGTTGTCACACACAGTTTATAATATTATGTCAATTTTGCATCCCCATTGGCTATCATGAAATGATTTTTTATTTATTTTTCTTATGATTTATATCTATTCAATTGGTTTGACACATATATACTGACACCGCCCTTTATAATAGGTCATCAGAACTCTCTCGAACGATCTATTTTTCACCTCAGTCTATGAGTTTAAGTCGATATCAGGAAATAAATTCATTCTTATAATAATCTATATTGAAATTTATAGCGATTCAATATAGAATTATTTCAATTTCTCTTATCTTTTGACGCCCGACAGTGCATGTGCTTCATAAAAAGTTCGTTAGGCGATAAATAATCCCTTATCAGCGGGCGCACGTGTTAAAGATTTTTTAAACGGCCATTGTTTTTTCTTTCTAAAGTAACCGTTTGTTTTAATACAGCAGTTAGAGACTGGGTAGCAGGGAGAGAGCACGCGCTTGCCAGAGAAGTCTTACAGTTGTGGTAAGCGCTGGAAGTGGCTTGCAAGCTCCTAATCCTCTCCCTAAGGATAAATTCTAGTAAATTCCTGATATCGCCTTCGCAATAATAATAATAGTCGTGTATTATGTGTTGTAGAACGTAACGTGTATTGTTAATCTATCTGTGCTAAATCCGAGTGTAGAGTCTGTGTAAACTATAAACAATTAAATAATGGATGCTAACCGCACCCACATATCGCTTTGAGATCGTCTTTTCTTTATAAGAGTACCATGTTTCTCCTACTCCGTCCCCAAAATCCCTCTTCTGAGTGTCGGATAGGAGGCTCCTTCTCGATTTACGAGGGAGCCGGAATAAAGGTCTTCTCAATACATACATGCAAAATAATATTTACGTTAATATTGTGAATATTGTATCAAAAGTTTTGACAGCCCTGATAACCTCTATACACTTTTTGTTGAATATCTTTTAAGAAAACAAGTAAAACGAAAAGTTTATATTCATTTTGAGAGCCTTAGGAGATCTCGGATACAATATCGATGTGATAACATGAGAAATATTATTTTTTGACGTCTTAAACATAGTTGCCCACCGGTGTGTCGTTAGGTTTAGAACGGTTAATATACAAAAATAAACTCTTGCCAATGTAATGCGTCGAACCGATGACACCGAAAAGAATCACCTTGTGATTGTTCTGTGACAGTGATTGACAGATTAGCCAATCGATTCGTTCGGATGAGTCATTCGATTCTAAATTAAAAGACTCGATCGCAAATGTCACTGGTCTAACAGAAGGACGTGACTAGTGCTTACCGGTTTTCAGATAAAAGGATTTTGCTAAATTTGTGACATTCTAATAACGGTTTTTTTCAACTTCATGACCGGTATGAGAAAGATATATAAATAATATCTATATCTATATATAAGAATAAACAATCATTTTTTTATTGCAGTCTATGCCAATAAGGCCAAAACACTGGGGTCTTTTTTTAACCCCCTTCGGCCTGAGAGTCATTTTTCAAGGATAGTCCTACGAAGGTTAATAAGATGTCTTATTGCCAGGGCTGTGGAGTCGGTAAAAAAAGTTCAACTCCGACTCCGACTCCAGCATTTACCAAAACCACAACTCCGACTCTACAGCCCTGCTTACTTCAATATAATTGTCACGAAATAACTCTTTTGCAAATGTCTAATGAAGCCTTCGTCAAAAACTCTTCTTCTTTCTTTCTCAAGGTATACGAGGGAGGCCCAGCGGAGCAGATTGGGCTCAAGGAGGGAGACCAGCTCTACCAACTGAACGGGGAGTGCATGATGCAGGTCACCCACGAGGCAGCACACGAAATCATCACCAGAGCTGGCAACACTTTCCAGCTGTCCATTTTAAGGTGTGTATTTTGAACAATACCTGGTTTTACTGGGCGTTGTATGTGACACAACTTCGTTAGATGCATTCAGATGAGTGTCTCAGAAGCAGTGAAATACGATTCGGCCACAATATACCAGTGTTTTCCAACCCTTTTACACATGTGGACCGGTAAAAAAAGGGAAAAAAAATTCGCAGACAGTAACTGAGATAAAAAATGGTTTTCTATTTGACATTTTTACAATATTCACAATAGCGAACCACATTTTGACAGATGAATGCAAAAAGATCCAGACCCAAATTGAATATAAATGCTTCTAGATAATTATTTGTAAGTAGTGTCCGGTCTGTGGCGCAGTGTCAACGGCGTTAGCTTGCGTGCCTGGGTTTGATTCCCGGTACGAGCGGATTTCAGTCGATAAGTCTGTTCAAAGGCATGGGTGTTTGTGTCGTTGAAAATCCCTTCCCACCTATCCGATCCCAAAGAGCGGTAGTGACAGCGATTAACTAATCACTAGTCCTCGTATCCTTTCCATCCCTACTCTCTTCTTGAGGTCGGGCAACTGAGTAACAAGCAGTTATCCTAGAAAAAATATATGTCGAGATAAACTCCGCGAGGAGTCCATATGCTCCATGTTGGGATCGGGCATGGTTAAAAAAAAATTCGACTCCGACTCCGATAATAAAAAATTTAATTTCAAAATTCAGGGAACCATTCTTCAATTTTTTTATAAATTTTGTAACTTTTTACACGGTTTTTTGTGGAGCGTATCAAACGTGTAAAAAAATAGTTGGGTGTTTATATTATATTTTCAACGTTTTCCGCTCCCAATATGGAGCTCATGGACACTTAGTGGAGCTTAGCTTGTCGCGCTCGCTTTGTCCCACTTGACAAAAGAGAGGTTGAGCAACTGTGTAACAAGCAGTTCTCGTAGAAAAAAAAAAATCAAACAAATGTTGAGATTAACTCCATGAGGAATCCATATGCTCCAAGTTGGGAGCGGACATGGTTAAAAAAGAATATTTTGGAATATTTATTTTAAATTTGCGTTTTAAAATTTAGGAAGAAATATCAATTCCTTCAATATGTATTAATATTCTTCTCAGATTTACGGACAACAAAAAAAATATGTTTTTATATTTTTTTGTCTGCTATTGATATTTGATTAAATTTATGGTAAAAACTTATTTTAATCCAAAATAACTCACCACCAAAGGGTTCCGAATTTTGACTGAAGGTGCTTGATGGAATTTTAATATCAAATTTGAACCGTTTTTATTTAATCCGACTTATTATTAATGAGTTCATTGATTTCAAGTCGTTGAATTAATACTTAATGATATTTATTTAATGGGGTTTAACAATGGTGAATTTCGAAGATTAGGCTGAGCTCTATTTACCTCTGATATTCCTTGATAAAACAATTTATGTTCACCCGTGTATTTATGTAACAATTTTACTCATGTAACTGCATCGAACGCGTGTTTCACGAGTAGTAAATGTTATTTATTACATAAATACAATGATTTACTGATGCTCTGTGTTGTGTTTCAGGGGCCAGACCCCGCAGTATGCAGCGCCCACGGATCAGCCCGACCCGTTCGGCCAGAACACTTCGGACACCGAGACCGCGCCCTTTCAGCCACTTTGCCATAGACAAGCCGCTCAGGTATCCAGCACGAAAGAGCAACGCTTTTCTAATAACCTGACGCCCACCGTGTACCGTCCCTTCTCCAAAAAGATTCCAAGTGACATTCCCGCCCTAGAGAACCCCCTGATCCTCTCACCAAACCACTTGGACGAGTTCCAGACGATAAAGCAACAGGAGTGGCAGGAAATGACAGCAAACTCAAGCAATGTAAACCGAACACATGAAAGAAGCCATAGCTCTTGCTCAGCAACGTCACAGAAGAAGAAGCTTACACAAGAATGTACTGATAACACAGGAAAGAAACATGCAAACTTGAATCAAACAGAAAATCGCTTAACTCCACAGTCATTCCGACCTTTTTCAAAAAAGTTACCAAGTGATATTCCAGTTTTAGAAAATCCTTTAATTTTATCACCGAATCATTTAGATGAATTTCAGACTATTAAGCAACGTGAATGGAAAGAAAACTCTTCAAAATTGACGCAAAAAAGCTACAATATTAATCAAGTCCAAGAAAGAAGTCAAAGTTCTTGCTCATCATCCTCACAAAAGAAGGTTGTAGAAGAAGAACTTATTGTCACAGGAAAAAGTCTGATTGATTTGAATGAAATTGAAAATTCGGCTAAAGATATTGTGGAGCAGAATATTATAAAAGCAAGTTCAGTTTGTAAAGATGTTAAAAATGAAACCAAAAAAGATTTACAACAAAAAGTAAGCACTTGTAATAAAAATATCGAGTCTTCTGTTGTAGAAGATTCTTTAAATTTCAAAGAAGCAATTGGTATATTTTCAAAAAATACTCGAGACTCAAATGAAAATGTTGTTAATAAGAATACAAAAAAAGTTTTTAGTGACAGTAAAAAGTGTGAAATGAAAAACAGTGGTGTTTCTTTGGAAGATGCGAAGTCCAGTGCAATTCATGCAGCCAACGCCTTGTCCCAGCGAGCTGGTGACGGCTGCTTGAAGATACCATGTGCTGTGGTGAATATTAAGACACAAAAACAGACCGATATGCTGTTGAAGACATTCTTCGTTCACTTGACAGATGTCATGATGGCCATGACACAGTTGATAACCAATGACGACAGTTTGAAATGTTGTCATTGTAACTGTGCAGTGGGATGCAAATGCATTAAGAGTTTCACTGAAGGACAGTCGAGTTATCAAAACATGGAACACTCTGTGAGTTCTATGTCAGCGAAAAATACAACAGAGTCCAGCACAGTTCGTGAAACTTGTGTTAAAAATACAGTCAAGAAACCTCCAGATGATAGGCAGATAATTGTGAACGGCAGTGCTGAAACTGGGAGAATAATGAAAGAAGTTATTCGGAATACAATGGGAGTTGATGTTACTGTTGAAGGGAAAGACCCACTTGAGTGGTTGGCGGATTTAGACGGGAGGAAAACGCCCAATTATTATATTAGTAAGGTGCAATGTATTCAAACTGGGGTTGTAGATGATGAGGTTCAGGAATATATTGATGATAAAATTGTTACAAAGAAAATTGATGAAGAACATTCTGTTGTTATTGATAATAAAGAAACGGCAAAAGTTGAAGAGGAGAGTTGTGCTAAAGTTGAAGTTAAAGGTTTTGAATCTGTGAAGCAGGAAGTTGAAGTTGTTGAAGCAAGACAAGAATCGAATGATCTTAAGACAGAAGAAGAAAATGTTGTTACAATAAAGCTGGTCGCTAATAATGTTGAAGAAAACAGTGTTGCAAAAGAAAGCGTTGCGCAAATGTCCGAAATTAAAAGTGAAATGTTCAAATCTGAGTCAAGCGCTGTTCAAGAGTCAGTTGTTGTTGAAAGTAATGTAAAGAATGTTGAATCTGAAATGTTTGTTGAAAAAATGAGTAAGTCAGAAGAAAAGTCAGCATTTTCTGTTGTTGAAAGTAGCGCCGCTGTAAATTACAGTGCCATTTCAAATAAACACGAAGAAATGCAAGAAGTTTGTGAAAGTAGTTTTGTCACACGTGTTCCGGCACAAGAAGTCGTCGTCGAACAAGTAAGTTGTAAAAAACAAGAGTCGAGTTATTCTGCAGTGCAAAGCAGTACATTTGTTAACATTGAATCCTCTTCAAACAAACGAGAAATCGAAGAGTTTTCTGAAAAGAATGTTGTTATAGAAGAAACACGTGAGCCTTGTGTTGAAACCGTGGCTCCATTGGAAGTTGAGGAAATTATCGAAAAAGAATTTTCTCTTAAAGAACACAAAGAGCCGAAACCCAAAGATCCGCAAACGCCAAATACTGATGAATATGTGTTTAGACTTGACGTAAAACTCGATGGAAGATTCTCAAAGTCTCCTGACAGTATGAAGAGAGAGTATGTGAAGCAGCCGTCACTTCACGAAGACCTGTCAATCGTAAGGAGACCAGGTTTTGTTCTTGGAGACGTACAAATTCAAAACAGTTCTGCAAATCAGAACGGAAGTAACAAGAACAATGAAATTATTAAAGATCCTCTCGTCGTCGATGGGAAAGTGGTTGATAGAAGTCAAATTAAAGGAACTAAGATAGTAGAAAGCGAAGAAGAAAATGTTATATCTGCTGGTTTGAGTTCTGAAAAACAAGCAACAGCAGTTTTAGATTCTTCATGTGAAATGGTTGGTGTTACTCAAGAGTCTAGTGTTGCCATTCCGAAACCTGGTATAATCATTAATGCTGGTGATTTAACTTCTGCTAAAAGATGTGAATTGTCAAAGATTGGTATTGAAAATGAGCAAAGTTTAAATGCAAATGAAGAATCATCGAGTCAACAAGTGATGTTGTATACTGGAAATGAAGATATTTTGAGTAAAATTATCCAAGAATCTGAACAAGTTAGCATTCAAAAATCTGAGTTGTCTATTTCTGTTGAAAGTGAAACGGACGTTTGTTCAACTGTTGAAAGTGATAAAAAATCAGTTTCTCTTGAAGACGAGCAAAAATTAAAAATGTCTTCATTAGAGTCGTCTAAAGCTGTTGAAATTGAAGAAAGTTTAGAAGCTGATTCAGTTGATGAAAGTTGTAAAGAATTATGTTCTATTTCTGTTGTAAATGAAGAAGAAAATATTGAAATATCAACGTCGGTTTCAGCAGAAGATAAGCAAAGTTCAGTTAAGAAATCATCACTAGCTGTTGAACACTTTGACCACAGCTCTGCAACAAAAAAGAAAGTTTCTTTTTCATTATCGTGCGATGAAGATGAGTCCAAATCGATACAAACGGCCAAAAGCGTTGAAGGTCGCAAAATAGATACACTGTCTCTCTCGAAAGATGTCCAAGAGTCCCAATCCATATCCGCCTTATTTAACATGTCCCAAATGGCGTCGATGTCTCAGCATGATGGAGGTTCGTTAGATAATGCCAAACCACCTCCAGGCTTGCACGAAAAGGTAATTTGACACTTCTGCTTCGATCACTTTACCGCAGTCACTAACCCGACCATGTTGCGAAAACCCCCGATTAAAATGACACCGGCGACCAAAGGCAATAACTCTAGATTAGTGGTTTTCACGCAAAATTTGGCCATGGCCGCATTAGGAACATCAGCTGTCGAACAGAAATGTCTGGTGGCCGCGTCAAATTTTTGGGTCGAGTCTTTTTTGTCAAAAAGACCTATGCATGTGTTTGAGTTTTTGCGAAAATGCATACAAAATATTCAAATGAAGCTGTTGGTGGCCGCAGCAAAATCCTCTGGTGGCCGCACATGAGAACCACTGCTCTAAATACAGTTTTATTAAGCCCTCAACTTGCAGGGTTTTGATGTTGACGAATTTTTAGCAGAAAGAACAGCAACCGAGATGACTTATTTTGTCTATTATCCATTTATTCTTTTGGAAAACGTTTTACTCTCTCAACGTGGAGCGTATAGACTCGCAATGGAGGTTATCTCGATATAAATTTAATACGAGAACTGCTTGTTAGTAAGGGGAGAATTTTTTTCTCAGAGAATGGATAGCCGCTCTTCTGCCTTGATTAAAACCTTAGCCAACCTTCCGATCCAAGAAAACGTGTTCCAGTTTCATTCTTTTATCCCTTATCTCTTTAAAGTAAAAGCCATCAGGTTTGTGGTCATCATCGTCTCCTTCGAATGAAGAGCTTAAGGGTTTGAATCCAATTCCGGGCAGTTTCATTAATGAATTATTGCTGTCTGTTCGAAAGCATGCATGTATGTGATGTCTAAAATTTACTCCCACACCCACTTACCCATAATCTCTTCAGAATGTAGCAATGATAATAATTGACTTTCCTTTTACGCATGCGGCAATTGCCATACGTTTTACATGGGAGATTTCGAGCAATATACACAAGAGTACGGCCACAGTGACAGGCGTAACTTCTCACGTGGCGTATCGTCACTTGCTTCATTATCAAAGGTTACCGCAAAGACTTTAGCGATGGCGACGTCTGAGAAGTCGAAGCGCAGCGCTTGCTTCGGCGTACAAATTGTTTACGATATAACGATACGTTTCGACTTCTTAAACGGCGCCATCGTTAAAGTCATTGCGGCAATCTTTGATTATGAAGCAAGCCTCGCTACGCTACGCCAAAATTTACCCTTGTCACTGTGGCCATACGCCAAAACTTGTCGGTTTTCAAAATCGGTTTTTTGTGCAAAATTTGCGACATTCGAAACCCGGTTTCATTCAACATTCAAACAGGTTTTAAATGTATTTTTTATTCTGACTTGATTTTGAAATGGTGTAATTAAAATTTTAAACCTCGAAAGGGTCACACAAAACCTTCAACTAGGCCAGATGTGGCCCGCGGGCCAAATATTGGGCATGCTTGGTATAACTCATAATTCGCTTGTGTCAAGGTTTGACAAATTTATCTAATCCATGCCCGCTCCTGATGAGGATCACATGGAGGTAACTCAGCACCGTTTATTCAACGAGAACTGGTTGTTAGTCAGCCAGAAATTATTGCCAAATAAATGAATTAGAATTGGTACATCATCGAAACGTTGCCCACATATGCGTGAAATCACTTGTGAGACAACTACTAACAACCTCTTGATCGTTTGTCTCTGTTTGTCCCCAGGCTCTGGAAGAAACGCCAATTCTAGATGATATCGCAAGCGAAACCTTTCCTCTTCCGAAATCGAACGGTGTGATGGAAAAAGACGACACAGTCCTTTTGGAGAACTCTTCAATGGAAGCGGTGAAGATCGAAGAGTTACCCACTGCCATGACTATGGGAGCTGCACAAAAAGGTTTCGCCACGGTTGAGGCTCCGAGGGTTTCAACGATTAATGGAGTCAATGGTAGCGGAACCGGTGCTGAAGATGAAGGTGAGCTTAGGAAAGAAATATATTACATGGCATATGAAAATCAATATTTGTTTGTTTGTTCGTATGCGATGCCATAGGGCTCATTCGATTGCAATGAAACTTTGGTAAGTTTGTTGTGTTGATGCCTCGGAAGGTTCTGGCGTTACCAAATCGTTCATCCGATTGCGATAAAGCTTTGGTGAATTGTTGTGTGGACGCCCTCAAAACGTTTTTAATTACCTTTATATATTAAAATGAATGTTTTTGGATTTTTGGAATGTTTGCGATAGCGACAATCTAAGCTCCACCAAGTGTCTATGAGCTCCATATTGAGAGCGGAAAACGTTGAAAATATAATACAAACACCCAACTATTTTTTACACACAAAAAACCGTGTAAAAAGTTACAAAATTTATCGAAAAATTGAAGATTGGTGCCCTGAATTTAGAAAACAATTTTTTTAATTTTTTTTAACCATGTTCGATCCCAACATGGAGCATATGGACTCTTCACGGAGTTTATCTCAACATATGTTCTTTCTACGAGAACTGCTTGTTACTCAGTTACCCGGCCTCACTTTTTCGAAGAGATTAGGGATGGAGAGGATACGAGGACTAGTGATTAGATAATCGGTGTCACTATGCGTCGCTCTTTTGGATCGGAAAGGTGGGAAGGGATTTATCAACAACACATACACCCATGCCTTTGAACAGATTTATCGACTGAAAAAGATCCGCTCGAACCGGGAATTGAACACGGGCGGTCCGTCACGCAAGCCGACAACGTTGGCACTGCGCCACGGACCGGACATTTAATTAGAAAAAAAAATTGTGGCTGTGACATGACAACTTTGGCTGCTTGAAAATGATTTCAGATAACCTCGGAAAGCCTGGAATAACAGACGAAGAAATTGCTGAAATCATTTCCGGTGAAGCAGAGGTCTTGAAAGAACAGCACGTTCTTGGGTGAGTCTTCCATTTTTTGCACTCATTCCACAATTAATTTATCAAGATCAGGACTGATTTCGCTTATCGCTCTCAATCATGAGTTGAAAATGCTTCCGATGAGCGAAACCGGTCCTGATCTCAAAGAAATTGATCGTGGAATAAGTACAAAATATGTTTTATTATTCTTTGATTACTAAGTACAGTGGAGGCCCGATATTACGTTCTCGCATTATACGTTTTCCCGCGTGGTGCGTTCATTTTCTATAGTCCCGGCATTTTGTTCATATTTAAAACTTAGAATCGGGGTTTCACTGTAATAATATTTAAATGAATTATGACAAGGGGTAAGGGAAAATAAGGGGAAAATGTGACGTCACAAAGCAAATATCAGATGACGTCATAAATTACATTTTTTTTGATTTGATGCTTAATCCCCTCTGTTTATAATAGTGGTATTGAAGGTTTTTTAGTTTGAGAAGCGCTGAATTAAGAATGTTTTAAATGATTTTTAATATGGGTCCTGTAGTCGATTGGTCATACGAGACGGCATTGATAAACATATGTGGATGGCATGCGACTGGTTGTTAGCGAATAGACCTTGTGGTTTTTCGCTTTTTGGATCAAACGGTAAAAAATAACAGACGCAGTGAATCAATTGCTGCCAGTGCTTATGACGTTGACCACTCGACTGCAGGCCAAGCTTGGTATTAAGAATCCATAAATCATCCAACAGTTGCATTTCTCACAGCCAAAATATTAACATTACAAGTTTCACCAATCATACTTTCAAGCGATACAGTGATGAAAGCGCGCGGGACATTAGCGCACAGACGCAATACACCTTAAACCCTTTTATTGTGCAGTATATGCGTTCATAGTTATCGTAAATCGCACAAAAAAACTATAACTTATTGTGGGAACATAACATGTACAAGGACGCACTTTTCAAGGTCACATTGTAATAAACAGGTGAAACACTGGATTTAGAATGTACAGTATGTGAACAACGTGCTGTTTATTACGTTTTTTTATATGTACATTTATAAAGTCCTAAAATTATTTAAAAAATTAAAACAACTGCACAAATTTGAAATCGCACAAAAAAAGTCGCATAAAAAGAGGTTTGAGTGCATTTGTTGCGCATAGCAAACAATTCTTTTTATAAACAACATCTGCTCTCAATTTGAAGCATATGGAGTTTATCTTAATTTTGAAGATTTTGACAATACTAAGACATGACCAATGGTTAGCTAATCGCCCTCGCTACGTCCCGTCGTAATGAGAGTCTTGGGCAATTCGTCTTTTCATATCGGGTGTAATTTAAATCTTAAATATTATGTCTCGTAAGTCCCAAAAATATCATTAAAAAAACCGCATAACTTTGAAACCGCACAAAAAGTGGTTTGAGTTTTCTTATTATTTTCTTCTTATAAATACATTTTTCTTGGATATATAAGATTAGGCCTAAATCTAAATTTCTTTCAATGAGCACTCAACAATACAAAATTATTACATACATATTAGTCCCGCGCGCCTATGTCATACTTTAATACATTCATTGTTAACAATCATACCTCATAAAGACGACAGGATATAATGAATACTAAAAAAAACTCTAATATCGCCAACCACCACAGCACAGTAATATTCATAATCAGTTCAAATCATTCGATATGACTGTATTCTCATAGAATTTTTAACCCTTTAAGCGCCAAGACAATTCCATGAAAATGCCACGTAACGTACCCGGAAAATCATTTTATCCCCGACATATTTTAGATTTTCAAAGAAATGTGAAAAACAAATATCAAATGTGTAAGATTTAAAAAAAAAATGGTTGTCTGTAAAGTCGGTTTACGGACGATAGTTTAACGTGACAACGTCATAAGAAAACATTGATGAAATGATTGCATACTTTTATGAATAAAATGGAATCATTTTTATTGAATTATCATTATTTTGTATGGATACGAAGAAGGAGTGAAATGAAATCTACAATTTTTTATTGATATATTTTATTCGCACTCATTAATTCAAGGATTAATTACCTTTATTGCCGCAATTGTTGTTGTAATATAAACAATGAAAACCACATTAAAATTTCACTTCACTTTATAAACAGTTGTAAACAGATCACGTGTAGGTACTGTAGGTGTATAAGTTGTGTGCTGCCGCTGTCTCTTTTCTACTCAGACGCATCGACCAATCGAGTGGAAGAGAGATAGATGCGGCACAATCCGAACGGTAGGCCGATCGTGCCTCTCTATCGCTTATCTGCGCTCTCGCTCGGCGTAACGCGACAAACGAGACAATGAGTCATGTTTTTTCGTGCGTGCAGCGGGCGTTCATCGATTTACAAGACGTTGTCACGTCAAAAAATTCCAGGGATATTTAATACAATAAGGTGCAAGCCCTAGTGACATATGTTAGCTTAATCTCAAATAAAATAAATACGGCTCAACATATCGATATTTTAACAATCACATTGCCCTGAAAAAATGTGTCCGCATTTGATTACAAAATACGTTATTTATTCATAAAATTGCCACTATTGAAATACTCTTCATTAGTGTTTCACATCCACCATTCAATCTTTCATTTAATTCATATAATTGTCAAATTCATCACAAAAGTTGGTATCAGAAAGAAAATTCAAATAAATCATTTTTTTTTGTTTCTGTTCTATTTTTTTCATGTGGAATATGGTGTGAAACTTATTCTGTTCTTCGTTTGGGCTTAAAAAACTACTCAATTGACACACATATTCTATTTATATACAAAAAAATACATAATATGGAAAACATAACCTAAAAATCAACACGAAATAATCATATATCAAATGACTTCGAAACATGGGTGTGACATATCATGTACATATCTTATTTATTAACAAAACAATACATAACTTGGGAAACATAACCTAAAAATCAATACAAAATTGTCATATTTATATGAAATGTATACAAAAACATTCCATTCTTATAATAATACAAAAAAAATGCCAACAATACAATCTGATGACAAAAAAAACGACACGAAATGGTCATATTTATATAAAATGTATACAAAAAACGTTCCATTCATAAAATAATACAAACAAAAATCAACAATACAATCCGATGACGAAAAATACAAAACGATACACGATGCCGTCCAAAATACAGACTTCAAAAAGTCATAGCGTCCCACATGAAACGAACGGATGACGAACTAAACGACCCAAACTCCTCCAGAGTGGACTTCGGCAAGATGATGCCGACCTGCGAATACCTGAAGAGGTCAGAGGTCTTCAAGCTGCTGAACGACGAGGCCATCAAGACAGCGGCTGAGAAGATGCAGGAGATGAGGAAGTATACCAAGTTTCTGCAGAGGCCCGACAGGCCGGTGCCGTTCTGCAAGAGATTTGTTGATCAGCTGGCATCAGAGGTTAGCAAATGCGATTAGTAGCATTGTCCAATTAGACGTCGCAAAAAATCGACGATGTCATTTGAAAATGGTTGCCAATCGATTGTGCAATCGATTCAATGTTCTGAGAGCTCAATAATTAAAGTCTCCTCTTGCTCGAACATAATTTTTAAGAATACTGTTTGTTAGTTAGTAGTGTCATAGATATCGAACATATCGCTGGAAAAAAAGGATTTCTAATGAGGCAAAACCGAGGTTCCTAAATTTCATTATACATAGTATCTCACATCCACGTTCGTTAGTTCGCGGCGAGTGAGCTGGCGTGGCGCATGTAAGTTATTTGGTAATTTATTTGCATTTTCAATAAGATAAAAAACAGGATTGTCTTTAAATGGACGACGATCTCATTTGAAAATGGTTGCCAATTGATATTATATCTACATATTTGACAGAACAATCGATTTGACAATTCGTTACCTTACTTTGAAAAGGTTCTAATTGTCATTTTTGCCTAAAATGACCTCTTGGTCGGAAAACTTGGTATTTACCACATTCTATGATATATATGAATTTCAGAATTATCTATGGTTGAATAACGGAGTTGCACTGCATCTGCACACTTTTTTACAATTTTTATTTGATTAAGTTCTAAGATCATTATTTCTCAGAGTTGTGAAAAAATATGTATGTATGTAAAATAATTTGAAACATTTTTACTTGCTCATTGTTACAAGTGAATTTTAATCAATCGAAACTTCAAACGCTCATATCTAAAAACAGTGTCAAGAGCAGTTAGAACCTTTTCAAAGTAAGCTGTCGGACTGTCAGCTCTAAATAATCTAAAATTGCATTGCCTAAAATAGATTCAATCTATCAATAATGACAGACAGAGAGTAAATTACTAGAAATAAAATTCACATGCCAAATTGTTTTATTGTCTCCTTCGATATTTATTTATCAAGCATATAACCAATTAAAAAGATTAATTATGTTTGTCACGTTGGCAACCTCGACGATTTGGAAGATTTATTGAGTTGGCAGCACTGAAATTCAAATAACTGCTTCTTAAAATGTCCGCACGACACGTTAAAATGGATTCACGTCTGTCATGACTTTTAAGATGGCGGTTTTGTTTGTGTTTGATTATAAAGCCAGTCCCTATGGTCTAGTGGCGAGAGATTTGCCCTGGCGAATCAGGTGGGCCCGGGCTTAAGTCCCGGCAAGGTCAAATTTTAATTGAAAAAGAGATCTTGGACATGGGGGGGTATGTCATTTATTGTTGAGTTGTTCTCGAATGATTCATAAATTTAAGGTGTTTACTGTCAATACTTGATGGAATGGCATAAGAATCAAAATAATAACACCTTTTTAGTACTTGTTCCACTTAAAATTTATTGGATCAGGACCGGCTTCGCTCATGATGAGCATTATCAACTGGTAACGAATCAGTTATGGAATGGCATAAGAATCAAAATAATAACACCTTTTTAGTACTTGTTCCACATAATTTTTTTTGGATCAGGACCGGTTTCGCTCATGATGAGCATTATCAACTGGTAACGAATCAGTTGATAATGCTCATCATGAGCGAAACCGGTCCCAATCCAATAAATTTTATGTGGATTAAGCACTAAAAATGTGTTATTATTTTTATTAATCATCAAGTATGACTTTCACAATAGAAAATATTTGGCTCATAACAGTTATCGTAGAAAAGCAAATGACGTCCCTAATTTAAGCAGAACAAACCGCAAAACACAGAAAATATTTAACTCCGTGACGAGTCCATATTCTCCAAGTTGGGAGCGGACTTGACCTTGCTGAGAAATAAAAAAATAATATTTTTGTAAAATCGGCACGTGTCTCGTAAAAGTTTGAGGACTATTTATATTTCAATATAAAAGTAAATTTGAATTTAGAACAACCCCAGTTCTGTTTGTTCTTTTGAAGCTGTTTTTGAAGAAATTAAATTTGAACCACTAAATATACTAATAAAATTGTTTTTTCACCGCAGGAGCCACCGTACAGGGTGAACATAAAGAAACAACCCAAAAAAGAGCAAGACACTTTGGGTCACAGTATACTAACCGAGGTGAGTGGTGTTATTAGTAGTGCGGCTAACAGCTAGTACACGAAGTACTAAGGACTTCGACATAACATATTCTTTCAAAGTTCAGTACCGGTTTCGCTCATCGCGAGCTTTGTAAAATGATATTATCAAGATATTATTTTTCAGATTCTTTGACATTATTTTTCTAAATTATAATAAAGGGTGTTTCAATAGGGACGCTCAAAATATGTTACTTTGTCCTGCTGAGTAGATTATTCATTGTATAGTGGCCAAATTTGAGTCAACCAGTTTGGTAAATAATCGGCCAACACCTACCTGTACGTCATCAAAATACAATATCTGGTGAAAACATTGCTGCTGTGTGTGAAAGTGTACAGGAAAACCCAAGGCAGCTTATTTCTCGTTGTTCACAAGAACTTGGCTTTTCTGCGACTTCAACTTGGCGAATTTTGAATCGGGCCTTATGTCTGCACCCGTATAAAATCCAACTAACCAAGGAACTTCAGGTAAACGACCACAGACAACGCCTGATTGGGTTCTGGAGCAGTCGGAAGTTTATCCAAATTTGCCAAAAAAGTTAACTTTAGCGACATGGCCCATTTTATAATGAATGGATATTGGCAGGCATTTGATGCTATATTCCATATTTAATGCCGTAAAATATACTTACAAATGAAATTAAAATTTAGTCGAAATCTCACAAACAACTTGTTTTATTTACATTTCAAAACTAAGCGTCCTTATAAAAAGACCCTTTATATTGACATTGTTCTGGGATATCTATTGTATTTTAATTTATTCCGGTGAACCATAGATGGGACTTAACGTTCATAACAAAATGGTATTCAAACATATTACGTGTCTCGCCATTTGAGACTTAAAAGTTGCCGACTATCCTTGCGTGTGAAGCACTCGACTGGCTTCGGTAAAAGAAGTGATTTTACCAGGGCTGTGGGAGTCGGTAAAAAAATGTGACTCCGACTCTGAACATAACCACGTCTCCGACTAAAAAATGTTTAATATCGTCACTTTTTTTGCCTTGTTTTCCTATTTATGTGTATTCAATTAAATATCAACCCCACCAATTCGGCCAATAGCCAAATTTGACATATTATATGCAAAAATAAATAGTTCAAACTTTTCAAAATTTCCGACTCCGAGTACAACTCCGGCCAAAAAGCCCCGACTCCACAGCCCTGGTATTTACCCTATTATTTTGTTTCAGGGGGTATTTCTGATACCCGAGGTTCCAATTCTAGTACCGGAACCAACTCCTCAGTACTTCGAAGCGCCAGAATACCTAGCAGACAGCTCTTTTCCGGACCTGGAAGACACAGGGATTCCGATCCCCGAATTCAGGGAAGATCACAGAGTGCAGGAGATAGAGAGCACGGAAGAAGGAGGACCAAACAGTGAAGCAGGTGCTGAGAACGAAGGGGAAGTAGAAGAACCGGCGGAGAACGACCAAGGAAAGGTGGCAGCGGATACGGAGGACTGGAACGATCCCACGCTCGTGGATGAAGATATTGGTGATTTTCTTTTATCAAAGCATGACCGTTCCCAATGTGGTTGTTTGAGTTTTTGTAATCTTATTATTACATGCTCGGTCGTGTTGCAGTGGTTAACGACGTCATATATTATATTTTTTAACAATATCCGCTCCCAACATGGAGCATACGGACACCTCATGGAGCTTATGTAAAAAAAAATAATCTAAGAGAACTGCTTGTTACTCAGTTGCTCAAATTCTATCTTTCGAATAGAGTAAGGCTAAAAAGAATTCGAGGACTAGTGGATAGCTAGTAAGCCGACGTCACGTCTCACTTGTAGTATCGGATGGGTGGGAATTTTGAAACAACACAAAAACCCATGCTTTCGTACAAAAAAAAATTCGGTCGTTCTGGGACTCAAACCCGTGATGTCCGTCACGGAAGCCAATGTCGTTACCACTGATCCAGCTTCTTTTATTAATATTTTATTTAAGTCAAAATTTGTTTTAGAAAAACTTCCTAATACAATTTGAAATATACTTTTTTTTTACCATGTCCGCTCCCAACTTGTAGCATATGGACTCCTCGCAGAGTTTATCTCAACATATATCTTTCTACGAGAACTGCTTGTTGCTCAGTTGCTCATCCTCTCTTTTTCGAAGAGAGTAGGGGATGGAAAGGATACGAGGACTCGGGCAGAACTAGCGGTTAGCTAATACAACACAAACACCCATGCCTTTGAACAGATTAATCGACCCCGGGTGGTCCAGCACGCAAGCCAACAACGTTGACCACTGCGCCACGGACCGGACGATATATATTTATATCACTTGATAATTCTAGGAATGAGCGAAACTGGTCCTGATCTACATTAAAAAGTATATCTGGAAAAAGTACTCATTACATTGGTCATCAAATTCTCTTATATCTTCTTTTTTTTTAATTCAGACGAAGATCTTCCAGTGTCCGAGCAGCTTCTGAGGGTGCAAAAACAACTGACAGCCTTGTCCAAACTTCCTGCGGCCATCCAGCAAACCCTCGACCTGGTCACCAAGCAATTGGGGAAAATGGTTCCGGGGCCAGCAGCCAATCCAACAGTGGTAAGTCCTAGCCAATAACTCAAGTCTTGCAGATTCTGGTAAAATAGTTTGTTGCTTATTCAATAAATCGTTAAGGTAAATGTACCAGTAGCTGACCGTTTAAGAGAAAATTTCAATAACAATAACGATTAAGGCTTAGCATTGTACCGAATGATGGCAAAGCAAGTATACTTATATCGGATCATATGTCTTAATTAATATTATGCAATACAAATTACGAAAAGGCCTGTTTTAAAAAAGTTGTGCTAAATTATTTGAAGTCATGTTTTTGTTTCAGTAGTTGACCACCTCACATATTGAAAAATCCGGTAGTTGACCGTGTCTAATCAGGGGGCTTATAGTGAACTTTCTGTCAGGGTTGCTTCAGGGCTTTCTGTCACACCACTCTTGGTTGAATCAAGTAGCAACGGGTGGTTCAGGAATCACTTTAGAAATTTGAAATAATACACTTTCCTCACTAGGTGTTGTAAACTATTTTATCAAGAAATCTTAGAGATTAATCGAGCTCAGCTCAACGGTCTGCCAATTTTGAACGAACAACTTCATTTGCCTAGTTCGCCATTGTTGTACCCTTTTAAATAATTGTTATTTTTAAAGTATTGTCATTTATTAATAATTGTCATTTATTTACAATTCAAGCACTTGCTATTATTAAATATCAATTCACTTACTATCATTAATGTAATATAATAATGAAGGCTTGAAATCAATCAACTCATTAACGAGAGGTCGGATAGGACCCTAGATTTATTTTAAATATTCTTATGTTATCATCTGGTCATTAATATTTTCAAAAATCCCCGTAATTATAACAAACCCACTTAAGTCATTGAAACTTGTATTCATTAAAATTTCGCTAATTTACATTTTAATAACCTTTTAACTTAGTGATCTACTTATATTTTTGTATATAAACGATACAAACTGTTTACTACGCGTCAGTTCAAGTACATTCGTGCACTTGGAATGCCTGAAGATGCTGAAAGGCGAAACCCGGGTCGTTAGCGACAAAACTCATGGAATAGTACAAAATTCAAAAAATTCAAATTTAAATCTTTTATTGTTTGTTCATACCTATAGGTTGCAGAAAAGGAACAGCCGAAACAAAATGGCAGCGAGGTAACAGAAGATGGCGCCGAGACACAACAAGATGGCGATGTGAGCGTTGCGGAAAATGGCGAGGAGACCGGTGAGTTTTTAAATCATTCACAGTTCGTTTATCTTTCTTATCGATAAGTTTATTTTAACAGTTAAAGTTATATTCTATTGATTGAGTTGGAATTTACTTGGTAGAACTCCATTATCGATCCCTGTGGTCTAGTGGCAAGAAATTTGTCCTAGCGATCAGGGGATCCGGGTTCAATTCCCGGCAAGGTCAGAATTTTTCAATTGAAAAATATAGAGATTTTGGGCTGGGTGTATTTTATTTATCGTTGATTTTGTGCACAACTGATTCATTATTTATCATCGAGTTAATCTCGTATGACTTTCACAATTACGAATATTTGGCGCATTGGCGTAAGCTGTAATGCAAAATATTTTTTTACACTCAATTTTTTTATATAAAATAATAATAAAAAATATAAAAATGAATATCTGTATGTATGTCCGCTATGGACTACTAAGCCACTCGACCGATCGATGTGAAACTTTACAAATTTATTGAGTGCACCCCCGCGATGGTTTATGGCCTACCAACATCTCCCCCCAACCACCCCCCAACCTCCACCACCAATTTTTTTTTTTAAACTTTAAGAATTTTTCGAGTTCACATCTTCGAAGGTTTTTGGCATACCCGCCCCATACGCCCCTCAAACCCTACCCCGCCAAACAACCCCCCTCTCCCCCAAAAATTGATATCTAATTTTTACAAATTTGTCGAGTACACTTCCGTGAAACTTTCTGGCGTACACCCCCTCCCCCACCCCATCCCCCCAATCCCCCCTACAATTGCTGGCGTAGCAACGCGCGCAGGGTACAGCTAGTATAAAATAAAAATTATAATACGGTGAAAAAAATAGCAATGTATTTTGATTCTACAGAAACAATTTTATATATTTATTGATAGCTATTTCAGCTTACACCATCGTCAGAACTATGTTTAAATCTGCATTTACTCATCCTTATATACCGTTGCAGACAGTGTACACAATACATCTTCTTCTCTGTTCCACCATCTTATTTATTGAGTTATATGTTGTTTTTTTTATTTTGGTGCAGAAATCGGACAAGAAGCCATTATTCCTTGTGATGCTGCAGATGAAAGTAATGAAGGACTTCATCAAGTTCATGAACAGGTTCCGGAAGAACAAAGACCACTCCAGGAGCACAAAACGACAGTTGTAGCAGAGAAAATTGAGCAAGCCACAAAGGTCCAGGAGCAAGACAAATCAATTGAGAAAATCAAGAAGGTATAGAATATTTTTTAAAAAAAACCTCCCAACTTGGAAGCCAAATCTTCACCGATACAGGAGGTAGTTTTAACAAAAGTGGTAAAATCCATTTGTTGAAAACCTGAGAATGAGAGATATTTTCTTTACTTTTTCCTCACAAATTTGTGTGAAGTATCAATATTTTTTAAATTAAAGAATTACGGATCTCGTCACCAAAAATAATCGGTGGATTCCTTGTCCATATTCTCCACTAAGGGATAAGCAATTGCGACATTTATTGCATTATTTATTTCACTGACCGACAATGAATCGACAGGACCTAGTAGCGGAGCTGTCGAAGGACCAGGCGATACGCAAGCGAGGCCCGCGTCCCGCGTTCGGCCCGCTGGCGCCCCAACCGAGGGCCATGGTCTTGCCGGGCGGCCGCAGATGGAGGAAGCCAAAGGACGCGTTTGACGAGGCCTTCATCGCGGAGACGTTGACTGCCCAGGCTTCCATCATCACCGGAACAACGCTTGGGTATTGAGTAACCTAGCAAACTGCATTACATAAAACATATCGATGGCTTAAAGAGTAAATTTGTTAACTCCACTTTTGGCTGAAAATGACTTAACAATGCCATCTTGTTGGATCATGCAATGTGCTGTCCGGTAAAATTTTTACTACCAAAACTTATTTGGGTGCATCGTAAAAACGTTTTAGGAAAATTTGATAACTCCATTGTCGTTCTAAAATCTACCGCCATTTTGTATTGTCACCTGTCATTCATTCGTTGTTCTTCAGCGGTGGTACAAATAAATCGTTTGAAAGGGTTTTTTTTGTCTTTAAAACAAAATTTTACATTCATAAAATATTCAGTTTTTACCAGGGCTGTGGAGTCGGTACAAAAACGTCCGACTCCGACTCCAGTATTTACCAAAACCACGACTCCGACTCCGACATTTACCAAAAACACGACTCCGACTCCGACTAAAAGAAGGTTAATATCGTCACCTTTTTTCCCAAAATTTCCTATTTATGTGTATTCAATTAAATATCAACAGCAGCCAAAAGCCACATTTGACATATTAAATGCCAAAATAAAAAGTTCAATCTTTTCAAAATTTCCGACTCCGAGTACGACTCCGGCCAAAACGCCGCGACGACTCCAACTCCGACTCCGACTCTTAAGCCCTGGTTTTTACCCTCTCCTGCACAATTGACAAAAACGGAGATAGCAAATTTTCTCTTTAAGCCATCGTTATACTATATACACCTAAACCTTTTTTTGTGCGGTAGATGCGTTCCGGGAAAATCGCATAAAGCAAAATCGCAAAAAAAGCTGTGACTTAATATGGGAACATAACATGTACAAGGACGTAAGTATCAAGATCACATTGTAATAAACAGCTGAAACACTGGACTGTACGAACAATTTATTACGTCATTCTATATCTAAGTTTACATAGTCTCAAAATATTTTTAAAAAAACGCATAACTTTGAAATCGCACAAAGAGATGTTTGAGTGTATATCAAAGTCAAACATGATCCATTTGGTTTAATTAAAAAAAAGATAATATTCAATACATTAGTCAACTAATTGTGGTCGGGTTCGAATCCTGACTGAGAAAAAAATACAAAAATGCAACCAATAATAAAATAATAGCATATTTTTAGTAGGTACCTATTCCACATTGAATTTATTTAGATCAGGACCGGTTTCGCTCATCGCGAGCGTTATCAATTGATACAGAATAAAAATCAAATGAAAATGATCGCGATGAGCAAAACCTCTAGTTCTGCCCGAGTCCTCGTATCCTTTCCATCCCCTACTCGCTTCGAAAAAGAGAGGATGAGCAACTGACCAACAAGCTGTTCTCGTAGAAAGATAGAGTCCATATGCTCCAAGTTGGGAGCGGACATGGTAAAAAAAAAGTATATTGCAAACTGTATTAGGAAGTTTTTCTAAAACAAATTTTGACTTATTAAAAATAAAATATTAATAAAAGAAGCTGGATCAGTGGTAACGACATTGGCTTCCGTGACGGAAATCACATTGAATTTATTTAGATCAGGACCGGTTTCGCTCATCGCGTGCATCGTCAGTTGATAATGCACGCGATGAGCGAAACCGGTACTGATACAAAAAAAAATCAATGTAAAGTAAGTGCTAAAAATGTGTTATTATTTGTATATTTTTTTTTGTATTTGTTTTTATTGAGATCAGGACCGGTTTTGCTCATCGCAATCATTTTCATTTGATTTGTATTCTGTATCAATTGATAATGCTGGCGATGAGCGAAATCGGTCCCGATCTCAATAAATTCAATGTGGAATAAGTGCTAAAATGTGTTATTTTTTTCAAATTTTTCTTGTTGAAACTCAATTAGTCTCGTTTATACAATAATTAAAAGCTATTTCGGCATCACGCCATCGTCAGAACTGTATTTTAGACGAAGACTTGTCGCCGAAATAGCTATCAGCTTGTTTATTCAATTATCCATTGTTTTTGAAATCAGTATAAACATTTCATTTACCATGCATAGTTCAAAATGTATTTTACTTATATTATTTATTCAGTTGCGCCTCTTACCTTACGAATACTGTGCGCAGGGGACCAGAGAACCTCTGTTTGTCGAATTTTTGTTCACTTTACGCTACATTTGATCATATACTCTTGTGTTTGTAATTTGATCATTTCTCATTATAGGAAATTCGAAAGTGATCACCTCCCATACGATGACAGGTACTAAAATATTTCATTTCATACTCTTGCATTTTAATTTAATCAGTTATCAGTTTTTGAACATTGTCACTTTTAATGTGCTCAATATCACTTCTTGGTGGAATGACAGTTTTTAAATAAGTAATCTGGATCTACGACAAAAAGTCCCCGGACAAATTGTCTCCAGATAAAATGTCCCCGGACAAAATATCTTTGATAAAACGTCCCCGGACAAAATGTTTGAAAATGATTTAAAGAAAATAAATACCTAGCTAAGTAAAAATTTGAATCGTTTGAAGTTTGTAATTTTCCAAGAGCTTTGTCGCTTATGTCCCGGGTTTCTTTTTTTGGCATCTTTTGGCGTTTCGCGTTCAGAAGTGAACTGCCTGAAGATGCCGAAAGCTGAAACCCGGTTCGTAATCGACAAAGCTCTTGGATAATTATAAAAATTGATGTTGAAATTCCATCAAGCACACTTAAGAGGTGTTCACTGTCAATACTTGGTGGAATGGCATTATAATAAAAATGATATAAAAACATTTTTGAGTAGGTACATATTCCACGTAAAATGTGTATGACCATGACCGGTCTCGTTCATAACAAAATTTTCAACTGATACACTTTCATTTATCTGTTAGTTGATAATGATCACTATGAGCGAAACCGGTCCTGATTTAATGTGAAATAAGTACTAAAAATGTTTTATAACTTTTATTATTTAATCAATGTTTATATTTTTATCATTTCACTTTTTTAGATTTATATAAATATATTTAGATTGTATTATTATATATATTTATATCTAAATTATTATTACATGTGTTACAAACTCGGTTATAACGACCATACAAAAACATTACACAACACTCGTTATAACAATAAATCTTGAAATCATTTATCTTTAACACTTTAACAAAACAGCATATATTATATATTCACGGATCAGTACTGGTTTCGCTTATCAATAATCTAGCTTCGATTTATCGATAGAAAACCCCTATTCCTTTTATATATTAATAATGAAAATTAAAAAAATGCATTATTTTAATAGGTCTAGATCAGTGATGCACAACCTGCGGCCTAAAATTACATTTCATGCGGCCCACTACGACAAATATCAACCATCTTTTTTGTTTAGAACTTTTCACGGATGATGGAAGAACAATAATTATATCCAGGGCATTCTTTATATACATTAGAGGTCTGCAGCGGCTCGGATAAGCCCGACCCATTAGCCGTGTCGGGCCGGGAAACGAAGTTTTGAATTAGGGCCCGGGCCTGGTTATATTTACAAAAAAAAAACATCAATCCGATTATTCCGGATGTATACGCCATTATTGAATATCGAAATAACATGCGTATTAATACTTTCGATGGTTTCGGCGGTAACTTTGTGGAAGTTCATTTTAATATAAAATTTTAAATAACTTTGATTATGCGACGTATTTGCTACTAACTGTGACACGTGTTTTTTTTTTTTTTTTATATAAAAAATATTTGGCATTACAGCTTACGCCAATGCGCCAAATATTCTTAATTGTGAAAGTCATACGAGATTAACTCGATGATAAGTAATGAATCAGTTGTGCACAAAATTAACGATAAATAACATACACCCAGCCCAAGATCTCTTTTTCTTTTCAATTGAAAAAATCTGACCTTGCCGGGAATTGAACCCGGGTCTCCAGATCGCTAGGACAAAGCTCTTGCCACTAGACCACAGGGACCGACGGTGTTATATGATTACAGATTAGTCGCTTAATTATCATATCAATTTTCAAGTTTTACAATTATACACACTCAATGTCTTTTCTCCTCGAGTCGAATAGTTAGTATTTATTAATGTGGCATATGCATATTTCAATTGAATTGAACGTCTAAGCATGCGTTGTCTTGAATACTTAAAACGGGACGTAGCAAGAGCGATTAGCTAACCATTAGTCCTCAATTGGCAATTAGGCTTCGCTCTTTGCATAAACAGAAGTTTACCAACTCAATTACAAGCATTTATTTCCACGTATTGTGCTACTAACTGTGACACGTGTTTCGCCTCTTTCAGAGGCATCTTCGAACTTACTATCGCAAAGTTTGCTTAAGTAATGAAGCAAGATTGATTCTAACATTTTAAAAAGATAAATTACAAAATGGAGTTTGGGATTTTTACTTATTACGGGAAACTTTTAGAATCAATCTTGCTTCATTACTTAAGCAAACTTTGCGATTGTAAGTTCGAAGATGCCTCTGAAAGAGGCGAAACACGTGTCACAGTTATTTGCACAATACGTGGAATAATCAAAGTTATTTAAAATTTTATTACATATTTACATATTATAATTTGAGTTGATATTAAATTATTTTAAATGATGATTAAAATTTTGTTGAAAAAAACTGTCGGGCTCGGATTGGGTTTGGGTGAGATGCTCGGGAATGAGCCACGGGCTCGAGTAGGACATTTTCGGGCTCGGGCCGGGTGAAGTTTTAAAATTTCAGCCCGTGCAGACTTCTAAATCTTATATATAAAACCGAAACGGGGGCTGTATGTCTGTAATTCCCTTTTGCATTGTTGTTACAAGTTCAAACAAACGAATTGATTTCGCTCGCGAAAGTTTCGACGGTAAATTTGTTTCGTTATCAATGTGTGTGTAGAGACTCCAATTACTCGAGTATCGAGTAGTACATATATAACACCGAAACGGCGTATGTATGTCTGTGGGTCTGTAATTCCCTTTTGCATTGTTGGTCATTAAGTTGCCATAAAAACGAATATGAAAGAAAATGTGTTTGATTTTTTTATCGGCGAAGACATTTAGTCAAAATGTAATAAATTAGTCTTCTACTGAACTTTTCCCGGCTTTTATTAATATAATAATGTTTTTATTTACGTGAAGGTATTATTTGACATTTCTTTGAGAGCAAATTAGAAATTTTAATGAGCGAGAATGGGGCTGTCAATATATGAAAGGGGCTGTGAAATGTCAATGCCAGTCTGAAATGTTCATTTTAATTCCATTTAAATTGACCTAGACTTTTGAATTTTGAAAAAAGTTGTTTCAACTTGGCCCGTCTGAATTTACGCGCCGAGCTGAACATAACCCCAAACTTGTCCGAGCGAAGCCGGGTTCGAATACTAGTTATACATAAATATAAATAAATCAAATACAAAACGATTTGTTTTGATATTTATATCTAATGTCTCTTACTGACATTTAAATTACTGGCAGCACAATTGTTCCGGGTTCAATGCCATTCTTAATACACTAACAATGTGTGTGTATTATTAGAACTGTTCTTATAATGTCAAGTAGACGTTACACTAATTCTGTTCTACAAATAGACACCAGCGATACGCTTGGGACAAGTGAATTGCACCAATTGATTGGTTCTATAGTTACATGTGTCATATAATTTACTCGGTAATATATTTCTTTCGGCTTATCCGAAGCCAAAATGAGAACTCCACCATTCTTGAGAGTAAAAAACTTGAATGGTTTGAATTTTGTACTTTTTCGTGAGTTTTGTCGCTATCGATCCGGGTTTCGTCTTTCGGTATCTTCAGGCATTTCAAGCCCACGAATGCCCTTTCAGTTGACGAGTTTCAGCTTTATAATTTGCCAATTTTAAATAACTCCAAAAAATATGATTATTTACAAAGTCAAACATTTGAAATCAATCAATTCTTTAACAAAGGGTCGGATAAAACCCACGAATTATATTTATCAAAATTTCTATTTATCGAATAGAGAAGGGATTGAAAAGATAATAGGACTCGGTGTTAGCTAATTGCTCTAGCGACGCGCCGCTTTTTGCGATCGGTATTTGTAACGACACAAACATACATGCCTTCGATAAATCTGATCGAACAGGCACTCGAACCCGGGTGGTCTGACACGGAAGCCAGCGACGATGACCACTGCACCACGGACCCTCTGTGGACATGACTAGTATTCGTGAAAGTGGGAAAGAGTTTTAGATCGATTGAAATATTAATTCACGTATTGGGACTCGAACCCGACGCTTTTACGTGATAATTAATAAATAACAAGCAGACAGATTTAGCCCATTTCATTTAAATCGATAACAACAGTGATAAACAACTTTTTTGGCAGAAGGATCAGATTATCAATTTACACATTGTTCGAGGGCCGCATGCGTAAAAGAAATTAAACACTGTCAATACTTGGTGGAATAGAATTTTAATAAAAATAGTAACATATTTTTTTGTACTTATGCCACATAAAATTTATTGGATCAGGACCGGTTTCGCTCATGGCGAGCATTATCAAATGATGTGCTCACATATCAACTGTTTCTGTTGATAATGCTCGTCGCGAGTGAAACCGGTCCTGATCCAATACAATGTTTTGTGGAATAGTTCTAAAAATGGGTTATTATTTGTTTTTTACATTGTTCTTCCATCGGCCGTGAAAAGTTTTGATGAAAAAAAGGTGACTGATATTTGCTATATTGGGCCGCATGAAATATAATTTCATTTATTATATCATTTCGTTTGCCCTAGCGATCAGTGGTGGTGGGCCCGGGTCTAATTCCTGGCAAGGTCAGATTTTTTCAATTGATAAAGAGATCTTGGCAGTGACGGCTGGTGACAGGGTGTTGGGGGGTGCAAAGGAAGATTCAACCATTTTTGCAAGAGTTCTTTCCTATTCATTGGATTTTAAAACACTTCTATAGCATGGACTTTCAATTCAGATGTTCGCAATACCAACTGTTTCTCTTCCGTAGTACGGACAAATAGTTGAATCTTCCTTTTGCACCCCCCAGCACCCCGTCATCAGCCGTCACTGGATCTTGGACATGAATGTATGTATGTAATGTTTCTTTGAGTTGTTCTTGACTGTTTCATAAATATTTATCATCGAGTTTATCTCGTATGACTTTGACAATTAAAAATATTTGGCGCATTGGCATCAGCTGTAATGCCAAATATTTTCCTAATTTAAAAAAATATATTTATTTGACGACAGTGATGTAGAACTTTTTTTGCACAAGGGCCAGCTTATAAATTTTCCGATTCGAGGGCCGCACGGGTAAACGTCATTTAATTATCGTTATTTCCGGTGAAACATTTTGAAGAAAAAAAGGTGTTTGATATTTGCCATATTGGGCCGCATGAAATACCATTTTGGGCCGGAATCAATAGTTACATGTCACGTTCACAAATTCTAAACACTTTTCACTCACCCTTCATAAGTATTTGTTATTTTTTTTAATCTATTGTAAATAACAAAACTTGTTTGCAGGTTTTTAATTGTATATAATTATTGTTATTAATTAATTTATTTTATGTTTATTTTCCTTCTAGGCTTGAAAACAATGTATTTTTAAATAATTGTGTATATTTATGTTTGTAAATTTAATAATGAAGGTAAATGTACTTGTAGTTGACCATTTGAGAATAAAATGGCCCAAAATAAGAAATGCAGATGCGGGATTGCTCTAAATTGTAAAGTTCAGACAAGTTAAGACATCTGTGGTCGGAATGAGCCACTAACAAATCACCATATAGCCAATGGAGTGCCAGGGTGGCCATTTGAAAACAACACCTAGTGATTCCTGAACCACCCGTTGCTACTTGATTCAACCAAGAGTGGTGTGACGGAAAGCCCTGAAGCAACTCTGACAGAAAGTTCACTATAAAGCCCCCTGATTAGACACGGTCAACTACTGGATTTTTCAATATGTGAGACGGTCAACTACTGAAACAGGAACATGGATTTAAATAATTTAACACAACTTTTTTTAAACAGGCCTTTTCGTAATTTTTGTAACATAATATTTATTAAGACATATGTTCCAATATGAGTATACTTGCGTTGCCTTCATTCGGTACAGTGCTAAACCTTAATCGTTATTTTTGTTGAAATTTTCTCTTAAACGGTCAGCTACTGGTACATTTACCTTATGTATTATTTTAAATACATTTTTTATAACACACTTGTGTAATAATTTCTATTTTGTTTTGACAGTTGAGTGAACAGAAGGGAATTGAAAAATGAACCAAAATAATTAAGTATTTCGACTGAGGGTGCTTGATGGAATTTCAATATCAAATTAGAATTTTTTGAATTTTGTACTTTTCCATGAGTTTTGTCGCTAACGACCCGGGTTTCGCCTTTCGGCATCTTCAGGCATTCCAAGTGCACGGATGTACTTGAACTGACGCGTAGTAAACAGTTTGTATCGTTTATATACAAAAATATAAGTAGGTCACTAAGTTAAAAGGTTATTAAAATGTAAATTAGCGAAATTTGAATGAATACAAGTTTCAATGACTTAAGTGGGTTTGTTATAATTATGGGGATTTTTTGAAAATATTAATGACCAGATGATAACATACGAATATTTAAAATAAATCTAGGGTCCTATCCGACCTCTCGTTAATGAGTTGATTGATTTCAAGCCTTTATTATTATATTACATTAATGATAGTAAGTGAATTGATATTTAATAATAGCAAGTGCTTGAATTGTAAATAAATGACAATTATTAATAAATGACAATACTTTAAAAATAACAATTATTTAAAACGGTACAACAATGGCGAACTAGGCAAATGAAGTTGCTCGTTCAAAATTTGCCGACCGTTGAGCTAAGCTCGATTAATCTCTAAGATTTCTTGATAAAATAGTTTAAACTCACCCCTGTTAGTATGTAACAACTCAATGCCTGAGTCAAAATTAAAAATGTAGTTTTCAAACCAAAAGAAACTTTTCAAACCAAACAAAAAATTCTAATTTGAACCAAAATAGTTACAGATTGTTCAAGTGAACAAAACTTAACATGGTGGGATTTAATTTAAATACTAAATCAATCAGATAAAACTTTAAAACTCTATAAAAATTCAAATGTCACTTTAAATCACTTTGTCTGTACTTACGTATCACGGGTATCCAACCCATGGGCCGAGACCCCAAAGGGGGTCGGCAACTAATACAGTCAACTAGAAAGAATATTAACTTTCATGTATCTTCGATATTTTTTTAAACTACAGTGAAACCCCGAGTCTACGCTTTTCAAGGGACCGTATAATACAAACGATTTATGCGGGAAACGATGAATGCGGGAAAGTTTTATGTATGAATTAAATGCCGGGACTATAGAAAATGAACGCACCACGCGGGAATACGTATAATGCGTTAACGTAAGATCGGGGTTCCACTGTACATCAATTGCATCGAGGTCGCGGGCCACATGGCTTTTATAAAAAGGTGTCGCCACCCGAAAAAGGTTGGGAACCCGTCCACTAGTTCCACAAATTCTTTGTTAAATGATCAGGGCTGGTTTCGCCCATTACGAGATTCCCAGACTGAGTGAAACAGTGGTAATTTTTGAAATGTGGTATAGGCGCGATAGCTGTTTCGATCGTTGGGATTTTTTACTGTTCCATGAGTTTCGCCTTTCGGCATCTTCGCGCACTTAAAATGCCTGAAGATGGCGAAAGGCGAAACCCTAGTCGTTAGCAAAAATTCAAATTAGACATTGAAACAACATCAAGCACCTTTAGCCGAAATAATTAGTGATGCACAAGCTTTTTGGGAGAAGAGCCTGATAATAAATTCGAAGACAGTTCGAGGGCCGCACGGGTAAAAGTGATAAAATTGAAAATTTTATATTGTTCTTAAATCGCCGGTGAAAAGTTCAGAATGAAAACTGTTGATTGATATTTATCATATTGGGCCGCATGTAACGTGATTGCGCGGGCCCCCGGTTGTACACCACTGGCTTAGGTGTTGATGTGAACGACGCATTTGTCGATACTTCTGTTCTCTTTATGTTTGTGTACAATAACAGCTGTTTCTTTTTCTTCCAAATGTGTTCTCTCTCTCCTTGTTTTTGGTTACATCTACCCCCCTGAATGTGCCCGATTTTATGCAATGTGACACGAAACCCCCCAAAAGGTGGAACATTGGAACCAAATATGGCCTTGGAGCAAAAAGAATTTCTCCAGGCTTTACCGGTAAGAATAAAGAAGCATATTTCAACAATTAAATTCATGTCCAGCGGCGTAACTATAACGTGACCAACGTTAAAATATTTTATTATTCAATTCTGTATACCTTCTTTTGTGTCCGGTCTGTGGCGCAGTGGTCAAAGTTATCGATTTTTGGTACGAGCAGATTTTTTCAGTCGATAAATCTGTTCAAACGCATGGGTTTGTGTGTTGTTGAAAATCCCTTCCCACCTTTCCTTTCCTAAAAAGCGACGCATAGTGAGAGCTATTAGCTAACCACTAGTCCTGGCCGTATTCTTTCCATCCCTTACTATCTTGAGAAAAGAGAGGTTGAGCAACTGAGTAACAAGCAGTTCTCGTAGAAAAATATATATTGAGATAAACTCCGTTAGGAGTCCATATGTTCAAAGTTGGGAGAGGACATGGTAAAAAAAATACCTCCTTGGTCTTATGGGCTCATCTGGAGCATATGGACTCAACACGGAGTTTATCTCAACATATGTTTTTCTACGAGAACTGCTTGTTACTCAGGTGCTCAATCTCTCCTCTACTAAGAGAGTATGGACGGAAAGGAAACGAGGACTAGTACAGAACTAGTGGTTAGCTAATCGCTGTGACTGCGCGTCGCTCTTTGGAATCGGAAAGGTGGGAAGGGACTTTAAAACAACCCAAACACCCGATTTATCGTCTGAAAGAATCTGCTCATACCGGTAATCGAACCCGGGCGGTCCGACACGGTAGCCAACGACGTTGACCACTGCGCCACGGACAGGGCTAAATTATTTTTTTACACCGTGAAAAAAATAGCAATGAATTTTAGTTCTACAGAAATTTTATTACATATGGTTGATAGCTAAATCGACTTACGCCATCGTTAGATCTGAAATACCTTGTTATTTTTTTGACCGTGTCATAATGGAGTTCTATGATGTATTTAGTCAATGCTCTATTTAAATTCTACAAAATGTATATATTGTATTGTTGATAGCTATTTCGGCTTACGCTATCGTCAGAACGAAAATAAATATTGATATTAATAAAGATAGATTCAATTTATACATTTTCAGAGAGTCCAATTGTCACCTCGTTGTTGGAAACGAAAGTATGAGGTAAGGTATTTTAATTATTTATTTCAACATATGTTTTTCTCCGAGAACTGCTTGTTATTCAGTTTTTTAACCTCAATTTTTATAAGAGAGTGGGGATTGAATGGATACGAGGACTAGTTGTTAGCCATCGCTTTGAATAATATAGCGATTAAAACCCTGGTATATCTAAATATTTGAACATTCGAAATACTGGCAACTCCAATTAATAAACTTTCGATGGATTCGGCGGTAACTTTGTGGAAGTTCATTTTGACATAAAATTTTAAATAACTTTGATTATTTCACGTATTGTGCTACTCACTGTGACACGTGTTTCGCCTCTTGTAGTAGCATCTTCGGACTTACTAATAAGTAAGTCCTAGTAAGTTATTTAAAATTTTATATTAAAATGAACTTCCACAAAGTTACCGCCGAAACCATCGAAAGTAACAAAAAAAATGGTTGGAAATTTTTCCTTTCTACAGTGAAGGAATATTACTTTTTGCATGAATACAAATGGGAGTTCAGTGCACAATAGCACCATTAAAAGAGCAAGGCGTCTTCGGACTTACTATCGCAAAGTTTGCTCTCGTAATAAAGCAAGATTCTAAGAATATTTTAAAATGATTAATTACAAAATGGACTGAGACTCAAACCCATGATCTCCGCCTCCTAATGGCATGTTATTTCTGTGTGTGTGTTTTTTTTAATAATTTATAACAAAGCATCTTTTCAATCTACACAATCTTTTCACTAACTTTTTAGGCTTCAGATCGAATAATGACATGTTTATTTATATCTACGACACCAGTACGTATTGTCCGTCTAACTCTTCTTGATAAGCGAAACCGGTTTTGATATCTGAACATTATTTAATACCACGTTTCCATACGCGTTGTCTGTCAGTCACAAAAACATTCCAGACATCTTCATTTCTATGGACTCATTTAAAGAAACATGTTCTAAAAGAAGGTTAACTTTGGAATAAGTGCTGAAAAATTTAAAAAAGGAATCAAATCTAAAAGAGAGATTGAATATTAAACGGCTTTTGGCGTGACTGGTTTTGTGCACCGCGTCCGATCCCAATATGGACCACATGGAATATCCTATGTTTTATGTCAATAGAACTGGATGTTTTCAGTAATGGCTACGTCTTATTTTTAAGATCGAGAAGATGACAGAGGGTGTTTGACATGATTTTAAAACAAGAATTTATAAATTAACATATGACTGAATGTATGAGGGTTTGAACCCGGAGCTCCACAGCGATGCCAAAGACGTTTCTCATTTACAAAAAATATAACTTTTTTTTGACTTGACGCCTTTTGCACGCATTATTTTTCGGTCTGAATTTTAATACAGTTTCAAATTGGTCATGTTTTATATTATTTAAATTAGAATTTTTTGAATTTTGTACTTTTCCATGAGTTTTGTCGCTAACGACCCGGGTTTCGCCTTTCGGCATCTTCAGGCTTTCCAAGTGCACGGTATGTACTTGAACTGACGCGTATTAAACAGTTTGTATCGTTTATATACAAAAATATAAGTAGGTCACTAAGTTAAAAGGTTATTAAAATGTAAATTAGTGAAATTTGAATGAATACAAGTTTCAATGACTTAAGTGGGTTTGTTATAATTACGGGGATTTTTGAAAATATTAATGACCAGATGATAACATAAGAATATTTAAAATAAATCTAGGGTCCTATCCGACCTCTCGTTAATGAGTTGATTGATTTCAAGCCTTTATTATTATATTACATTAATGATAGTAAGTGAATTGATATTTAATAATAGCAAGTGCTTGAATTGTAAATAAATTACAATTATTAATAAATGACAATAAATTAAAAATAACAATTATTTAAAAGGGTACAACAATGGCGAACTAGGCAAATGAAGTTGCTCGTTCAAAATTTGCCGACCGTTGAGCTAAGCTCGATTAATCTCTAAGATTTCTTGATAAAATAGTTTAAACTCACCCCTGTTAGTATGTAACAACTCAATGCCTATGTTATTAAAATGTAAATTAGAACCTTTTAACTTAGTGACCTACTTATATTTTTGTATATAAACGATACAAACTGTTTACTACGCGTCAGTTCAAGTACATACCGTGCACTTGGAATGCCTGAAGATGCCGAAAGGCGAAACCCGGGTCGTTAGCGACAAAACTCATGGAAAAGTACAAAATTCAAAAAATTCTAATTTGATATTGAAATTCCATCAAGCACCCTCAGTCGAAATACTTAATTTATATTATTTGTTCTGACACACGGTCTAAATTTTATTTGGTGATAACCTAACCTAACCATCAATAGTTTTATTTAGAGCATTAATATTGGTAAATTATGGATATATGGTCACGGGACAGAATTTTTGTAAATATTTATGAAAAAAAGCACATTGAATGAAATGAATGTAAGGCTTACGATTTTTTTAGAAATGTTTCAACTTAAATTTTTAAATTTATTATAATAGAAGATCCTAAAGAATACTTCGCAATAAGTATGAAATCGAGTTGTTTTTATTTACAGGAGCAAAAATGCAACCACAAACTACACAAATAATAATATTATACAGATAGAGACAGTCACATAGGTTTATTATTCAGTACTCATTCAATAATCAGTAATATTCTTCAGATTTAATCATTTTGATTCCACATTTTATAATAATCCACAAGAACTCGAAAGAGTAAAGTCAAAACATAAAATTATAAGCCAGTATGTATAAATTTTTTGAGCTTAGCTCGAGAGGATTGACATTCTGTCCCGTGACCATATATCCATAATTTACCTTAATATTTTTATCATGATCCAAAATCGATTTAAATTCAGACCATTTAAGTTGTTCCCAATACGTAATATGCAAGAAGTTAAAAGTTTTTATATAATTATGTACTATTGTTTTATAAATAATTAATTGTCTTTGGTTTATTTTTGTTGAATGGCAACACCAGGGTGAACTTCATGAAGTACGAAAAACCTCCGATAGGGTTGGAACACTTGAAGAACTCTTCGGTCTTCAAACTCGTCCACGAAATGGACACCCCATTGCAAGGGATTGAGGAGAGGGGCGGGGGAGTCTTACTGGCAGAGAGTGAATACAGAGAGGTATAATAACAAAACATTTTTAGCACTTATTCCAAATTAATGCAATCTATGCCAATAGAGCCAAAACACTGGGGTATTTTTAGTCCCCCCCTTCAGATCACAGGTTTTTTTTCATAGACCGTATTTCGAGGGTTAAATGTATTATATCAAAATCGGCTTCGCATATAGCGAGCATTATGAACCAGGGCTGTGGAATCGGTAAAAAAAAGTTTGACTCCGACTCCAACATAGACCAAAAACACGACAAATTTGACATATTATTTGCAAAAATAAAAAGTTCAAGCTCCGGCTAAATCGCCGCGACGAATCCGACTCCGGCTTAAAAGCCTTGACTCCACGACTCCGACTCCGACTTTACAGCCCTGTTATAAACTGAAATACAACTATTTTTTTTAACCATGTCCGCTCTTGGAGCACATGGACTCCTCACGTAGTTTCCATCAATTTCCGTCAATCCATATCAATAAAATGGCGTCGACCAATAACCCTGACGTCACAAATGATTGGCTAAGATATATATTTTGAAATCAATTAACAACTACATTATAAAGATTACAAATTGTGAGGTTAAAGTACATGTGATTTTAAAATGACATGTTAGAAATTTGCTGTCAATTTGTTTTGTTGTGTACGGCAAATCACTATGGAAGGTTTTCGCGTTGAACAACGTGTGCAAATCATCAAATTATACTATCAAACATTTATTATAAAATTTTGCAAAATTGTTGGATTGTGGGCTATTCCAATTCATTCGAGATACACCAGCACCAATTGCATCCCGAGAAACTCACTGCTTGATGCGATTTGTCTGGTGGACTCATCGGTCCGTACTTCTTCCAAAACGAAACTTGCATTGGCATAATCGTCAATGGCGAGCCACATATTGATGATAAGCAACTTCTTGTGGGCTAAACTGAATGATATTAATACCAGGGCTGTGGAGTCGGTACAAAAAAGGCCGACATTGACCAAAGATATGATTCCGACTAAAAAAAGGTTTATATCGTCACTTTTTTCCCCAATTTGCCAATATAATGTGTATTCAATTAAATATCAACCCTATCAATGCGGCTAAAAGCCAAATTTGACATATTAAATGCAAAAATAAAAAGTTTAAACTTTTCAAAATTTCCGATTCCGAGTACGACTCAGGCCAAAACGCCGCGACGACTCCGACTCCTGTCAAAAAACTCCGACTCCACAGCCCTGATTAAAACTGATAACATATGATTCCAACAGGACGGCGCTACATGCCACACAGCACATGCCACGATGGATATTCTAAACGAGCTCGCGTCCTTATTGAAAGACCCTATATATATATACATGATATTAATGTTTATTTTATTTTTATTTCAGAGATGCAGATCAACAACTCCGTGTTCGTTTGATCAAAATGGAAATGGAATGCCCATACAAACGGATTCGTAAAAATAATAAACACACATTATTTACCTACATATTTATGTAATACTTACATGTACAATCATAATTAATTGAACAGCCATAATTATAAATTTAAAAAAAGAATCATCTTCTTCATCTTGTAACACACATTCTAAATTTGAAATATATTTCGGTTTGAAATTTATCCTTGACACTGATCTGTCAAATTGAGTATGTTACAGTGTAACTGTATTCTCAGTGAAAATGTATCAAGTAATAGATTTGTATGACAACATGATTTCACTGGTCACGATCATTGAAATTATTGGCCCAAGTCGATAATTTGCCGGCCTAAAATTTTGGTTTGCTTCAATGAAACAAAATCAGCAAGTAGTCCCTTTCATAAAAAAGAAAACACAGACAAACATTGGGCGATAGGGCGGTCAAATTTAATTCCAATGACAGCTTGAAGAAGAATATATTTTCACTGAGAATACAGTTTCACTGTAACATTACTAACAATACATTTTTACCGTGTTTTTGTAAATGTTAACTATTTATGTTTTTTTTTGTTATGATTATTGTATTAGGGTAATCCCTGAAATTGTTAGTCACAAATGCAAATCGATTTAACTGTTATTACATTATAGAACAATTATTTTTTAATGCTGTTGTATTTATTTAAAAAACAAATAAAAATATGTGATTTTATCGACAGTGTTTTGTTTTTTTTTTATAACCATTTTCGCTATGAATATGAACTTCTGATGGAGTTTATCTGAACAGACGTTTTCAACAAGATTTGGTTTTTACTTATTTGCTAAAAACCAGGGCTGTGGAGTCGGTAAAATAAGTTCGACTCCGACTCAAATATATACCAAAAACACGACTCCGACTAAAAAAGGTTTAATAATATCGTCATTTTTTTCACCTAATTTTCCTTAATTAACCAAATTTGTCATATTATGTACATATAAAAATAAAAAGGTCAAACTTTCAAAAATTTCCGATTCCCGAGTACGACTCCGGCCAAAAACCTCCGACTCCACGACTCCGACTCTGACTCCACACTCCACAGCCCTGCTAAAAACTTTCTTTTACAGACAGAAATAGGGGTTGACTAATCGCTCTTTATAAATCGATTTCTTCGAATAGAGATCAACAGTTCGATTGAAAAATGAAGTAACCTAGACTGAGACGACTTGAGCCAATGAGCTTCGCAACCGAAGCCAAGGACCCAATTAAAAAGTTTTTTTGCCTCCTTGAAACCTATTGACACGGTGAAAAAATAGCCATGTATTTTCATCCAACAGAATTTATACTATTAATGGCTGTTAGCTATATAAGTATAACATACATATTGTATAATTTCTGTTGGACTAAAATACATTCTATTTTTTCACCATGATCTAATGTAGTTCTACCAAATAAATTGCAATTCAATCAATAACTAATTTAAGTTTGTGTTTTCTTGCGTCATTGTTTGAACAAAAGTCAATCATCTGTCTTCAAACATCACCAAAAGATATAATTTAGGATTTTAACTGGAGGAGCCTGATAAAATTCCAATATCAACTTTGATTATTTTTTATTTTGTACTTTTCCAAAATGTATTTTGCTAACGACCCGGGTTTTGCCTTTCGGCATTTTCAGATATTTCAAATGACTGCAATGAATAAACTAAATCCATTCTACAATTGGCCTAATTTGACGGCAAATATGGAATTAACCGAAGATAATTTTATTCCTCTGTATAAACCAAAAATTTAATTTTGCAGTTTCACTTTACAGCCATAAATAAATAAGAAGCTAAGAAATAAATTCATATGGTATCACCGCATCTGACAGATGAAAATCAAGATTCTAATCAAAAGTTACGACTGAGGTTATGTTTGAACACAGTTGATGACGCAAACAGCTGTAAAATTACACTAGCTAGCATATTATAACATTAAAAATGTATCATTTCGCCAATAAAGTGATACAGCCGAGCACGAGATGCATTCTACACACGGGAAAGAGAAAAAATCTCAAGCCAACCGTCGACTTTGAGGTTAGGTATTGCTCGACCCAAAACATCGTCAAGAAGCGATCGTGGTTCACGATCCGAAGCGTGATAACGCGCTGGACACCCCTGTCAGCCCTGTCGTACTGCGGTTGGCTATACACGAACGGAATTAACGAAGATATAAGCAAAATTGAAATTGAATGTTACAGAAATTTACCATTGCGAATTGTGAGCAAAATATGGGGTAAAGTTGCCAGTATTGAACTTCCTGTATCAACAAGAGCGTATATTTATAATAAATACGCAACTGCGTTCGGTGTGAACATGTCAGAAGCAATCAGCGAAGATTTTAAAACATATCAAAGTTTGGGCGATTTTTTCACACGCGAGTTAAAAAAGGACGCCAGAACAGTTGAAGGAAAAGCCACGATAGTGTCACCGTGCGACGGACGCGTATTAACGTGTGGCCCAGCCTTCACAGACCGAATCGAGCAAGTAAAAGGCATAACATACAGTCTCGAAAACTTCTTCGGAAACATAACATGGAAAAAGAAAACAAACGAAATTACAACATACTACAATCAAATTTTAAAAAATCCAACTGATAATATACTACATCAGTGCGTTATTTATTTAGCTCCAGGAGACTATCACCGGTTTCACTCACCTTGCGAATGGACTGCCGTATTCCGCAGACACTTTTCGGGTAAATTACTGTCTGTAAATCCAATTTTTGCAAAACTTATTCCAGGATTGTTTTGTTTAAACGAACGCGCAGTTTACGTTGGTGATTGGAAGCATGGTTTCTTCAGCTTCACGGCTGTCGGTGCTACTAACGTTGGTTCTATATCCATTTACAAGGATCAACAACTTCACACAAACGGGCGGAGACGGAAAGATTGCGACGAATTGGTACTTAATGACGATTTTAAGCTGGAAAAGGGAGAACTGGTAGGACAGTTCAACATGGGGAGTACAATCGTGTTGATATTCGAGGCGCCTAAAGATTTCTCCTTCAATTACAAGCAAGGGGATGTTGTGAAGATGGGGCAGGAGCTTGGGAGTCTGCAGGCCGAGAAGGGCAGTAACAAATCGGTGGCTTACGCCAAATGACAGGCAGCGGACACGAGAAGCGTGACTCCTCGTGTACCTTCGAAAGACTGTATTCGGTTCATTTATTTCACGTAAATATTAGACGTTAAAACCAAGGCTGTGGAGTCGTTAAAAAAAAGCACGACTCCGACTGAAAAAGGTTTAACTTTGTCACGTTACTTTTCCTATTTATTGATTGAGTAGGCATTTCCTTGGTAGAACTCCATTGTAATACGGTAAGAAAAATAACAATGTATTTTTTAATTCTACAGAAATTTCTGTGTATTAGAGATCTATGTACAGCACGGTAACGAAGCTTTGAATTCGGGCCCGGGTTCACTAAAAATAAAACTTAAATCCGATTATTCCGGATGTATGTCAGAGATTTCCGGGCTTGGGCTGGGTAGAATGTTAAACTTTTTATTTATGCATATAGTAAGTTAAATTTGGCTATTGGCCGAATTGGTTGTTTGATATTTAATTTGATACACCTAAATAGAAATGGTAGAAAAAAAACGTGACAAAATTAAACTTTTGTTAGTCGGAGTCGTATTTTTGGTCAATGTTGGAGTCGGAGTCGTGTTTTTTCTAATGACTCGACAGCCTTGGTTATACTACTCGAGGGTTTGGTGCGCAGGTGAATTATTTTGTTCATAACCTGAACAAATTTGAACAGACCATCAATAGACTAGACATAAATCATGATCATCGCTTGTAATGTCTGTCCATATCGATCCAAGCACGTGTCTCTCTCACGGTACTGAAGCAAATGCATGGCCAATTGTGGCTGTGACATGATACCGCTGGGAATTTTTTCGTTACTATGGTCGTGTTGGAACTAATAATTCATGTACTCATTTACAGTATTCATTTGGATTTTGTGCTTTTTCAAGAATTTTCTCACTGACGACCTGGGTTTCGTCTTGCTGCATCTTCAGGCATTTCAAGTGCACGAATGAACTTGAACTGACGCATAATAAATAGTTTGCATCGTTTATTCACCCAGATTACGATAATAACTTAATATTTTTCTTTTCTTCTTATATATGTTACAGTGAAAATGTATCAAGTAATAGATTTGTATGCCAACATGATTTCACTGGTCACGATCATTCAAATTATTGGCTCAAGTCAATGATTTGCCGGCCTAAAGTTTTAGTTCGCTTCAATGAAACAAAATCGGCAAGTAGTCCCTTTCATAAAAAGAGAACCAATGAAAAACACAGACAAACATTGGGCTGAAGATAGGGCGGTCAAATTTAACATCAATGACAGCTCGGAGAAGAATATATTTTCACTGAGAATACAGTTTCACTGTAACATATGTAAGTAATACAAAATATTCACTACGCATCGGTTCAAGTCGTGGGCTTGAAATGCCTGAAGATGCCGAAAGACGAATCCCGGGTTTCGTTAGCGACAAAAGTCAAATAAGTACAAAACGATTCAAATTTGATATTGAATTCCATCAAGCACCTACAGTTGTAAAACCTCAATTACATTAGACTTGATTACTATTTTATATTTAATTTATAAAAGACAATGAAAAGACAATTTGTATCCGTTTTAAAGAATAGGTAACATTGATAACTGGTGATACCTGTTATTTAGCTCTCCTGAAAAGTAGACAAAAATGAGTTTGGTTTCACGGTCTCTCGGGGACCGAATTCCGTATGCATCGATTCAAATTATTGATTTTGTAATATGCTTTGGATATCCCTTTAATCCAGTGGTTCTCACGTAAAATTTTGTTGTGGCCGCATTAGGAACATCAGCGGTCTAACGAAAATGTCTGGTGGCCTCACCAAATTTTTTTTCTGTCAAAAATACCTAAACATGTATTTATTTGAGTTTTTGCGAACTGACATTTTTCTTGATTAATTTTCAGTGTAATTGTTGACAAATTGACTTGTAAAAACCATTGCTGTGGAGTCGGAGTCGGAGTCGTGGAGTCGGAGTTTTTTGGCCGGAATCGGAGTCGTACTCGTAGAGGGAAATTTCGAAAAGTTTGAACTTTTTATTTTTGCATTTAATATGTCAAATTTGGCTTTTGGTCGCATTGATAGGGTTGATATTTAATTGAATACACATAAATAGGGAAAATTAGGGGAAAAGGGTGAACGATATTAACCTTTTTTTAGTCGGAATCGGAGTCGTGTTTTTAGTCAATGTCGGAGTCGGAATTTTTTTCACCAACTCCACAGCCCTGGTAAAAACACATTTTTATTAAATATCAATATTGACCATCAAGTTGTTGGTGGCCGCACATGAGAATCACTGCTTTAATCATTCATTGATTAAATTGGTATTTGCTTGGTAGAACTCCATTATAACGTGGTGGAAAAGATTTTACAAAAGTTATATGATATATCTTCTTTTCCAATTTTTTTTTTTTTTAAATCACTTTTTAAGTGTTCACCGTCAACGCTTGGTGAAAAGACACTATTAAAAAGTGATGAAACATTTTTTGTGTATTCCATGTTTAATTGATAATGATTAGAACCGGTTTCGTTCATCGGAAGACCTTAAATTAAAACAAATATCTTTTCCTAGATTTTAACCCCGAACGATCTGATCTCTAGAGCAGTGGCTCTCACGGAAATTTTCACTGTGGCCGCATCGCAAACGTAAGCGTTCCTTCGGAAATGACTGGTGGCCGCACCAAATTTTTGTTTTGAGTCAGTCGTGTTTGAGCTTAGTCAAATGGACTTAAACATGTCAATTTAAAATTGATATTTGAAATATTTCATTTTCAGAGTCTTTTTTGACAAATTAGATCATAAAACTACATTTTTTTAATATCAATATTTTCTATGAAGCTGTTGGTGGCCGCAGTCAAATCCTCTGGTGGCCGCACATGAGAACCACTGCTCTATAGTGATCATGTTTTCAGTTGATTTTAGCACAAAGTTATAGAAACGTTAGTTTTAGTAAAAAATCCTTTTTTTTTTTTTTTTTAACATACTCTTCGATATTTCATTTCACATTTTATAATATTGATTTTTAATTTCAACACGTGGTGAAAAGACATTTAAAATTTATACATAAATAAAAACGTATTTTTTAAATTTGTAAATATTTCTTACTTCCCGACGTGGGGGTCATATGGACTTGTAATGGAGCTTATTCTTACGAGAACTGCTTGTTACTTAGTTGCTCATGTAGGAATAGAACAGTAGAGCTAGGACTTGACTCTTGGTTAGCTAATCGCTGTTGCTTTTTAAATTGGAGAATAATTCAACACCAATCATAATGTCCATATATTATATGCTATGATATCGCAGATATTCAACCTGTACCCTGAAATTAAGCACCTTTTCATGGTTGCCAAGATTGTCTCGGGAGCAAATGACCGAGAATTGGTTGCTATGCAACAGAAGACTTATTTAAGTTGACAAAAATCGATAAATGATTTGGTTGCTATGCGCTTGAAAAAACTATATGGCAAATTTAAATGATAAGCTTCTTTATCTTTATCGAAATTCACTCGCTTAAAAAGTTGAATATCAAGGCAACGCTTTGTCAAATGAGCGTAGCAGGAGCAATTGTCCAAGAACTGCTATTTTTTGTCTCACTTCCTTTCATTGATGAAGCCGTATTCGAGTGAGACAATAAATGACTTGGACTTTCGTAAAACATTGTTTAATTGGGTCTATTGCTTTCTCACACCGTCTGCCACTGGTGTAACTGTGTTAGAGTGGGAAAGCAAACGACTCGCTCCAATTAAGGTTGTTTGAATTTGGAATTATCTCTACTTTAAATTTGTTGTTTTTGTATATACAATTACAATAAAAAAAACTAATTAAATATATTGTAAATAAACAAAAAAAATTTTACACATGTAAAAGTGATTAATATTTTTAATGGCTTAAAAATAGGTTAAAAACTGATGAATAATAATATAAACCGCGCCCATATTTTACCGATTCAATGTAAATATACATCACTTTTTACAAAATTATTTCATACTGCAACCATATATATATATGCAAAGATCAGCACCGGTTTCGCTCGAATTCAACTAATGACATGGTTATTCATATCAATTTTTCTTTTGTTAAAAGGTATGAGATTTGAATCGTTTGTATTTTGTACTTTTCCATGAGTTTTGTCGCTAACAACCGGGTTTCGCCTTTTGGCATCTTCAGGCATTTCAAGTACATGAATAAACTCGTAACTGGCAAGATAAAATTCAAATTTGATATTGAAATTCCATCAAACACCTTCAGTTGAAATTCTAAAAAAAGGTGTGAAAACAATGGAATCAAATTGTAAATAATTGAACGAAACCAGTCCTGATCTTTACATAGTATTTATTTAAAAGCAAATATATTTGAAAATTGGTTCTGTCAGAAAAGACATTGTGAACATTCATGGCAGAGACATAAAAAAGATTACGTTATTGGCTACACCATGGTTGATCTCTGAAAACTATAGTTTCGCCTTCACCGCAATCAAAATGGAAGTGTTCAAATTGTAGTTTCGCCGCTGGGCGTTACTTGTATCAATAATTTTATGCTGTAAATATATCACTTTAAAAAATTTATATTTTATTATGTTTTAAATAAATAATAATTACAAATTATATATAAATAAAATATTTTAAATGTGTTGGAATAAAGGTTTTTGTTATATGAATTTGTTTTTTAATATTTATTTTTTCACACTGTCCACGGCCCAATGTAAAATGTACGCTTATTAAGAGAAAGCTAAAAGTCGCTCAATCTCTCTTTTCAGAGGGTAAGTATAAAAATAAAAATCAAGTAATGCCGTATTTTTTGAAACGGATAGGTGACAGGTAACGAAGACGACTATTCCTTTGAAAACCAGGCAATTGAGTAGACATTTCTTTCGGCTTATACAAAGCCAAAATGAGATTTATGCCTTTCTACTAAGTATAACACCCTTAAAAATCTGATGAAAGCATCCACTCTCTACAATCAGTATGCAGTTTTTCCGAGTCTTCGTCAAATGCCATGATCTGCTGCCGTAAAACTGTGGTTTCTATAGCTACCGAATCCTACCCATGATCAAATCCAAGTCACGAGTCATTTTTTTATAACCATGTCCGCTCCCAATTTGGAGCATATGGACTCATGGAGTTTATGTCAACATATGTTTTTCTATGAGAACAGCTTGTCACTCAGTTGCTCAACCTCTCCTTTTCGAAGAGTAGAGATGGAAAGAATACGAGGACTAGGACAGGACTAGTGGTTAGCTAATAGCTGTCACTATGCGTCGCTCTTTGGGATCGGAAAGGTGAGAAGGGATTTTTAGCACCCATTGCCTTAAAACAGAATCGATTTATCGACTGAAAAAATCTACTTGTACCGGGAATCGAGCCCCGGCGGTCCGTCACGGAAGCCAACGACGTTGACCACTGCACCACGGACTGGGTCAGAGAGTCATTGGTTACTCATTAATTTTCAGGAAATTGGATACGAAGAAGTATCTTGATCGGCGGATTATAAGCGCTGGTTTAACATATTTTATGAAATCTAGGGCTAAGAGTTATTAGAGATAATAAGTTATAAGCAGGGCTGTGGAGTCGGAGTCGGAGTCGTGGAGTCGGAGCTTTTTGGCCAGAGTCTTTTTATTTTTGCATATTATATGTCAAATTTGGCTATTGGCCGGATTGGTAGGGTTGATATTTAATTGAATACACATCAATAGGAAAATTAGGCAAAAAAAAGTGACGATATTCAACTTTTTTAGTCGCAGTCGTGTTTTTGATCAACGTCGGAGTCGTTGGTTTTTTTTACAGACTACACAGCCCTGGAATATAAGAGCCCTTATAAGAGAGCCAGTAAGGTAAAGAGAATCGAAATGATGTAGGACCTTCAATGGTTTCCATGGCAGTTGGACAGGCATATTGGGAATTCAGGATATAACATATACGTATATATGAAACGTGAATTAATCATTATTAAATGTAATAGTATATTTATTTATTTATTTGTAATAACATCAAATTTTTCTATAATACATAAAATTGATTATTTCTACATAAACAATAGAGTATAGGAAAAAATTCATTAAAAATTGGGCAAGACTACAGAATCAACAACGGTGACAATTTTAATGGAAAAAATACAAAAATTATGTTAATATAATGGGTGTTATCATATTCTTCCCTACGTGTAGTATATGGCCAACAAACTAATATCAATCCATCACCTAGCTACTCAGACCACTATGGAAGGTTGCTACAATTTTCAATAAATCAACTTGATACGATACTAATTTACGTTTATTCCCACTCAATAAATGCCTGAAGATGCCAAAAGACGAAGCCCGGGTCGTCAACAACAAAGCTCAAGGTCAATAGTACAAAATTCCAACAATTCTAATTTGATATTGAAATTCCATCAAGCACATTTTTTTAAGCCGTCGTAATTCATTTGACGGGTTTCTTTGAATAATGGTGAATTTTTGATCGAAATTAATTTTAATGTAGAAGGACTCGGTAAGAATACTGTACCACAGATTTAATTTTATATCACAAAAAAATTAATGTAGAAGCACTCGGTCATACTAACGCAAATAATGGGTCCGAGACGCAGGACATTCTCATTTTTTGGCGAAGAAAAGAATTTAGGTAAAAAATGATTTTAATGCAGAAGAACTCGGACACACTAACTCAAATGAATGAACGGGCCAGTCTCAATATGCATGACTCGCTGGTAAATTGACATAAAAGACAATCTTCGTCAAAATGATTTTAATGCAGAAGAATCCGGTCACACTAACGCATGACGTCATGAAATAGAATAATTTACTGCACAATGATTTAAATGCAGAAGAAATCGGCTGTGGTGACGTAAAGAAATGAACACGCCCAGATTTGAATCATAACTGTTTCTATTCGTAGATTCGAAGTGTTTTAATTACTTATAAAACAAAAAAAGATTAAAACATATAAAAAAATAGCTTTTTTGATTTAAAATTCATAAAAAGACAAAACAAAATTACACTTATTAACTTTAAATTACATATATATAAAATTCACATTAAAATAATAATCTATTTATAACATTCAATGAGATTACATAATTTTCTATATATCATTTCTACGGTTTTTGGAGTCCAATAAACTAGTGTGTTTACGAGGACTCGAAAGTGAGGTTAGGAATTCAACCGTCGTTGACGAGTTTTGTGACGTAGTTGCTCGGAAAAAGGCCGGTCATGCCTCGGAGTTCACCTGGAAAATAGAAACGGGAGGGTCATTAGTGTTAAGGGTTCGAGTTATTAACTTTTTGTGGAACCTATTGATTCAGAAGTTATTTTGCGGTAAGAGCTTGTTGCAAGAGAGATAGGGAAGAAGGATGGTGATAGGGCTGCGAAGTCAGAGTCGTGGAATCGGAGTTTTTGGTCAGAGTCGGAGTCATTTTAAGAATCAATTTCGGAAACTGTGATCGAAGTGATGAAAGTGTCGGTCAAGCGAAGAAGTCGGTGCATATTGCCTTTCCACCAGGCGGGGCTGGGTCCTGGTTTCGAACCTGGAAAGCCCGTCACGTAAGCCACAGCGTTGAACAGTGTACTTCAGACCAGGCAAAGAAAGTAGGGATTGAGAGGATACGAGGACTAGTTGTTAGCTAATCCCTGGCGAAGTTTCTTCACTATAAAATAATTTTTCTCTTTTTCTTCAAGCATGCTTTCAGTTTTTACTAATGTGATTTTAGCTATGGAAGCTTATTTGTCGTATCTGTCATTTGAGTCACCAGTCGCATAGACTGCTAGGCTGGTTAATGCACTGCTAAATATGGTCAAAGAAGATCAATGATAGAAGATAGCAAGCGGTTAGCTAATCATTTGGGCTATGCGTCCATTGATCGAAACTGTGATTAAAAGTGTTGGCCAAACGAAGAAATTCAGGGAAATTCAATTCACCTTGCCACCAGGCGGGATCCTGGTCTCTGTTGGTGACGGCGATGATGTCGTCCTTCTCGAAGCTGAGCTCGTCAGCGTTCTGGGCGGTGTAAGGATACAGGGAGATGACCTGGAAACGCAACACCTACAATGTTAGAACGGTAAAAATTCAAAATTTCATATCAAAACTTGTTTGTATTGACTAGAACAAAGGTCACCAAACTACAGCCCGCGGGCCGCATTCGGCCCTCCAAAAATTATCGATTTATGAAAATAAATTATTCAATAAGAATTTTAAAATTTTATGATTTGGTTATGAATTTACTATTTATTTCAATTGACCAATTGGTAATAAGATACGACAAAGTATGAACCCATAAAATTTATTATTTATATTAGACATATAAATTAATATTCTAATTGGATTTCAATACGAATTTATTTGTGATCCAGCCCGCCAAGTTTATTAAAATTTCAATCCGGCCCGTTTCTCTAAAAGTCTGGTGACCCTTGGACTAGAGCTTATATGTGCAACCTCACCTTGTCTATGACCTGCTCCTGCGACATGATGTCCATTTTAGATGATAAGACGGGCGTGGTGCGTCCTGAAGTTCTCCCGGAAGGCTGCAGAATCTAAATATAAGGATATTCATTTTTAGCTTTACTCTTGGTGGAGAATATCAACATTACCTTACTTTAAAAAGGTTTTAATTGACATTTTTGCCTAAAATGACTTTTGGGTCAGAAAAGTTTGTATTTATCGCATTCTATCATCTTATATTTATATAAAACCGAAACGGCGTATGTATGTATGTCTGTAATTCCCTTTTGCGTTGTTGTTGCAAGTTGCCATAAAAACGAATATGAAAGAAAATATGTTTGAATTTTTATCGGCGAAGACATTTAGTCAAAATGTAATAAATTAGTCTTCTACAGAACTTTTCCCGGCTTTTATTAATATAATAATGTTTATTATTTACGTGAAGGTATTATTTGACATTTCTTTGACAGCAAATTAGTTTTTTTCCTTGAATTTGGACATTTTAATGGACGAGAATGGGACTGTCATCAAATTAAATAAAGTTTGTGATTTTATTATAACTCTATTTTGGATGTTAGATTTTGTGATATAATTATGTCGAATGATATAACATTAAATAATTATTGGTCGCTTAGTCCTAGCGACGCCGGGTAGCAATACTAGTAAACATATATGAATTTCAGAATTTTCTATGGTTGAATAACGGAGTTAGCAGAATTCCGGAGTTGCACTGCATCTGCACACTAAATTTATTTGACAAAGTTCTAAGATTGTCATCATTATTTCCATCATTAGATCTTTAAGATCATTATTTCTCGTCAAGACTTAAAATAAGTAATTTGAAACATTTTTACTTGCCCATTGTTACTAGTGAATTTTAATCTATCGAAACTTCAAACGCTCATATCTCAAAACAATGTCAAGAACAGTTAGAACCTTTTCAAAGTAAGGTGTCGATATCTAGGCCTTTTTCTACAAATTTTAAACCTCGACCACTGAGGTCTAGTTGTTAGATCTTTACAATTTTAATGATAGCTATATCTATGTACTTCATATGTGGAGCATGTAAGCGAAATATCTTTTAGCCGTTCATACGCCACGGCGTGCAGGCACGCAAACGCCACTACGATTTTATTTATGAATAAATATCATATTTTTAAATGATCCGGTCCGTGGCGCAGTGTTAACGTTGTTGGCTTGCGTGCCGGACCGCCCGGGTTCGATTCCCGGTACGAGCAGATTATTTCAGTCGATAAATCTGTTCAAAGGCATGGGTGTTAGTGTTGTTGGAAATCTCTTCCCACCTTTCCGATCCCAAAGAGCGACGCATTGTGACAGCGATTAGCTAATCAATAGTCCTGTCCTAGTACTCGTATCCTTTCCATCCCTACTCTCTTCGAAAAAGAGAGGTTGAGCAACTGAGTAACAAGCAGTTTTCCATATGCTCTAAGTTGGGAGTGGACATGGTTAAAAAAAAATTGCGGTCAAAGAACGGTATACTCTCCGAGTCCTTCTGCATTAAAAATTCTATTACAATTCAAGAGATCAGCTACTAACCTTGACATAGCTAGCAGGGAACCAGCCCAGCTGTCTCTTGTGGCCCTTTTGCTGGAGTTCTCCTTCCCACCATCCGCTGTCGGCCTTCTTCCGCACCATGATCAGCTGTCCCTTCTGCAGGGTCAACTGCTCGGGGCTGGAGACGGAAAGTTGAAAAAAAATCATAATAAATGAGTACTCTCGTATTTTATGCCCTATGGTATTCCTTCCCGCAATAAAACGGCTAGATCAAAACTGGCAAGTTTTTATCAGGGCTGTGGAGTCGGAGTCATGGAGTCGCGGCGTTAAGGCCGGAGTCGTACTCGGAAATTTTCAAAAGTTCTTTGGCCAATGTTGGAGTCGGAGTCATGTTTTCGGTAAATTCTGGAGTCGGAGTCGTATTTTTTTTAATGACTCCACATCCCTGGAATATATATAAATAGGAAAAACACGTGATTAAATTAAACTTTTTTTAGTCGGAGTCGTATTTTTTTTACCGACTCCACAACCCTGGTTATATGGATTAAGCCTATTTTGATGAAATAGTTGTCTCATCTGTCAAGTCATGATAGAAACCAAGGCTGTGAAGTCGTTAAAATAAACACGACTCCGACTAAAAAGAAGTTTAATTTCGTCACATTTTTTTCCTATCTTTCCTATTTATGTATATTCCAATGGAGTTGTAAAAAAAATACGACTCCGGCTCTAGAATTTACCAAAACCACGCCACAACGCTGTGATGATTCCGACTCCGACTCCATAGCCCTGTAAAAATAGATAACAAACCTGTTTGCTGTGTATGCCGCAAGAGCTTGCGCGATTTCAGGCCGTTTTCCAGACCTTCCGGCAACCGAGTCCCTTCCGCTAACCGAGTCCCTCCCGGACACGGAATCACGGCCGGATATCGAGCCCCGCCCCGGTCCGGGGGCTTGCTCCATCAGACTGGCCACCTCGTTGCAAATAGGCGTCGACGGTTTCTGATCCTGAATAGACAAACGATATAGAAAGATGCATTATTTGAATGGGTTCGATCTTATAGTGGACATGTCGGATTTGTGTGCTTCAATTCGGCCCTTTATAGACAGAGAAATTGACTCGCTTTAATCTACTTTTCAGGATATTCAAAAAGCAGGTTTCACTAGCAATCAATGTTACCTATCGCTAATTCATGTAGTCCGGTCCGTGGCGCAGTGTCAACGTTGTTGGTTTGCGTGCCGGACCGCCCGGGTTCGATTCCCGGTACGAGCGGATTTTTTCAGTCGATAAATCTGTTCAAAGGCATGGTTGTTTGTGTTGTTGAAAATCCCATCCCATCTTTACGATACTAAAGAGCGACGCATAGTGACAGCGATTACCTAATCACTAGTCATCGTATCCTTTCCATACCTACTCTCTTCGAAAAAAAGAGAGATTGAGCAACTGAGTAACGAGCAGTTTTCGTTGAAAAAACGTATGTAGAGATAAACTCACTGAGGAGTCCATATGTTCCAAGCTGGGAGGATATGGTTAAAAAAAAACACCGTATAATGGAGTTCTACCAAGTAAATGCCAATTAATGATCAATAAAAATCACTGATCGATACATCCAGCATCCGTTTCTGACGATCCAACATCAATACTTCACATTCAGTCGCAGCCACAATTGTATTTTTGTTTGCAGATTATCAACTTAAAACTGCACGGAGTCGAAGTGCCCAAAGCTCTTCAGCCATCTTTGATCGCTTTGTTGACGCCGGCCAGTTAATAAGCTACACACTTAATTTACTATGTCATGCATTCGTCGACGCCGAGTGACAGCGATTAGCTTATTACTAGTCCTGGTCTAGTCCTCATATTCTTTTCACCCCTACTCTCTTCGAAAAAAAGAGAGATTGAGCAACTGAGTAACGAGCAGTTTTCGTAGAAAAAACGTATGTAGTGATAAACTCCATCAGGAGTCTATATGCTCCAAGCTGGGAGCGGAAATGGTTAAAAAAAAAAATTAACATAGAGTTATGTATAAAAGATTACATCATTCATCGGGTTGTATGCGGGGTTGTAAGAGGCGATAGGGGGGCTCTGCTCGGCTGCGACGGGGGCAACCTCGGGCTCGAACCTGGGCTCGACGGGGGCGCTCACGGCTTCCGGCGGGACCTCTACGCCCCCCGATATCGGGGTCACGTAGTTCGACGGGAATATGCCAATTCTGGAACAATGAAAGATTGTGTTTGTATATATTTAAGGATTTCGACTGAGGGTGCTTGATGGAATTTCAATTTCAATATCAAATTTGAATTGCTTAAATTTTATACTTTTCCATCTTCAGGCATTTCAAGTGCACGGATGTACTTGCACTGACGCGTAGTGACCGAAAGGCGAAACCCGGGTTGTTAGCGACAAAACTCATAGAAAAGTACAAAATTCAAACAATTCAAATTTATATATATTTGTTTGTATGCCCGGTCGGTGGTGCAGTGGTCAACATCATTGGTTACCATGTCGGACCGCCCGGGTTTGATTCCCGGTACAAGCGGATCTTTTCAGTCGATATCGATTCATTGACTGAAAATATCTGCTCGTACCGGGAATCCGATCCAGGTGATCTGTAACGGAAGCCAATGACCTTGACCTATCCACTGGACTGGTGGTTAGCTAATCGCTTATGCAATACGTCACTTTTTACAGAATCGATTCTGCTCAGAGGCAATGTGTGTTTGTGTTGTTAAAAATCCCTTCCCATCTTTCCTATCCCAAAGAGCGACGCACGGTGACGGAAATTGGCTAACCACTAGTCCTCGTATCCTTTAAATCCCCACTCTCTTAGGTACAGTCGCAATCGCTACAGTTGGAGAAGTTAGCTAACCTTTTCGTCTCTACCTAGGGAGGGTCATCGAGAAGGATAGCTCTCGGTCTATATCGATTCTCTGATGCCTTCTAAAAAAAATACGACTCCGACTTCGTCTCCAGCATTTACCAAACACACGACTCTGACTCCGACTCCGAGTCGGAGTCCTGTCTTTGGTAAATGACGTAGTCGGAGTCGTTCTTTTTTTAAATGACTCCACAGCCCTGATTTTTTCCTAATAAACAATAATAATCAAAGAGAAGCAAAAAAATTACCTGTCCTCTAATTTGCCGGTCCACCAGTCTCCGTTCTTTTCGGTGACGAGGATGACGTCTCCGGCCTGGAAGACCAGGTCTCCGCTTTCCTGGGAGTTGTAGGGGTAAGCAGCAGTATAATATCCGCTTTCGCCTGTCAAAACGACAAAAGAACCTTTTAGTTTACGAACGGCGTGAACAAAATTGCAGCCAATGCGCCAAATATTCTTAATTGTGAAAGTCATACGAGATGAACTCGATGATAAATAATGTATCAGTCGTGTACAAATCAACGATAAATAACATACACACAGCCCAAGATCTTTCTTTTCAATTGAAAAAATCTGACCTTGCCGGGAATTGAACCCGGGCCCCCTGATCGCTAGGACAAAGCTCTTGCCACTAGACCACAGGGACCGACAAAATGTATGAGACTTACCGGTATCCGCCGGAGGTTCAGCGACTGATTGGCCGAAATTTTCTGGCTCGTCTGCAAATCCTGAGAATTGGAAGAAGAAGAGGAGGTGATTTATTTGATATTATTTAAAAAAAAAAAAAATATTTGGCATTACACCTAGTGGCATTCATAACTCAAAACGGCAAAAATTTTGATACATTTCTTTTATCCTAAGGATGCGATCTTACCTGATGATTCGACAGTAGAAACATCCACGGCAGACTGCAAGGGTTCCACCTGTCCCGATTCGCTCACGTTCTCCGGAACCTCGACGATACCTGAAGAAAAAGAATAATATATTGACAGGTGACACTTGTCCTTGGCAAATTTAATTCATTTAGTTTCACGGAAATGGCGTATTACCTTCGAGAACCTTCTTTCCTTCCATGCTGTCGGTGAGGGCTGATGATGACAGGTCTTGGATCTCGTTGCTTGGTGATGTCACGGCTTCCACATACGATTCCGGGAACCAGCCCGACTTGCCTGAGCGTAGCAAAAAAAAAAGAATCAAATAAGTTATGACAATTGACAGTTAGCTTTCCGACGTCATTCTTTCATGGCGTAAAGGGAAGGATATATATATACGTATATGATAATTTTAATAGGACTGATTGTAAGCCATTCAAATATGTAAGCTAGTTTTTTTTCATACATATATGAAATTCAGATATTCAATCCAGAAAAGGAACTTGTCAATAATTCTTATTCAAAAAGAAAGATTGAAGTCATGCTTATTTTATTTCCTTTAACCACGTCTGTTTCCAATTAAAAGCATATGGGGCTGAGTAGAGGACTAGCGGTTAGCTAATCGCGTTTTTGTAATTGGATTTTGTCAATGGGATGGAATTAAAAATGCCCCAAAATCAATATTTTTTTCCTCATGCTTCATCCAATCCTAATGTAGATCATACGGTCTCCCAGTGGAGGACTAGCGGTTAGCTAATCGCGTGTTTGTAATTGGATTTTGTCAATGGGATGGAATTAAAAATGCCCCAAAATCAATATTTTTTTCTTCATGCTTCATCCAATCCTAATGTAGATCATACGGTCTCCCAGTGGAGGACTAGCGGTTAGCTAATCGCGTGTTTGTAATTGGATTTTGTCAATGGGATGGAATTAAAAATGCCCCAAAATCAATATTTTTTTCCTCATGCTTCATCCAATCCTAATGTAGATCATACGGTCTCCCAGTGGAGGACTAGAGGTTAGCTAATCGGAATCGGGATTTGTGTGATTCAACAGCAATGAGGTGAAGTTTAAAACGCCACAAAATCATTTTTGTTCTTTACCTTCATCCAATCCTAATGTAGATCATACGATCGCCCATTGGAGGACTAGCGGTTAGCTAATCGGTATAGTGAATTGTGTGATTCAACAGCAATTAGATGGACTTTTTGTATCCGCAAATTAATATGACAATGTTTTTTTCTATCAACCACATCTGAATTTGAAGACGGACTGCCGGTGGAGGACTATTGGTGGTTAGCTAATCGGTGTCGCCTTTTATGTAATTCAATGTCAGTGGGATAGAATTTTGGACACCCCAAAATTTATAATTCCTGTGCACATTTTTTCGTTAAGCCACGTCCGCTCCCAATGTGGATCACATGGTTTCCTTATTGAGAACGAGCTGTCAGCTAATCGGTAACGTGAATTGTGTGATTGGAAAGCAATGAGGTGGACTTTTTGTTGCCGCAAAATCAATATGACAATGTTTTGTTCTATTAACTACATCTGATAAGAATTTGAAGAGGACTAGTGGTTAGCTAATCGGTGTTGCATTTTACGTGGTTCATTTCAGAGATGAAATTTAAAATGCAATCAATATTTTTTTTCCTCAAGTCACCTCCGCTCCAAATGTGGAACACACGGACTCGCAGTAGAGGACTAGCGGTCAGCTAATCTGTATCCCGTTTTATCCGGTATCTGGAATTTTCGACGCCGCAATAACAATAATTCTTCTTCACACAGAAAGTTTGCTGTCATGCCAATGTTTTTCATTCAACCGCATCTGATAAAACAGCTAATGGAGGACTAACGGTCAGCTAGACATCAGTGGGTTGGAATTTTCGAAGCCAAAAAACGACGACAGACTGAGATTCGAAGACAAACAATTACCTCTGCACTTTCCGCTGAGCCACCCGGGCTCCGCCTTGACGTCCACCATCACCATTACGGAGTCTCCCGGCTGCAGGGAGAGTTCGTCGACAGAGCGCGCCACGAACTCGTAGACGGCTCGGAACCTCACCTCGCTGCCACCTCCTGCGGACAGACACGCCCATTTTGAATGAAAGTGAGAGGTATACGACCGTTTGTCGACCCTCAGCCACCCGTCGCGCACACAGACTGGTCAATCGCTATGCAAAGTAATCGGCGGGAAAACGGATGGATGGAAAATTCTAAAAATAGTGCACATCGGAATCTAGATCTAAGAGTTCTGTGTGACCCTCAGCTGTCTGAACTAGTCGATAAAAAAACTGGCTCCTTCATAGGATGACATCGGGATTTGTATAGACTTTAATAGGACTGGTTGTCAGCCATTCGTATTTAAAAAAAAAAAGCATGTTTGTCGTTGAAACAGTGTTTGTCTCAACAGAGCTTTATCTACGAGAATCGTTTGTATTCTTTTTTATTACGGAATGTTGTTTCCAAAGGATGAATTTTTCCTGCAATGTCATCGTCTCAAAGTTTTTTTTTATTAGGACTAGTTGTCGGCCGTTGAAAAAAAGTTTGTAATTTAATACAGAGTTTATCTCAACAGAACTTGTTTTACGAAAACTGCTTGTAATTTTTTTATATTTATGGACAAGGATTTAAATTTTTTAAATAGGACTGGTTGTCAGCCATTGAATTATTTCTTTTGTGACGTTTTTGCTGAATATTGTGTCTTTACGGAACTTTTTCTCTGAGAACTAATTGTTTTTCAGTATTAAGCAGAAGGTATTTTAAAACTTGTATCCATGTAATGAGAACTGGCTGTCACCCAATGAACAGTTTCGGTTTGAATTTACTGTAGTGAAAAAATAAAAAAAATACAGCCTGTTTCGGCCGTAACAACGTGTCAGGTGGTAGAGGGTCACACGTTTATATATATTATTATCATTATATACATTAGAAATATTAAGCATTACATTGAAAGATACGAAATACAGAGTAAATTTCTAACTAGCATATGGGATGGTTTCCGCAAATGTCCACTTACCAAAATGGATGTTTTTAACAGTAAAATGTAAAATGTGGAAAAAAAATGTAAATGAAGTAATTCATAATAATAAATCTTAAAAAATAATCATCAAGAAGAATCTACTTTCGATTCGGGCGTGGCTTTTTACAGCGTCTGCATCTTCAGACACGCTTATATTTATTTAAAGTAGCGTTGTGTTGAAAAAGATGGATTGATGATGCCAGTTGTAGAAAGCGTTGATATATCATGAAGGGTGTTTTGTCTGTTTACCGTGTCCGCTCCAGATGTGGAGTACATGGACTGCAAATTTAAAGTGTACCAGAATGAATGTAATATGTAAAATATGGGAAAAAATGTAAATCGAACAATCATTTAGAAGATTTAACTTTCAATTCGGGTGTAGCTCTTTACAGTGTCTGCGTCTGCAGACACGTGATATCACGTTAAGTTTTAGCTAAGCATTGTATTCATAAAATTAAGAAAATATTAACTGATCATGCCAATCGTAGAAAGCGTTTATATATCATGAAGAGTGTTTGTCTTTTTACCGTGTCCTCTCAAGATGTGGAGCCTATGGACTACTAATCTAGAGTGTAAGCTGTCAACTCTTGGTGGAAAGGCATAATATTTAAATAAATGAAACAGTCAACCCCTCGACAATACGCCATTTTGGGTGTGGTATCTTGCAAATTACACAAAATCAATGTCACGCTTTTACGGCATGACCTTGAAACATTTGTAAGACACGTGTCTGCCACGAGAGAAAGACAGACACGTTATTTATTCAACTCGTAGAAAACGACGCTCTAGGGGTGACTGCCGCATGCGTTATACTGCCATTCCAAGCAAGAAGGCAGTGAGTTACTATGAGAAAAGTTTTAGTTTTTGAAAATAAACTAATTTTAATACGGTAAGAACAATAACAATGTATTTTAATTCTACAGAAATTATTTTATATATTTGTTGATAGCTATTTCGGCTTATGCCCTCGTCAGATAGTTCTGAAATAGCTATCACAAATATATAAAATAATTTCTGTAGAATTAAAATACATTGTTATTTTTCTTACCGTATTATAATGGACTTCTACCAAGTAAATGCCCACTCAATCAATAAACTAATTTCTTTGTAAACAAGTATACTATAGAATTTTGACTGTCGGTGCTTAAAAATCATTATTTGATGGTTTCAATATCAAATTTGAATCGTTTGAATTTTGTACATTTCCGTGAGTTATGTCAGTGACGACCCGGGTTTCGCCTTTCGGCGTCTTCAGAAATTTCAAGTGCACGGATGTACATGAGTCTAGTTCAGTCGAGTACATCCGTGCACATGAAATGCCTGAAGATGCCGAAAGGCGAATCCCGGGTTGATAGCGACAATGTTTGTCAGAGTCGCTTACTGCTTTCTTGCATGGAAGGGTAGTGTAGGAAGTATATATAATTAGGATAATCTAATGTGTTTTCTATGTATATCTAAAAGAAAATGGTGTTTTTCAAGATAATCATAATACATGGCATCGCTAAAAAAAATACATGTTTTAGATAAAAAAAAATTGAGTAATAATTGAAGCGACAGATGATGTCAAAAGAAGAAAGCGCCGAGTATAGTCAAGTTGGGCGTATATTGAAGCAAAAATGACAGAAAAAGAGTAAAATGTTTTTTTTGCTGTGTTTTTTTTAGTGTAACCTTGAGACGTTGGGGTGCCGGGTGGGGACTTTACTATCCTGGAGGGGTCGTCCCAACCCGTCTCCAGCACCGTGGAGCTATAGTCGTTGGAGACGTCTTCGTTCGCCTCATGCCAACGATCTTCGTTGGCTGAATGCAACAAGAAACAACAACCATGTATGGGCGCGGTTCAACAACGCAAACAAAAAAATCGGTACAAGACAATAATACGGTATACATTGGTCATTAATTTATTATAAAATTTGAAATAACTAATAGTTTAAGTGTCACCAAGTTCTTGGAAACGAAAGTATGAGGCAAGGTATTTTAATTATTTATTTCAACATATGTTTTTCTACGAGAACTGCCTGTTATTCAGTTGCTTAACCTCACTTTTTATAAGAGAGTATGTGTTCAAAGGATACAAGGACTAGGACAGGACTAGTGGTTAGCTAATCGATTTAAATAAAATAGCATTTAAACATTTGAAAAAATGGCAACTCTTTTTAATATACTTTCGATGCATTCGGCGGCGACTTTGTGGAAGTTAATTTTAATATAAAATAACTTTCATTATTCCACGTATTGTGTTACTAATTGTGACACGTGTTTCGACTCATTCAGACGCATCTTCGGACTTACTATCGCAAAGGTTGCTCAAGTAATATAGCAAGATTGATTCTGATATTCTAAAATGATAAGTTCCAAAAATGGATTGATTGAGTTGGCATTTACTTGGTAGAACTCCATTATAACACGGTGAAGGAAACAACAATGTATGTATTTTAGTTTTAAAGATTTTTTTTTTAATATTTAATAAAAAAAAAATATTTGGCATTACAGCTTACGCCAATGCGCCAAATATTCTTAATTGTGAAAGTCATACGAGATTAACTCGATGATAAGTAATAAGTCAGTTGTGCACAAAATCAACGATAAATAACATACACCCAGCCCAAGATCTCTTTTTTTTTTCAATTGAAAAAATCTGACCTTGCCGGGAATTGAACCCGGGTCTCCAGATCGCTAGGATAAAAGCTCTTGCCACTAGACCACAGGGACGACAATACAATATATAAGATATACATTATTACACGCGTCTAAAAATGGAGTTTGTGATGATTCCTTTTTACTGGAAGCAAGGAGGGGGTGATAGAAACGAAACAAACAATAAGTATACAACTAATTGAATAGTATCCTAAATAGGACAGGTTGCTCGCCACTGCTAAATTTATTTCCAATGGGTTTAACCCTTCCCAATTGACTGCATCTCAAAAGATAATAATTTCATTATGTTAACGTCATTAGTAGTGTAATTATTGTTTGTTTTGTTTCTATCATCCCCTCCTTGCTTCCCGTAAAAGGGGAAAAATCGCAAACTCCATTTTTGTAATTTATCATTTTAAAATATTAGAATGAATCTTGCTTTATTCCTTGATCAAACTTTTGCGATGGTAAGTCCGAAAATGCCTCTGAAAGATACAAAACACGTCACGTGTCCCAATTAACAACACAATACGTGGAATAATTAATTTTATTTAAAATTATAAATTAAAATGAACTTCCATAAAGTTACCGCCGAATCCATCGAAAGCAATAATTCATGCTGAACTTTGTTTCATGTGCGAAACCATAGACAAGATATTACTAACATCACTTTTAATGTGTTCACTGTCAATACTTGGTGGAATGGCTTTATAATAAAAATTATAAAACATTTTTCATTCTTTGATCAGTCGATAATTCTCGCTATGAGTGAAACCGGTCCTAATCTAATAAATTTAATGTGAAATATGTACTAAAAATATTTTATTATTTTTATTATATTACTAAAAGTTTGTGTTGTCGGTATTATGTTGATTCCGATGTCAATCATAACAGAAGCTATTATACGATAACTGGTTGTTAGTTAGTTGCTTGAGCTCTATTTTTTGTAGATCAGTGTTCAAAGTTATGGATGCCATCTGATCTTAAAAACTCAGCGTAGCAAACTTAGGTAGCTGAGATTAAGCAACTGAGTAACAAACAGTTCTCGTAAACAAACTTCTGTTGAGTTTGTGCGTTCCATATTGGAAGCGGACGAAACAATACAAATTTTCAAAAGCTCAATGTATACAGTCAAACAGACAAGTATCAAATTAAATCAAAAGTGTTCTATTTTTTTCAAATGAGTACACCGAGATATAAAAGGTTTCTTTTCTCACCTGCGGCGGGCGTGGCACTGCTGGTGTCGGGCGGGCCCCACGCTGTGCTGGTCGCCGTCGTGGGACTGGCCTCGCCCCAGTCTCCCGTAGCGGCGGGCGTCGCCCACGAATCTCCACCTAGTCACAATAAATCATGGATTAATATAAAATTTAAAAATAACTTTGATCATTCCACGTATTGTGTTACTAAATAACGCGATACGTGAACTCACCCACGTCCATGTATAATATGTCGACATCAGAAGCAATTCTGTTAACAATCACTAGAGCTCTTCCCAGTGGCATCCCCATTGGCAGGCTGGTTCTACTCCTTGGAAGAACAAGCAACTCATGTTCATGATTCCTCAAAAAAGTTGTGTCGCTAACGTCCTGGGTTTCGCTTTTCAGCATCTTCAGGTAGTTCTCAGTTCATTCAGCTATACGCTTCTCACTCTGACTCTCATTCCAATCAAAAGAACTTTGCGATAGTACAGCGCCAACCCTAGTGACATCGTTTCACTCGATTTTAAATAAAACGAGAACCCCTTGACATAATTATTTTCTTACAATCGCATTCAAAAGATGTTAGAATGTGTCCTTACCGGAGTTATCTTCCCATGCCGAACGATTGTTCTGCGAAGACTGGAAGGTCTGGTACTCGGCTTTTCTCGTCTCCCATAACTTATACACCTGCAAATTAAAATAAATAAGTACACTCCGGCCTCGTATAGCATGGTACTTCTACAACACGGTGTATTCGGTGGCAGATGGTTTTTTGTTTTGAAATCAATCTATGTCCACTTCCAATGTAGAGCAAATGGACTCCTAATAAAGCAGGCTGTGGAGTCAGTGTCTGAGTCGTGGAGTTGGGGTTTTTTGGCAAGAGTCCGAGTCGTCGCGGCGTTTGGGTCAGAGTCGTACTCGGAGTCGGAAAAATAAGTCAAATTTGGCTATTGGCCGGATTGGTAGGGTTGATATTTAATTAATTAAACTTTTTTAGTCGGAGATGGAGTCGTGCTTTTGGTCAATGTTGAACTCGGAGTCGTGTTTTTGGTCAATGTTGAAACTGGAGTCGTGTTTTTGGTCAATGTTGAAGTCGGAGTCGTGTTTTCAGTCAATGTTGAAGTCGGAGTCGTGTTTTTGGTCAATATTGAAGTCAGAGTCGTATTTTTGGTTAATGTCGGTGTTGTGTTTTTGGTCAATGTTGAAATAGGATTCGTGTTTTCGTCAATGCTGAAGTCGGAGTCATGTTTTTGGTAAATGTCGGCGTTGTGAGTCAAAAAATATATTTGGCATTACAGCTTACGCCAATGCACCAAATATTCTTAGTTGTGAAAGTCATACGAGATTAACTCGACGGTAAATAATGAATCAGACGTGAACAGCTCAACGATAAATAACATACATCCAGCCCAAGATCTTTTAATTTCAATTGAAAAAATCTGGCCTTGCCGGGGATTGAATTCGGGCCCCCCGATTGCTAGGACAAAGCTCTTGCCACTAGACCACAGGGACCGACATGTTGACAATCGGAGTCATGTTTTTGGTAAATGCTGAGTTACAGTCGTATTTTTTTTTACAACTCCACAGCCTCGTTATTACATATATTTAAGTCCTTGTTTAACATATTTTTAGTAATGAATTCTATTTTGTTGACATAATAAAAATCTTGGGCTGGTGGAAGGTTTAATAAGTAATATAGATTGACACTAAGTTAAGGTGTTTACCTGCTGGCATTTCTCCGAAACCTTGATAATGTTGCCGTTCAATTCTCCGAGCTGTGCCGTGTTGGTTTCCACGTCTGCCGTCTTCGCATCGACGATAGCTTTCGCGGCCTCAATCTGAAAATAAAGGGTTCACAAGATTAACACTGCTTAATTGGACACCATAGACAATAGACTCTAGCGCAGTGATCGCCAAATATTTTGATATGTATGTCATTTTTCGTTGAGTTGTTCTCGACTAATTGAAAAAAATTCTCAAGTTTATCTGGTACGGCTTTCAGAATAAAAAAATATTTGGCGCATTGGTATGACAGCGGTTATTCTGTGAGGAGTCCATATGCTTCAAGTTGGGAGTGGACATTGTTAAAAATTGCCAATAAAGCCAAAACACTGGGGTAATTTTAGTTATTTTTCAAGGAACGTCTTTCGAGGGTTAAAATAAGCACAACTTCTAAGCCGTTCAATATTTCTGAAGGAAATTTTGAAGCAAATCATTGCAGATGTTAAATCTTTCATAAACTACTTTCAAATAATTTTAAGAGACAAAACTTATGGAAAATAAGAGAATTTTAAGTTTTTTTACAACAGTCGAAAGTGTTCCGTATGACCAAACATAAAATGGCCGAACAGTCACGATAAAACAGTCGCCTACCTTATCGCGCAGCTGCTTCAGCGTCTGCTCCATGTTGTTGAACTTGTTCAGCCCGTCCTCGGAGGTCTCCAGCCCCGACTTGGCCTGCGGAAGAAGACTTTGTTTAGTTCATCAGTAAATGAAGCAGTTTCAACGAAACCTAACAAATTCCTGAATCCAAGAGTCACCCCTATACATCTAAGAGTTCATAGCTCCAACAATAACATCATACGGTTGTTCAACAGCATCATAAGAAATCAGGTCCAGCCCTTCCTTAACATTTTGGACTTGTTGACTGCTAATGTCTCATATGTTGAGAGCAGGGCTGTGGAGTCGTTAAAAGAAATACGACTCCGACTCCAGCATTTACTAAAAACATGACTCCGAAATTCACCAAACATACGACAGTTTGAACAATTCATTTATTCATATAACATGTAAAATTTGGATATTGGCCAGATTGGTTTGTTGATATTAACTCATTGTTGTCGGGACACGGCATTTGCCGTATTTTTCGGACTGTCGGTAGAATGCGGGACACGGCATTTGCCGTATTTGAACAGGTCAACACAGAATTGTTTGTCGGCGTTTCATTTCACGCTGCAACTAACTACCATTAGTTCTATTTCTTTGCCAGATTATAAGGGTCGAATTTTGAGTAAATAAACAAAAAAAAAAAACGGTCTTTTAGATTTATTTGGCGATCCCCGTTGCTAGTTCAGTTTGAGTCCTGACACTTCATTTCACGCCGCAACTAACTACCATTAGTTCCACTTCTTTGCCAGATTATAAGGGTCGAAGTTTGGGTGAATATGCAAAAAAATAAACAGTCTGATAAATTTATTTTGCGATCCCCGATGCTAGTTCATTTTGAATCCTGACACGTGTTGGACTATTTTTCATTCCATTTCGCGTTGCTTTGTTCACCGTTTCGTATTTTGTTATTTAAATTTATATAAACATTGCATAAGAAGTTATCCTTTCAAAAATGTCTTCAAAAAATAATAATAGTGACGATGAAGTGTATGCTGATAATTTATCAGACTGTTCATGGAATAACGATTTGGAAGAGTTCGGATCGGATGATGAATCGAGTGATGATCAACAAATACAAACACCTAGAACGTCTTACAATCACAATATTCCAAGTGATTCTGATTCGGACACGAGCTCAGATGAGAGTATGGAAGAGTGGTCATCAGTTGATAATCCTCCAGTTCTGGAATCGTTTTTTAGGCCGCCGCGGCTTAAATTCAAATGTAAATTGTCCTCAAACTGTAAGTGATGCGGTAAATCTATTTATCGGAGATGATTTATTTGTTTTTTGTAGACGAATCTAACAGATATTACCACCAAAACGCAAGTAATTACAAATTGTATAAAAAATCGTCTAAGTGGAAAAATATAACTTTGAATGAAATGAAAAAGTTTTTGGGACTGATTCTTTTGATGGGACAAGTTCGCAAAGATAGAAGGGATGAGTATTGGTCAACTGAAACATCAACTGAAACACCTTTTTTGCGAAAACAATGCCCAGAGACCGGTTTCGGCAAATTTGGAAAGCGTGGCATTTTTTTCGAACAATGAAGATATAATAGATAGTACCGACCGGTTGTGCAAAGTGAAACCAATAATTGACTATTTTTTACATAAATTTATCAACATTTACAAACCCCATCAAGAATTAAGTTTAGATGAGGGAATGATTCCTTGGAGGGGAAGACTGTTTTTAGAGTGTATAATGCTGCAAAAATTGTTAAATACGGAATACTGGTGCGAATTTTATGTGAAAGTGATACAGGGTACATTTGTAATTTTGAAGTTTATTGTGCCCAAGGACTAAAATTACTAGAAACTATAAAAATTGTTGTGTCTCCGTTTATTGATTTATGGCATCATATTTATATGGACAATTTCTATAACAGTGTCGAAAATTGTGAGGCTTTATTATTGAATAAAATAAGAGTTTGTGGCACCATAAGAAAAAATAGGGTCTACCACAATCATTACAAATGATAAAACTAAAAAAAAAGGGGAATCAATATTTAAAAGAAAGGACGACATTTTATTGCAAGTTTGGCAATCCAAAAAAGAAGTTCGGATGATTTCCACAATTCATTCGGCTGAAATGAAAGTAAGTCAGAACATGGACTGGAAAAACGCGCAATAAAATAATAAAACCCACGTCTATTATCGAATACAATAGGCATATGAAAGGTGTTGATCGTGCTGATCAATATCTTTCATACTATTCGATATTGCGAAAAACAACAAAATGGACGAAGAGGGTAGCGATGTACCTAATAAACTGTGGACTTTTAATTCTTTTGTTGTATATAATTCGGTTCATCAACCAAAGATGAAATATAAAAAATTTCTGCATGAAATTGCAATGCATTGGATAACCGACCGAACACCTTCCGATGATGAAATAAATATTCAGGAAGCGGGACCATCGACGCAATCTACGAAGCGAACACCAAAATTCGATCCTCCCGGAAGATTGTCGAAAAACATGAAGCAACATAAATTAATTAAAACCGTCGGAAAGGGTAAGAGAAAACATCCCCTAAGACCATGCCGCGTATGCGCAGCCCACAAAAAGCGAAGTGAAACGTGCTTTATTTGCCAGTTTTGCTGTGTATCACTTCACCCTGGAAAATGTTTTGAGCGTTACCACACTGTAAAACACTATTAGATTATAAAATAAACATTTTCGTATTTTTATCGTTATATAAAGTTATCTATTTATTAAATTTAATCATGTCGTGTGTAAAAGTGGAGACTGACCGTGCAACAGTGAAGCAAGTGTTCCGTTCTTTATTTTATTTGCCAAGGAGAAATAAAATCAACCCTCTGCTATTCGAACCAAATAAACCTGTTGTTTGTAGAATGAAATGACTATAAAGTAATCCTCTGGAATGCCAGTTTTTCGTAAGTAGTTACCAATCATAATTTTATTACTTCTATAATTTGTTTACGAAATTGTTATTGTTGTTATATTCAAGCATTATACATTTAGTTTAGCTTTAGACGATGCATGCACCGACAGTTATAACATAGATTAATTACTTGAACATTTATTCAAAATAGCTACGGTTGAGACCCTATTCTGACAATAAGGAAGCTATTAAACGTCATGATTTATTTTACACTGAATATTCGAATGTGTCAATAAAAAAAAACCGACACATGTTTCTCGAATACGCAGAAGATACGCATGAGATCTTACCATTTCCAGTGATTGTAAAACTCCAGTAACGACAAGTATATATTATTATTTATTATAAAATTTTATAATATGGATGAATATGCTATATTTTAGATAGAATTTCTTAAATATTTCATATTTATAATATGTGGAGTGACATTTACTACATTAATAACAAGTTTTTACATTCAGCTTAAAAATATAGTGTAATTTGATGTAATATGCGTATCTTTTGTTTTATTTTCAATGATTAAATATCATTAATGATTTCTTCGAAAATTTCAACCAAAAATATCGTTTCGTTTGGAAGTTGTGTTGATTTTAAGAAAGAAACATATTTTTGCGCTAAACGTTAAAAAACGCCCGCTACAGGCTTGAGTCTATTGTTCGAGGTGCCCGACAACATAGTGTTAAATTTAATACATATAATTAGGAAATGTAGGAAAAAAACTTTTTTTAGTTGGGGTCGGAGTGGTGTTTTTGGTCAATGAAGGAGCCGGAGCCGGAGTCGTGTTTTTTGTCAATGACTCCACAGCCCTGCATATGTGTAGTTATTATTTTAAATATGTGGAATTATTGGTACCTTGGCGTCCATATGCGCCTTCTCCTGATTGAGGGCAATCTGCTTGGCGTTCAGTTCCTTGACTGAGGCCTTCAGCTTCGACATCTCCTGCATGGAAGTGTCACGGGTTGTCCTAGAAGCACGTAATACTTTACAGAACTTAACCCTTTGCACTCCTCAATATATATTTTTTTTCCTTCCAGCAACTCCATAATAGATTTGAGAAACTGATTGATATCACAGGGTTTGCGCATTTATTAGCATGGTAAAACTAAATACCGAAAAATATACCACATTATGACATGTTACAAACTTCAGGCACACAATCCAATAAATACGGATTTTGAAATAAGCATAATTTTCCAACCAAGTTTTACAATGTCGAGCAGAACTAGATATGGGAGTTGCGCGTTATCTATACTAGTGTTCCCTAACCGTTGGTCCATGGCCCAGTGTTGGCCGCAAACAAAATGCCAGATTTCAATCATTTACTAAATGTACTTATTTTTGGGCTTTTACTTTGTTAATGATAAGTCATATTTAATTGATTTATTATGTATTAGTTTGCATTGCTAAGAGGTCTTCAACCATTTATTTTTAGTCTATTTTTCTTGTTATTTGCTTAGTTTTTGTACCAATTGTTTGTCATACCTTACTTAACTTTTGTATAAATCACTTTTAAGGTGTTCACTGTCAATACTTGGTGGAAAGGCATTATAATAAAAATAATAAAACATTTTTAGTACTTTTTCCACATGAGATTTATTTCATCAAGACCGGTTTCGCTCATGGCGAGCATTATCAACTGATAATTCTGATTCAGTATAAATATCACTGTTGTATTGTATTTCTTATCAGTTGACAATACTCGCCATGAGCGAAACCGGTCCTGATCAAATAAATTTTAAGTGGAAAAAGTACTAAAAATTTAAACTGTAAACGATTGAAATCAATCAATTCAATAATAGTAGGTCGGATAAACCCACGAATTATTTATTGATATTTCCTTTTAATTATCTGGTAATTCAAATCTGATATTGAAATTCCATCAAGCACCATTAGTCGAAATTGTTTATTAAAAAATATGAAATAAAAACCATTGTTATTTCTGTCTCGGTGGTCTGCGATTTTTTTTCCTTTTTTTACCGGTCTGCAAATGTAAAAAGGTAGGGGAACACATTACATGAAAAAGTTGAATGAAGCATCAAATACCTCATTCCGTCGATGGTCGATTTGACATCGGCGACGCCCACTCGGGTGTCGACGATGCTTTGCGTCAGGTCCTTGACCCTGCCACCGACCGTGGTCAGCTCTATCGTCAGCTGCTGGTTGCGGGCCTTAAGCGCGAGGACCTTCTCCTGCTCTTGATTCCGCAAGATCTGAAGTTCCTGCGTCCTGAAATTGATGTGAGTCACATGAAATACATTACAAGCAGGGCTGTGGAGTCGGATTCGGAGTCAGAGTCGTCGCGGCGTTTTGGCCGGAGTCGTATTCGGAGTCGGAAATTTTTAAAAGTTTGAACTTTTTATTTTTGCATATAATATGTCAAATTTGACTATTGGCCGGATTGGTAGGATTAATATTTAATTGAATACACATAAATAGGAAAATTAGGCAAAACAAAGTGACGATATTTAACTTTTTTAGTCGGAGTCGTGGTTTTGGTATATGCTGGAGTCGGAGTCGAACTTTTTTTACTGACCCCACAGTCCTGATTAAAAGTAAATTGTGAAAAAATAAGGGAAAGTGACTAAGCACGGTCAAACTAGTGAAAGTTGTTAAGTGTAATATTTTACGAATTTTAGTTACCTTTTGCTTTCCCACTCAAGCTGGCACTGTCTCTCCATCTCTTTTCTGGCTGTATCGCGTCTCTCCTAGTGGGCAAAAGAAGTAAAAACAAATTAACATATGTAAATAGCATTTTTAAGGCGCGGCTCAATTGGATTCTACACGTCAGGTGCCACGGTTCACTACCGTAAAGAAACAGATTTATACTACCGCCTAGATTCTAGAACATAGTTTCCCTACCTTTTTTGGGTGGCGAACTCTTTTATTATATAAAAGCCATTTGACCTGCATTTTTAACCTATTGTTTAAGGTGACACAAATTTGTGCGTCGCGGCATTTTGGCCTTAGTCGTACTTGGAGTTTTTGCATTTAATATGTCAAATTTGGCTTTTGGCCGCATTGATAGGGTTGATATTTAATCAAATACACATAAATAGGAAAAATAGGGAAAAAATAGTGACAATATTAAACTTTTTTTAGTCGGAGTCGTGTTTTTAGTCAATGTCGGAGTCGGTGTGTGTGGTTTTGGTAAATGCTGGAGTCGGAGTCGGACTTTTTTCACCGACTCCACAGCCCTGGTATTCACTATAGTAATTAAAAAGCCCCGCCCGTAAACAAAGTGTTAATAAGGTAATTCAAAAAACAACAAAAATGAATTGAATGCTTTTTTTAGTTGACTGTATAAGTTGGTGACCCCACAGAAAACCCGCAGTGACCCATGGGTTAGGCCTAGAATGAAGATAATTACACTCCCCCATTGCTTCCCTTAAAAGGGAAAAATCCCAATCTGATTGATTGCAGGTCATTAGCATCATTATTTGTTTGCTTTGTTTCTATCACCCCCTCCTTGCTTCCATTAAAAGGGAAAAATCCCAAACTCCATTTTGTAATTTCATAATTTAAAATGTTAGAATCAATCTTGCTTCATTACTTAAGCAAAATTTGCGATAGTAAGTCTGAAGATGCCTCTGAAAGAGTCGAAACACGTGTCACAGTTAGTAGCACAATACGTGGAATAATCAAAGTTATTTTAAATTTTTTATAATAAATACACCATTTGGCAACATATTACCTGTTCCTCTTTTTGTTTCTTCTTGATTTCTTCTTGTTCTTTTTTCAATATCTCCAAACGGATCTTCTCTCTCTTTTCGGATTCCTCCCTCTCTTTTCTCTCTCTCTCCGCCTGGATAAATTATAACAATATTAAAATACAACATACAGCAGAAATTGAACAAGTTTGAATGCTTTTATTCAATCTATCTAAATCTTAGATTGTTTTAGATTCTAGAAATTTGAAGGCAAAGTGAGTTAGACGATTTTACCAGAACACTATCATGGTCCGTGGTCAAGTGGCAATCTAGTTTCCAGGTTCGAGTCCCAGGTTGGACAGATTCATTTTTCAATCTAAAGACAAAGATCTGTACTTTTAAAAATTCTTTGCCACACTTATCCGATTCTAGAAACAGGGCGTGACGGGAGCGATTAGCTAACCACTAGTCCTCTCCTATACCTATTATATCCGATTAACCAATGGAGTGAAGCCAAAATTTATATAACACAGTGAAATAGCAATGTATTTTAGTTCTACAAAAATTATATAATATATAGTAATACGGAAAGAAAAATAGCAATGTATTTTAATTCTACATAAATTATTTTATATATTTGTTGATAGCTATTTCGGCTTACGCCTTCGTCAGAACTATGTTTAAAACGTGTATTAGAGATAGCTTATATACCCTTTGCTAGACAGGGTGCCTCCTACATAATCTCTTTCTGTTGAAACCATACCTACGTCACATGAAAGAATTTAAATAAGTTTGATTTATTGGTCTAAAGTAATGGTGGGAAACAATAATTTGGGTATTTTTGGGGTATTGATCGCGTGAAAGCACTTAAAATCTGCAATTTCTAAGTGCATCTATTTTAAATTGTTTTAAGTTTATTGTTTGTTAACCCGCGACGGGCGAATGGCAATAACGCTGTGACGGTAAAAGACAAGGCCCATACGCTAACGGCACTAGGTTTGTGACACCTACCTTCAACTGTTGATAACACTCGAAATCTCTGGCACACAGAACTGATTATTCCTTTAAAATAACGTCTGATTTGTCAAGCTACTGCCATCTCTAGAAGATTGTCAAAAATATTAGGTTTAAATATTAAAAACATCGATTTTTCAAAGCCCTACAATTTATCGGGTTCGCCTGTAGGCGTCCGTATGAGTTTGAATTTCGCTCCAGTCTTCGACACATGCGCAGTTCACAGTTTGTTATCGCTTGGAACAGATTGTGCGCGGGATCATATCCTACTTTCGAGATATACATAATTGAAAATTCGTGCGATCTTTTTATGTTTATGTTGAGGAAAACTTTTAAATCGAAAATTGTTGTGTGTTTATTCTAATGGTGTTCTCTACAAATATATATAAGTTGTGTTGTTGCTGTTTGCATTTTATAAGTTTTATGTGTTCAGACTTACGTTTTTTGTGTTCGGAGTTACGTTTTTTCTAACTATTATTTTGGTTGTTTCACAATATTTGTGGAAATAGTCATGGCGGAAGAGCATGTGGATATGGGAGAAAGCATGAACGAGGGATTAGACTCTGATTATGATATGTCAGAAGATGAATTGGAGCACCAGGACAGCGACCAGGGCGTAGATGATACGGACTCGGAAGAACCAAGCTCATTTTTACGGTCATGGAGAACAGGACCCCATATTCCCATAATTCACGATTTCGATGATTTCCAATCCGGTGTGACATCGATTGATTTGAAAGAAACCTCTCCCGAATGCCTATTTTTTGAACATTTTTTAAATTATAGTATCATGTTTGATATAGTGAAAGAAACTAACTCGTATTTTAATATGATGTACGATACAACCGATCTTGGATCAAAGTCGCGGTCCCACAATTGGACGGACACAACAGTACCAGAACTGTACTCGTTTTTTGCCGTGTCAATGTTGATGACACGAAATAAACACATTACTTTAAAGGAGTATTGGAGTACCGACCCGTATCTTCGAACTGAAATTTTTGGGAAGATAGTGGCTAGAGATCGGTACGAACTTATTTTACAGATGCTACATTTTTCCGACTCTAAACAGACTTCTAAAGATAGACTTTATAAAATAAGATTACTTTTTAGAGCATACGCGTAAAATTTTTAAAGAGACCATGCTACCGTATCAAAATTTATGTATTGATGAATCGATAATCGTATTTAAAGGGAGATTAATATTTAAACAATTTATTCCGTCAAAAAGGCATCGGTTTGGTATTAAAATGTTTGTTTTATGTGATTGTATGACCGGGTATATAATCGACTTTATTATTTATTGTGGTGAAGGTACTGATATAGAGGACACGCAAAATATTGGTATTTCTGGTGCGGTTGTGACGACATTATTAAAAGACTATATCGGGAAAGGTCACACCTTATGGTGCGATAATTGGTATTCAAGTCCAGCTCTATTTCGATACCTTCATCAAAATCGAACTAATGCGTGCGGAACAGTTCGTAAAAACCGGAAGGAAATGCCATATTTAAAAAAACTGAAAAAGGGTGAAACCGAGGCCAAGTGCAACGGTCCTCTTTTTGGCTCTTAAATGGCATGACAGAAGGGATGTCCACATGCTGACTACGCTTCACGATGCGTCTTTTTGTTCCTACAGGCAAAACTAATCGCAGAACCGGTGAAGCTATCGAAAAGCCAAACTGTGTAATTAATTACAATAAAAATATGGGCATAGTAGATAAAAGTGATATGATGTTGAGTAATTTGTCCTGTATGCGAAAATCCATCAAATGGTATAAGAAGGTGGCATTTCACATCATTGATTTATATTTATTGAATGGATTTTATTTGTTTAAATTTATTACCGGTAGCAAAAAAACATTGCCAGAGTTTCAACTCTGTGTTATAAAACAGTTAGTCGATAAATATAGTGTCAAAACTTCTCATATGTCTGGCCCCAGACCTTCGACGAGCGATAATCCTTCGCGCTTATTACCAAACACTGCAACCCGACACATGCCTGAGTATATTCCGCCTACCCTTAGTAACGCCAATGCTCGGAGACGATGTTATGTTTGTGGCAATTCAAAGAAAAATAAAAAAAGAACTGTAACACGTTTTATGTGCAAAGATTGCGATGTCAGTCTTTGTCTTAATCCATGCTACAAAATTTATCACTCCTCAAAAGATTTTTAAAATGCATTTATTTTTATTTCTCCTTAGGTGTATGTGAAGTTTTGAAAATTTGGTGATAAATGTCTGGATATTAAATAATTTATGTGTTTCTACCGTAATTAAGTGATGTTAAATGACTTCGACGTGTGACGAAGTGACATCGACCCTCGAATTTGTTCCTTGCAGCGCTCTTGTTGTTCACACGCTACAAAATTAATGACGTATGACGGCAGGGGACCGTATCGGTAAGTTTTTGTAGAGATTTGTTTGTTTAATGAATTGTGGGGTTCATGTGGTATTTCTTTCGGGTTTTTAGTGTTCCCACATATTCTTAATGTGTTTGTCCGCAATCAATATCAATCCAATTATTTTTAATCCCTCTATTTATTACGATATAACGAAAAATAACATCCTTTCATAATTCGAAGAAAGGTGACGCGCACGCTTTTGAATTGAGTGAATATTTAAACGCGTGTGCCGGGTTAATGGTTTTAACAGAGGTGAGCTATTAATTGTGATCTGATCGTTAAGAATTTCATTGGACTGATTATATCTATTAATTGCTATTTTTCTTTCCGTATTATAATGGAGTTCTACCAAGTAAATGCCTACTCAATCAATAATATATAGTAGATAGCTATTTCAGGATATGCCATCATTAGAAGTGTGTTGAAACTTTAATAAATTATCTGTATATACTGGCATAGAAGAGGTACACAAAACATCTTTTCATCTATTCTAACATCTTAATTTTAAATTGGAATCATTTGAATTTTGCACTTACGACCCATTATTTGCCTTTTGACATCCTCAGGCACTTTTAAGGTGTTCACTGTCAATACTTGGTGGAATTGCATTATAATAAAAATAATAATATATTTTGACTAATTATTCTCAATTAAATTTATTGGATCAGGACCGGTTTCGCTGATGGCGAGCAATATCAATTGATCATTACAAGGGCACGAACTTTAATTACGATGGATCTCTACCAAGTGAGGGTGATTGTAATATGTTTTGAGTTCACCTGTTCCTTTTGCGCTTCCTCCAGGGCGTTCTTGCATTGAAAGAAATTCGAAACATGAATAAAATGGAAGCGTGAATGAAATTATTGTAACGACTGTATGTTCGGAACGCAATGTTACCTTCTCTTTCATCTGAACCTCGAGGAGTGCCGCCCTGCGGCGCTCCAGCTCCGCCTGACCGCGGTCAAAGTTCTCCTTGCGGCGGTCCTCGTAAGACGCCTGGCTCCCGCCCATGCTGCCGGTGGGGCTGACCATGGAATCTCGCCTGCGGACACGGAATTATCATTTATTTGTATTATATACTGTACAATGCATTTCTTTCGGCACGTGCAAGGCCAAAATGAGAATATCAAATGATTTTTTATAACTAAGAATTTTAACTGAGGGTGCTTGATGGAATTTCAATATCAAATTTGAAATTTGTGTTTTTCCATGAGTTTTGTCGCTAACGACCTGGGTTTCGCCTTTTGGCATCTTCAGACATTTCAAGTGCACGGATGTACCTGAACTGAAAAGCCTGAAGATGCCGAAAGGAGAAAACCTGGGTCGTTAGTGACCAAGCTCATGGAAAAGTACAAAATTCTAACGATTCAAAAATTGATTTTTCTGATATTTTTTTGAGAAATTGTTGATTGCCTGCCAATAGGGATGCCATAGCTTAAACAATGTAAAGCGGTATTGTTTCGGATGTTGACTTAGCGTGAATTGATTTTATAGTTTGTGACTGACCTGAAGGTGGGCGGGATCATTTCGATCGGTAGTTTGATTGGAATCTGCTCCCCTTGGGTGCCAATCTCGCAGAGGTACATCGCGAGGACGAATTCGTCACACCCTGAAAACGTGTGAAGAAAACATTTGTTTATACAATTGGAAGAATCATCCATACCCCATGTCCGTCTAGGATAGATGGGTCTCACATTGGTCTCACTCGCGTTTAATGCGAGACCGACACATCACTTCGTTCAAACCTTTTACGGCCAGACTTTTTTGAACAGATCAGCCAAAATATCCAAGCAGATTTTTTGATTCTTCGTCAGGTGCCATGATTCAAAACCGTAAAGCGCCAACAGTGTATAACTTGTTCTTTGCACTGCCATCTTTGGTAGTGCAAAATCGGTCTCACATTGATCTCACTCACTTTTACCGAGAGTTTGTAGCATTCAGACACAGCGAAAAAGGTTTAAGAAGTTTTTTTAATCTTTGTCAGGTGCCATGCGTCACTACCGTAAAGCGGCAAGCTGCGGATTCGCAACTTAAAACGAAAAAACGTGACTAAATTAAAAATCTTTAGTTGGAGACGGAGTCGTGTTTTTGGTCAATGCTGGAGTCGGAGTCATGTTTTTTTTAACGACTTCACAGCCCCGGTTTTAACTGGGTACTCTTTGTACGACCCTTTCTTTGCACTGCCGTCTTCCGTAGTGCATAATCGGTCTCGCATTGGACTCACTCGCGTTTATTCATGGCTGGGAGAGTCTAAATACGCTACGCTAATAGTCACCTAAATTTCCGTCGGCGTCCAAATCAGCCAACGCCCAGATCCTGGCCAGAGTCGCGTGTGGCAGCCTCGACTGCACCATGATGTTCCTCGCTTGGGGCCCGCTCAGGTACCCGCTCTTGGCCCTGTCGGTGGTGTTGAAGAGCTGCGTGTACTTGAGCTTGGAGGCCTGGGGGATGGCCCACTCGGCCGGGGGCTGCACCTGGACCTGGATACAAGTAAAATTGACTAACTGACGTCTGACAAGCAAAATAGGCTAACTTACGTTGAATAAGCAAAAGCCGATAACTCCAATATTGAAAAATTTTGACGTAGGACACTCAATGAAATATTTTTGCGGTACTTGGCTTTATCGACTAACCAACATCTAACACGCAAAATTGACTAACTTACACCGGACACGCAAAATTGAATAACTTGCATCAAACAAATTTCAAATATTTTCGCAGCCATTGGCTTTGATTACGGTTTCGTAAATTAGCGCTACGCTCCGTTTTTGGAGTGTAGGGTTGTTAAGGTGTGGCTGACTAAGACAAATATATAATCTATGTGGTCATAAACTAAGTCACAAGCAGTTCTTGTAGATAAATATATGTTTAGAAGATTCCATATGCTCCTTGTTAGAAACGGACATGGTTGAACAAAAAAAAAAGTTTCTAATATTTTGTCTTGAAGGTTGTAAATTTTTCCTTGTTACAGGGCAGGAATATTACTTTTTGCTTTAATACAAATGGGAGTTCAGTGCACGATAGCACCATTAACCTTCGAAAGACTGTCCTTGAAAAATAACTCCTAGGTACTATAAAATAACTGCAATAAAAAAATGATTGATTATGCTTTGACTCATCTTTATACATCGTTCTATAAAAAAAAATATATGAAAATTGGTAATCTATAGTTATTCATATTTAAAGTCGTAATGAATGAGACAACCTCATCGTACTTGTGTTTATTCTAGACTGGCCATATCAAAACTGTGAATGCGACTTCTTATCTAGACCTTATAATGTAAAAAGCATCCATTTGATTTGGAATGTTGGTTGAAAGAGGCACGTTTGAGATAAGGTAACGTTATATTATCGCGTATGGGCAGTGAAGTTTTAATTCTGACAATTGGTAGCGACAATACAAATGGTTTTCGGCCAGTAATAATCCAACTTATTTTCTTTTTTATTTAATTGCGACGAAACCAGTCGATAAAAATCATATTTTTTTACTGCAAAAGATGTACAAAACAATGGTTTAAGAATACCAAAAGTTTACACCTTGTGTCACTAATATTCAGATAGATATTTAAGATAAAGTAGCAGTGGTGGTCGCCTGTTTCACCCTCAGCATGGCAAAAGTTAAAAGAGTGTCTCCGCCGACATACCTTCCCTTGCTGCTCCAAGGTCAACGGAGGGCTCGCGAGCATCGCAGCAGGGGGGCTCTGCATCCCGGAAAGCCCCGTGATGATATTATTGCTCGGGTTCGCGACCGGCTGGGACGTTATCGGCATGCCGATTCCGGCAGGCGGAGACGTGGCGAACGCGGATTGCATCACTGACTGCGAAATCGGCTGGCCCCCGATGCCGGCGATCAGCGGCTGCGTGTTGACTGTCAGGGGCTGCATGGATCCCATGACCTGCTGTGCTCCACTCATCGGGGTAACGTTTGGAGCGATGTTGACCATGTTCGGAGACACGCTCGCTAGCATCGGCTGGATGTTGGCGATCAGCGGCTGCGAGTTGTTCATCATCATCATCGCCGGGCTGTTGGCCATTTGAGGAACCATCGTTTGGGCAGGCTGCGGGGGCGTCAGCGGTTTGACGACGGGCAAAGCCGCGGCTCCTGAAAGTTAGTAAGATTAAGAATTTCAATATAAAATTTAAATCTTTGGAATTTTGTACTTTTACATGAGTTTTGTCGACCCGGGTTTTGCCTTTCGGTATCTTCAGGCATTTCAAGAAGAATTTAAATATTCAGCTACTCTCCTCTCACTCTGACTCATTATGTAATTTGAACAAATTTCGCAAAAATACAGTGACATCGTTTCACTTGATATTAAAAAAAAAAAATTAGATTTTTTGTCATAATTAAAAAACAACACGAATTATTTGTCTGACTTTCACATATAAAGGGTCTTTTTATAAGGACGCTTAGTTTTGAAATGTAAATAAAACAAGTTGTTTGTGAGATTTCGACTAAATTTTAATTTCATTTGTAAGTATATTTTACGGCATTAAATATGGAATATAGCATCAAATGTCTGCCAATATCCATCCACTCATTATAAAATGGGCCATGTCGCTAAAGTTGACTTTTTTGACAAATTTGGGTAAACTTCCAACTGCTCCAGAACCCAATCAGGCGTTGTCTGCGGTCGTTTACCTGAAGTTCCTCGGTTAGTTGGATTTTATACGGGTGCAGACATGAGGCCCGATTCAAAATTCGCCAAGTTGAAGTCGCAGAAAAGCCAAGTTCTCGTGAACGACGAGAAATAAGCTGCCTTGGGTTTTCCTGTACACTTTCACACACAGCAGCAATGTTTTCACCAGATATTGTATTTTGATGACGTACAGGCAGGTGTTGGCCGATTATTTACCAAACTGGTTGACTCAAATTTGGCCACTAAACAATGAATAATCTACTCAGCAGGACAAAGTAACATATTTTGAGTGTCCCTATTGAAATACCCTATATTTGATTAGGATCGGTTTCTCTCATTCTAATTAGTGATGTTTAATAAATTAATAATCTTCTACAAATAGATGCAGCCAAGTGCAAGTAATTCTTTGATGCCATATTTGGCACATCCTAAGAGTTTATTTTTTGTGTGTTTCTTTTGCCATATCCACTTCCAATGTGGAGCATGTAGACTACTAGTGGAGTTTATTGCCGTTACTTTAACATAATAGTTTGTATATATATTTACGGACATTAGACTAATATTCCACCAATCGTAGGTCTCCATAAAAATGGGTGCCGATGAATAGATGACATAGTAAATTAAATGTGTAATTTACTAACCTGCCGGCGTCAAGGAAGCGATCAAAGATGGCGGAAGGGCTTTGGGCACTTCGACTCCGTGCAGTTTTAAGTTAATAATCTGTAAAACAAAAAACACAATTGTGGCTGTGACTGAATGTGAAGCATTGATATTAAACCATCAGAGACAGGAAATATTTATTTGATCTTGAAAATTTGGCATATAACGCTATAGAGGGGATCAGTTATCTCACCTTGCAAGCGATGGAGAACTCCTTCAGGTCGAGTTTTCCGTCAGAGTTGGTGTCGGCCAGGAACCATATCTGTCCGAGGATGGGCGGAGGCAGCTGCGACTGGAAATATATAAGGGGAACAATGGTGAATTTAAGGATTTCGACTGAGGGTGCTTGATGGAGTTTCAGTATCAAATTTGAATTGTTTGAATTTTGTACTTTTCCATGAGTTTTGTCCAGGGCTGTGGAGTCGGTAAAAAAAGTTCGACTCCGACTCCAGCATTTAAATAAACCACGACTGCGAATGGGACTCCCGACTCCAGCATTGACCAAAAACACGACTCCGACTAAAAAAAAGTTTAATTTCGTCACATTTTTTTCCTAATTTTCCAATTTATGTATATTCCAATGGAATTTGAATTGTTTGAATTTTGTACTTTTCCATGAGTTTTGTCCAGGGCTGTGGAGTCGGTAAAAAAAGTTCGAATCCGACTCTAGCATTTAAAAAAACCACGACTGCAAATGGGACTTCGACTCCAGCATTGACCAAAAACATGACTCCAACTAAAAAAGTTTATTTTGTCATGTTTTTTTCCTAATTTTCCTATTTATGAGTATTTAATTTAATATCTACCATACCAATCCTGCCAATACCCAAATTTGACATAATATATGCAAAAATAAAAAGTTCAAACTTTTCAAAATTTCCGACTCGGCCGAAATCTACTTCTATTTTTGTATATAAACGATACAAACTGTTTACTATGCGTCCAGTTCAAGTTAATTCGTGCACTTGAAATGCCTGGAGATGCCGAAAGGCGAAACCCGGGTCGTTAGAGACAAAACTCATGGAAAAGTACAAAAATCAAACAATTCAAATTTGACACTAATAATTATTGAGATTTACCTGCAGCATGAATCCCTTCGCGATCTTGCCGCAGATGAGGCCCTCGATGGGGGCCAGGTTCCGGAAGTGCTCGGCAAACTTCACGTGCTCGTGCGGCTGTATCTGCCAAGAGTCCGCCATCATGAGGGTCTATTGTATCTGGAAAAAGACAATTGCACAATAAACACCTCGACTTTTGTTGACCTTTTATTTTTTGAGTATCGTTTGATGCCGATGAAGGGGTTAAAATTTAACACGTGTGACTTTAACACTTGTAGATCAGTGTTAAAGATAATAACACACTCACACTTTTAATACTTTTAAGGTGTTCACTGTCAATACTTGGTGGAATGGCATTATAATAAAAATAAAAAAACATTTTTAGTACTTATTCCATATAAAATTAATTGGATCATGACTGGTTACGCTCATGGCCAATTTAGACTGAAGGTGCTTGATGGAATTTCAATATCAAGTTTGAATAATTTGAATTTAAGTCAGTTCAAGCACTGTGCTACTAGCTGTGTTTTTCAGAGCCATCTTCAGACTTACTAAAGCAAACTTTGCGATGGTAAGTCCGAAGATGTCTCTGAAAGAGGCGAAACACGTGTCACAGTTATTAGCACAGTACGTGGAATAATCAAAGTTATTTTTAATTTTATATTAAAATGAACTTCCACAAAGTTACCGCCGAAACCATCGAAAGTATTACAGTTCAAGTACATTCGTGAACTTGAAATGCCTGAAGATGCCTAAAGACGAAACCCGGGTCGTTAGCGACAAAACTCATGGAAAAGTACACAATTCAAACGATTCAAATTTGAAACAATACTTGTCATTACACCGCTCGTGAAAAGTTCTAAAGAAGAAGTGACGAATTATTTGTCTTATTGGGCCGCATGAAATGTCCTACACGGCCGCATGTGGCCAGCGGGCCGCAGGTAGTGCACCGTAGATTCTCAAATTATCGGTTTTTTGCAGGGCTTAAAAGAAAACACGAATCCGACAAAAAAGAGTTTAATTTCGTCAAGGTTTTCTTCCTACCTTTCCTATTTATGTGTATTCAATTAAATATCAACCCTACCAATCCGGCCAATAGCCAAATTTGGCATATTGTATGAATGAATAAGTAGTTCAAACTATACAAAATTTCCGACCCTGATCAAAGCCCTGGTTTTTTTGTTTAAACGTTCGATTTTTTTGTGTATTCCTTTCAAAAACACAGTTTTTTTACAATATTAAGATTCCCTATATTACTATGATGATAAAACTTAACTTTACACAAATTGTCACCAGTTTTCAATGTCAATTATCAAATTTTCACTCAAATTGTGTCAACTTCCTAAAATTTAACTGTCATTGGAAGTCTTATCATGTTTTATGACCATTTCGATATAAAAAATTACCTTTCGGTAAAAAATACGATTTCTTACCTTGTGCGAATGCCGCGTTGACGCTTCTATCCACGAAAATACGATAATCACTTGATTTTAAATGGTAAAAGATCGAATTAAGAGCATTGCAATTTTGCAGATTAGCCGTCGATCGAGCTGCGGGCCCATAGACAATAAGAGATCTTGATATCTTGCCGACGTCCGTATTGATTTTGACAGCTGTAAGCATAGACAAAATGTTTTGTGATGATGAGAATAAAATACAGTTTTATTATTATTTAATAACATACTTACTATTTTATATACATTGATCAGGACAAGTTTCGCTCACATTACAAAGGCGGATTTTAGTTGTGAAAATTTATCATTAGTTAATCTTTTCATTGAGAATAAGCAAAAATGTATTGTAACCTAATTTAAAAACAAAATATATATGCCCCCCTTATGGAATTTAATTATTTACTTGCACATATATTTTCTACGAGCACTACTTGTTACTCATTGCTTAACATTGTCTGCCTGTCTGATGTTTAAAATTCTTTTCTACGCATCCGTTCCGAAAAATGAGGCGGAGAAAAAGCGATTAGCCCACGACTTGCCTTGTCTTTCTTAAAAACAAAAGAGTAGGTAACTCATGCAACAGGCAGTTTTCATAGAAAAGATTCTGTTGGTAAAAGCTATTTTGACAGTCTGTATGCTCCACATTGGAAGCAGACATGGGAATAAATAAAAATATCTTTATTTATTGTGTGACACGATATGAATTAATAAGTTGGTCTCTTAATGGAGGGTATCTCAACGAGACCTGTTTGTTACTCAACCTCTCTTTTGATAGATGAGAGTAGTGATAGAAACATTAATGCTATGACAAGTGGTTAGCTAGTCAAGCAGCAATTCTGTCAAAAATCACTAAACCTCTTCCCAGTGGCATCCCCATTGGCAGGCTGGTTCTACTCCTTGGAAGAACAAACTCATGTTCACAATTCCTCAAAAAATTATCAAGAACATTCAATTTAACATTCTCAAGAATAATGAAATTTTCATTTTGGCCTCGGATAAGCCGAAAGAAACATGTGGCCAGGTACATTTCTCTTCGAGCATGCCTAAGAGAAAATCGGTTGGATAAAGCCATGGGTACAGTGGAACCCCGATCTTACGTTCTCGCATTATACGTTTTCCCGCGTGGTAGGTTCATTTTCTATAGTCCCGGCATTTAGTTCATATATAAAACTTTCCCGCATATAACGTTTGTTTTATACGGTACCTTGAAAAAAGTAGAATCGGGGTTTCACTGTAGTATCTGTATGTCCTCAAATAGAGAATTCTCAAATATTTTACAGAACCCTTCCCACCATAAGAACATATTTCGCATCTCTCTGGGCCCAAATAATCGATCCACTATCTAGCTGATTATCTGGCCCTTCTCCCAAAAAGGTTGTGCACCACTGAGCTACATGAATAAAAAACAAAACATACATTTTCGAATTCTTTATTTAATTAAAAATTGAAAAATAAATAAAAAATCTTTGTACAGTGTTAAAATTAAAACTATTCAATCTGTAAATTATATATTTATGTACATATTACAAACAATCAACCCTAGTATAGCTCCAAAATAGGTACCGGTAAAACGGGGTGAATAGAGACTGGCAGGTGAATAGAGACAAAAACAAGGATTGAACTTTAGCACAACTTTACTAAGTATCCAATGTATTTTTTACTATTTATATATAATTCTTTACAATGACTCTTTACAATCACTTGGATGACAAAACCAAACCAACTAAATGACCGGCCAAAATTGAAACAAACGTGTTTAAGTTCGATGCCTGTGCATCCATACTTTTTGACCCGTTAAAAACTTCCCTTTTATTGGACGAAAATTAATATCATGTTTTTTTTGGTTAATAAGTACCGTAATACGGAATAAATAGAGACTCTATTGATTGAGTAAGCATTTACTTGGTAGAACTCCATTATAATACGGTAAGGAAAATAACAATGTATTTTAGTTCCACATATAAATTATTTTATATATTTGTTGAACAATCTGACAAAGACGTATCTGACGAAGGCGTAAGCCGAAATAGCTATCAACAAATATATAAAATAATTTTATATATTAAAGAAAATAATAAATCAAACACGACTACGACTCCAAAAATGAAAAAAAAAACACGACTCCAACATTGAACAAAAATTCGTCAGTATATTTTATTACATCCATGGCCAATCCTATTGTGGAGCATGACTCCTCATGGAGTTTATCTCAACATATGATTATTTTCTACGAGAATTGATTGAGTAGGCATTTACTTGGTAGAACTCCATTATAATACGGTAAGGAAAATAACAATGTATTTTAGTTCTACATAAATTATTTTATATATTTGTTGATAGCTATTTCGGCTTCCGCCTTCGTCAGAACTATTTGACGAAGACGTATCTGACGACGGCGTAAGCCGAAATAGCTATCAACAAATATATAAAATATATATAATTTATGTAGAACTAAAATGCATTGTTATTTTTCTTACCGTAGAATAGAGGTTCATATATTCCAATCATTACCATCTGTATTTTTGTCTCTATTCACCTGCCAAGTCTCGATTTACCTTCTCTCGTCTCTATTCACCCCGATTCAATATGAATAGAGACATCGAACAAAATTGACTGTGTCTTGATAACGATAGTGAATATTTAAAAAATATTGTCATGAATGTGTAGTAGGACCATAGAAACAAGTTTCAATCCATTCATATTTGAATTATGTGGCACAGGTATGAAGATACATAGTCGTGAAGGGTAAAAAGTGTCTTTATTGACCCCGTTTTACGGCTGAAATTGAGTTCTTCAAATGCACGCTTTACGAGGGTTGATTGTATTTAAATTTTTAATAATTCCGGAATGGCGGTAAGTAAAATATATAAAATAAAAAACATCAAGTAGCGTGGTTCGAGAAAGATTTCAGAATGCCACACAACGTTTATTTAGCCTCTATAGATTGTTCTTTTTAATAATTGCGGAGCACACTTAATTATCTATGCCATTGAACGAACCCTAAACAGTTTGCAATCAAGATTCAAGGCATTTTTGTTTGTGTTGTTTTCTTATTTCAACATTTTTATTCAGGGCTGTGGAGTCGGTAAAAAAAAGTTCGACTCCGACTCCAGCATTTACCAAAACAACGACTCCGACTATAACATCGACCAAAAACACGACTCCGACTAAAAAAGTTTAATATCGTCACTTTTTTCTGCCTAATTTTTCTATTTATGTCTATCCAATTAAATATCAACCCTACCAATCCGGCCAATAGCCAAATTGGACATATTATATGCAAAAATAAAAAGTTCAAACATTTCAAAATTTCTGACTCCGAGAACGACTCCAGCCAAAAAGCCCCTACTCCACGACTCCGACTCCACTGCCCTGGTTTTATTACACAAAACGAGGGGGTACGATTTCAAAGGTTGATGATCGATGGTTTCTTTTAAGTGAGGGCTGTGGAGTCGTCAAAAAAGACATGACTCAAACACGACTACGACACCAAAAATGAAAAAAAAAACACGACTCCAACATTGAACAAAAATTCGTCAGAATATTTTATTTCATCCATGGCCAATCCTATTGTGGAGCATGTAGACTCCTCATGGAGTTTATCTCAACATATGATTATTTTCTACGAGAATTGCTTGTCAGTCAGTTGCTGATTCTCTCTTTTTCGAAAAGAGTAGGGATTGACTTTTTTTAGTCGTCATTTCTGCCAACTAATTTACTGCTTACAACCAGTTCTTGTAAATAAAATAAATAAATAGGAAATGTAAGAAAAAAACGTGACAAAATTAAACTTTTTTTTGTCGGAGTCGTGTTTTTTTTTAACGAATCCGCAGCCCTGGAAAAATTTACACACTGCCTCATATGGAATGTCTCACGGAGTTACAATAACTTCACGGTATTTCCTGTTTTAGGACCGGCTTCGACTCTTCGTGCCGTAAGCTGTGCTTTTTTAAATACTTAAAATACTTGGACTCGTACGGGCACAGTTTACATTTGAAGTTGCGTTCCTTGGTGTGCGTCATTTTGTGCGACTTCAAATGGCTGACCTGACGGCACACGTACGGGCACTGTTCGCACTTGAACGGCTTCGAATCCGTGTGAATGAGCTTGTGCGTGTTTAAATTGCTTATTTGCCGACACTCAAATGAGCAAGACGTACACTTGAAAGGTTTTTCAACGCTGTGTACATTCTTGTGCGACTTCAAATGACTGGATTGTTTGCATTGAAATGGACACACGTTACATTTGTAGGGTTTTTCCCCCGTATGCGTCATCCGATGCGTTTTTAACTGACTCGAATAACGACATTGAAAATCGCACATGTCACAAACGTACGGTTTCTCACCTGAATGTATCATTTTGTGCGTTTTTAAATGGCTTATTTGACGGCATTCGAATACGCATATGCTACATTTGAACGGTTTTATATCGGTGTGCGTCAATTCGTGCGTTTTTAACTGTATCAATTGACGACACTCGAATTCGCATATAATACATTTGTAAGGTTTTTCGTCGACGTGAATTAATTTATGCGTTTTTAAATGACTAACCTGGCGACATTCGAATGAGCAAATGTCACACTTGTACGGTTTTATTCCCGTATGTATTAGTTTGTGCGATTTTAAATGGCCGAGTTGACGGCTTTCGAAATTACATTCGCTGCATTTGAACGGTTTTTCGTTTGAATGAATGGATTGATGCTTTTTTAAGTTGCGCAACTGTTTGCATTCAAAATTGCATTCGTCACATTTAAACGCTTTGTCTCCTGCGTGAATCTTTTTGTGGTCACTCAGATAGTAAGACTGTTTACATCGGTAAGGGCACTGGTCGCACTTAAAAGGTTTGTCTTCACTGTGTAAAAGCTTGTGCGTTTTTAACCGCCCTGTACGCAAGAACAGCATCGGACACTGGTCGCAGTAAAACAGCTTTTTACCCGAATGCAACAACTTGTGGTTGTTTAAGACGTTGCTGGTGCTGCAGCTAAATTCGCAATTATCGCAGTTCAGTATCCGTTCGTCGATGATCTGATTGGACGTGCCAGGTTTGCGTGGCTCTTCTGCCGCAGGCGTGGCACTCGATTCGACTTTAAGGTCGTGTGTTTCGAACGTTATTTCCACGACCGGGTTGGGTTCGTTTTGAGGAGTCGTGTCGTCGATCTCGCTCTGGAGACGGCTGAAGTCTGGTGCCGAGGATATCTGCAAAGCAAAAAATTAATTATAAGTTAATTATATTGGATACAATTAGGGTTTTTTTCCAGGGCTGTGGAATCGGAGTCGGAGTCTTCAAGTCACGGTTTTTTAGCCAGAGTCGGAGTCATTTAGTCGGAGTCCAGCATTTCCCAAGAAAATGACTCTGACTCTGATTAAAAAATGTTCTATTTTGTCACATTTTTTTCCTAGCTCTCTGTATTCAATGATATATCAACCTACCAATCCGGCCAATGGCCAAATTTTATATATGCAAAAATAAAAAGTTCAAACTTTAAAAAAATTCCGACTCCGACTCCGGACAAAAAACTCCCGACTCCACGACTCCGAGTCCGACTCTCAGCAACCGCACATTCAGTATGCATGCGTTGAACCACTTGGCCACTTGGGCCTGGACATGCCTCAAAACTTATACACAATACAAACTATTTACCAAGTGTTCGAATTCATCCGTGCATTTGAATGCCTGAAGATGCCGAAAGGCGAAACCCAGGAATATAATTACAAAACCTGTGCATTAAATTAACCCTTTGTATTTGATTCGGGTGCCGTTTCTAAATTAGTATTCAGCCGTTCAAAGTGACAGTGTAAAGTTTTGTCGGGTTAAAAGGGTAAATAAAAAGAATATCGTCTGGTCCGTGGTGCAGTGGTTAACGTCGTTAGCTTCCGTGACGGACTACTGGGTTTCCATTCCCGGTACGAGCATATTTATCAGTCAATAAATCGATTCAGTTCGAAGGGAATGGGTGTTTTGTGTTGTTAAAAATCTCTTCCCACCAATCCGATCCCAAAAAGTAGCGCATAGCTACAGCGATTAGCTAATCACTAGTCCTGTCCTAGTCAAGTTATCCTTTCCATTCCAACTCTCTTCTAAAAAGGGCGGTTGAGCAACTGAGTAGCAAAACTCCACAACGAGTCCATATGCTCCAAGTTGGGAGCGAACAAAAGAAAAGTAAAAGTATAATCACCTTGTTTTCATAGTCTCCGTTGTCGGAGCTGGCGTTGCCTCCATTTTGAGAAGACTCTTCATCATACTGATCGCCAAGTTCTGTTTTTATCTCCGACTTTATGTCCACCTGTAAAAATAAAGTGTAATTTTGAAATTGCGGTACAATTTTAACCAGGGCTGTGGAGTCGTTGAAAACAAATACAACACCGACTCAAGCATTTCCTAAAGACACGACTCCGACTCCAACATTGACCAAAAACACGACTCCGACTAAAAAAGGCATGTGTATTCAATTATATATTAACCGACCAATCCGGCCAATAGACAGACTAGACATATTATGTGCAAAACTAAAAAGTTCAAACATTAAAAAAATTCCGATTCCGAGTACGACTCCGACTCCTGCCAAAATGCCCCGACTCCACAGCACTGGCTTGAACACGTTGAAGTCTGGAGGACTCGTATCCGGTCTGTGGAGTGTTGGTTCACTATACAGATTACCAGGGCTGTGGAGTCGGGGCTTTTTGGCCGGAGCCTGAGTCATCGCGGCGATTTGGCCGGAGTCGTACTCAGAGTCAGAAATTTTGAAAAGTTTGAACTTTTTATTTTTGCATATAATATGTCAAATTTGGCTATTGGCCGGATTGGTTAGTAGATATTTAACTGAATAGGCATAAATAGGAAAATTAGGCAAAATAAATGACAATATTAAACTTTTTTATTGGGAATCGGAGTCGTGGTTTTGGTAAATGCTGGAGTCGGAGTCGAATTTTTTTTACCGATTCCACAGCCCTGCTTATTACCGAACACACCGACAGGAGTCACTTTGCCGTCTGAAGATATGATAATTAAAGGAAATACAAATTTCTGCTCAAGTAAAATATTAAAAAATAATTTACTTCTATTGATTTGATTCTACATAAATTATTTTATATATTTGTTGATAGCTATTTCGGCTTACGCCCTCGTCAGAACTATTTAAATACATTGTTATTTTTCTTTTTTAACCATGTCCGCTCCCAACTTGGAGCATATGGACTCCTCACGGAGTTTATCTCAACATATGTTTTTCTACGAGAACTGTTTATTACTCAGTTGCCCAACCTCTCTTTTTCGAAGAGAGTAGTGATGGAAAGGATACGACGACTAGGACAGGACTAGTGATTAGCTAATCGCTGTCACTATGCGTCGCTCTTTGGGATCGGAAAGGTGGGAGGGGATTTTAAGCAACACAACACAAACACCCATGCCTTTGAACAGATTTAACAACTGAAAAAATCCGCTCGTACCGGGAATCGAACCCGGGCGGTCCGGCACGTAAGTCAAAGCCGTTGCTACCGCGCCACGGACATTTTTTCTTACCTTATTATAATGGAGTTCTACCAAGTAAATGATTTACTTATTTTGTAAAACAAGTTCGAATAGTATTATTGATTCGCTGTTGAATCAATATTTTGCTATCTATTCTGTATGAAGCCATGTCCGCTCCCAACTTGCAGCATATAGACATGGGGTGACGATTTCTAGTCGACCGCCAGCTGATCTGTAGAAATTTCTGGTGCCCGCCCCAAGAAGCGTGCGAGATAAGTCGTGTGACAGGGACATCACGCTAAAATCTCGAAGTTAGCCGATTATCGACATAAAATCACTTTCCAAAAGCCGGGTCAAGCAAGGGTTGCCAATTAGATTAATACAGGCTTTAAATTATTACTTTTAATGTTGGTCGATAGCCGCCAATAATTTCAAACAAAAGTCGATCGCGGGCAAAAAAGTCTGGCCACCCCTGATATAGACTCCTCATGAATGAGGCAGAACTGGTCAGTTCAAGTTCATTTGTGCACTTGAAATGCCTGAAAATGCCGAAAGGGGAAACTAGGGTTGCAAGCGACAAAACTCATGGAAATATACAATATTCAAACGATTCAAGTTTGATATTGAAATTTGATCAAGCCCTTTCAGTTGAAATTCTAAATCCTTTACAAATTGTCTGAACTCGCCGGGAATTGAACCCGGGCCCACCTGATCGTTAGGGCGAAGCTCTTGCCACACGACCACAAAGACCGGTATGCCATATTGTTTCCAGCAGTGTTGCCAGCACATCTAAATACCTGCGAATAATCTTGTGACGCCGCTTCGCACGGTATCGTTTCGAATCTCTCATGAATGGCTTGTTCATCTTCTTCTTCTTCATTGTCATCTTCAGCCATATACTCCGTCTTGACTTTGACCTCTCCCTGAAATGATTGTCAAAAACACGTTATTATTTTCTTTGAATCATCTGAATTTTTTACTTTTTCATGAGTTTTGTTGCTTACGACCCGGGTTTCGCCGTTTGTATCGCTCATACGCAGGGCTATGGAGTTTTTTGACAGTCGGAAAATTTGAAAAGTTAGAACTTTTTTAACCACGTCCGCTCCCAACTTGGAGCATATGGACTCCTCACGGAGTTTATCTCAAAATATATTTTTTTTCTTCTACGAGACTGCTTGTTTCTCAGTTGCTGAAAATCTCTCTAAGAGAGTAGGGGATGGAAAGGATACAAAGGACTCAGACAGGACTAGTGGTTAGCTAATCCTACCCCCGAAAGTGACGCTTAGCTAACAACTAGTCCTGTCCTTGTCCTCGTATACTTTCTATCCCTACTATCTTCGAAAAAGAGAGGCTAAGCAACTGAGTAACAATCAGTTATAGTAGAGAAATAAATGTTGAGATAAACTCCGCGCGGATTTCATATGCTCCTCTAAATTGGGAGCGGACGTTTTGAAGAGGAAAAAATTTGATGTTATTCCACCCCTCATATAAAATGATATTTTAGCTTCAATGTATACGGTGATACGTTAAGACACACCTAACATCGACTTTGGCACACCAGTGTGTCCAAAAGCATCAGTTTCGGGACTCTATATAAAACTTAGTGGTTTGCCTTCAATTGTTCTTAAAGCACTTAGAAGCTGTTTAAACTAACTGGAGACATTTTTAATAATATTTTGATATATAAAAGATGAAGAATAACCTCAAATTCGGCATAAGCTCCATCGAAATACTCCCGTTTTACGGTGCCGTGAGTGGTGTGTCCTTCAGGACTGTGTGACATCTTTATCGGGGCGAAATCTTCGCTATTTTGGGGCTCGGGCTCCGCTGGCAAGTCCTCGGGCTCCAGTTTTATATCCATTGTTGATTACGGTTGCTATTTCATATATTAATGCAGGATTTTAATGTGTTATTATGATTTTCCACTGACACGGCACCCGACAGATGACAATAGACAACAAGAAACTTGGTTTGTAAATATTTTTTTTATTGCCATTGTGCAATAAAGAAGGATTTCTTTATTTATTTTAATACTCAATTAGTTTGGCCTTTTGCCAAGAATTGACAGTTAACATAAATAAGGACTTAAACTGAATATGCTTGAAGAATTTTAACATTAGATAGGAATCGTTTGACATTTTTACTTTTCAATTAGTTATAATCAGGGCTGTGAAGTTTTGGCCGGAGTCGTACTCGGAGTTGGAAATTTTGAAAAGTTTGTACTTTTTTATTTTTACATGTCCGCATGGAGCATATGTACTCCTCACGGAGTTTATCTCAATTTATATTGCTCTACGAGAACTGCTTGTTACTCAGTTGGTCAACCTCTCTTTTTTCGAAGAGAGTAGGGATGAAAAGGATACGAGGACTAGGACAGGACTAGTGATTGGCTAATCGCTGTCACTATGCGTCGCTCTTTGGGATCGGAAATGTGGGATGGGATTTTCAACAAGACAAACACCTATGCCTTTGAACAGATTTATTGACGTGCGGCACGCAAGCAAATAACGTTGGCACTACGCCACGGACCGGGCTCTTACATATAATATGTACAATTTTGCTATTGGCTGGATTGATTGGTTGATGTAAAATTGAATACACATAAATAGGAAATGTAGTAAGACAACGTGACGAAATTAAACTTTTTTTAGTCGGAGTCGTGTTTTTGGTCAATGTTGGAGTTGGAGCCGTGTTTTTTTAACTACTTCACAGCCCTGGTTATAATATCCGAGTCGTGGCACATTAAAAAAGTACAGGGAAATTGTATAATATGTTTCAAAAACAAATTCCTGGAGTACGGTGGTTTGACTTTGTCAGAAACATGGAAGTAAGAGAGCGAACAAACCAGCCCCTAATACGTCCAAATTAAAAAGGCGACTATGGACCTGGCTTGGACATGTGCTGCGGATGCTCCAGGTGAGCCTGAATCCTGCCTGTCTCTTCTATCAACGTGATGGATTCCGACGTCCTCGAAGGCCTTTGATGACCATCCATATGATGTACTATGGGACGTCGGGATGACATGGGAAGAAGAGAGGAAGTTGGTGGATGATAGAGAATCCTAGAGACACCGTGTGTTCCAAATAGGGAGCGGATATGGAACATAAAGATATATAATATTGTGGAGTCGTATGTATGTATTGAAATATGTAAAATTTGGCTATTGGCCGGATTGATTGGTTGATATTTATTTGTAATACGCACAAATAAGAAACGTGACAAAATTAAACTTATTTCCATTGGAGTCGTATTTTTCAGGGCTGTGGAGTCGGAAAAAAAAAGTTCGACTCCGACTCCAGCATTTACCAAAACCACGACTCCGACTCTGACATTGACCAAAAACACGACTTCGACTCCGACTCCGACTAAAAAAAGCTAAATATCGTCACTTTTCTTTCCCTAATTTCCCTATTTATGTGTATTCAATTAAATATGAACCCAATCAATGCGGCTAAAAGACAAATTTGATATATTAAATGCAAAAATATAAAGTTAAAAATTTTCAAAATTTCCGACTCCGAGTACGATTCCGTCCAAAACGCCACGACGACTCTGCCTCCAGCCAAAAAGCCCCAACTCCGACTCCACAGCCCTGGTATTTTTGTTCAACTTTGAGAATTCTCTATTTGAGGAGATATGGATACTACCCATGGCTTTATCCAATCAATTTTCTCTTCGGCATGCTCACGTTCAATAGTTTGAATGTTCGAAGAGAAATATACTTAGCCATATATTTCTTTCGGCTTATCCGAGGCCAAAATGAGAATTTCACTATTCCTTAGAACAACGGTCACCAAACTACGGCCTGCTAAGATTCTCATCCGGCCCTTCCCGAATCCTTAATTTTCGTATCCAATTGTAATCTCATGTATCTTATTGGATTCCAATGATAATTTATTTGTCATCCAGCCCGCCAAGTTTTCAAAAAAATTCAACCCAGCCCGTTTCTCAAAAGGTTTGGTCACCCCTGCTTTAGAATGCTGAAAATAATGTTCTCGAAGAATATTTCACACTGGCAACATTGCGGACGCAAATTCGATCCATAAGAATGTCCCGTGTAGCTCTTCATTAGGATTCTGCCCGTTCACCAAACTTATAATAATTGTGACCGAATTATTAATTATTTCTTAAAATCAAAAACGGATATTTGCTTCGACGTTATACGAGACAATTGTATTTTTGATTCTGATAAATTATTATCCTTGTTAAAACAAAAACAGTATATTGCAACAAGATCGTATGAAATATTGCTACTTTTGATTCTTACTTTTATATTACAGTTCTTCTTAACAAAAACAGTCACGTACAAAACATTATAATGAAGCCATGTAGATTCCGAGGAGCGTCTTCATTTGTCCGTAACAAAAACAGCAATATACAAAGACACTGTAAGGAAAATTAAAATCTTTGATTCTGATAGTTGTATACTCGTGTTAATAACAAAAACAGAAATGTGTCATACTATTAAACGAAATGTTTTTATCTTTGATTCTGATCATTTTATTTAAGGTTTATAACAAAATCAATAGTATACACTATTATCTTGTGGAAGATTGCCACTTTTGATTCTGAAATTTTGATTGCATATTAACAAAAACTGTCATGTACCAGGACACGTTACTTGGCCTAAATTTGTGATTTTGTTTCCGATTATTCATTTAGCTATCTCCTGTCCTGTAACCTATCAGTCATTGTTATCGGCAATAGCATAGCTATTAGCCAACCACTAGTCCTGTTATCCGATCAATATTACCTCTAAGCAAAGAAGTTAGCTTCATGGAAAATTCAATAGTTGAGCAGGCCAATCCAGCAAATGCGCGGCATAATTTCAATCATTTTGCATTCAAAGGTGTAGTGGTCAACGTCGTTGGCTACAATGTCGGACGTTAGATCGTTCGAGAGAGTTCTGATGACCTACCATATAGGGCGGTGTCAATATATTCTTCTCCTAGCTGTCATTGAAATTAAATTTGATCGCCCTATCTTCAGTCCCATGTTTGTCTGTGTTTTTCTTTGGGTCTCTTTTTATGAAAGGGACTACTTATTGATTTTGTTTGATTGAAGCAAACCAAAATTTTAGGCCGGCAAATCATCGACTTGGGCCAATAATTTCAATGATCGTGACCAGTGAAATCATGTTGTCATACAAATCTATTACTTGATACATTTTCACTGAGAATACAGTTTTACTGTAACATATACATAATTGAATACACATAAATAATAAAGGTAGGGGAAAAACGTGACGAAATTAAACTTTTTTTAGTCGGAGTCGTGTTTTTGGACAATGATGGAGTCGGAGTCGTGCAAAGAGAGACACCTTGTGCCAACACACAAACAAGCACCCATTGCTTTTCGAACAGAATCAATTTACCGTCTGAAAGATCTGCTTGCACGGTGATTCGAACCCGGGCAGTCCGACAAGGAAGTCAACGACGTTAACCACTGCACCACGGACCGGACAAAAAAATTAAGCTATCAAGTCAATATTCGTTCTTAAATAAATTAAATAATATTTATTTTTTATTTAACGGTTCTTGAAAAATAATTTAGAGTTTATCTCAACATATATTTTTCTACGAGAGCTGCATGTTACTCAGTTGCTCAACCTCTCTTTTTCGAAGAGAGTACGGATGGAAAAGATACGAGGACTAGGACAGTACTAGTGATTAGCTAATCGCTGTCACTATGCGTCGCTCTTTGGGATCGGGAAGGTGGGAAGGGATTTTCAACAACACAAAACACCCATGCCTTTCAACAGCATTTTATCGACTGAAAAAATCCGCTCGTACCGGGAATCGAATCCGGGCCGTCCGGCACGCAAGCCAGCAAAGTTGACACTGCGCCACAGACCGGACTAGTATTAAGATAGATATTTAAGATAATGTAGCAGTGGTGGTTGACTGTTTCATCTTTAGTGGCAAAAGTTAAAATAAAAATTATATTTTGACAGATGACATTTCAAGTATAAGCAAACACTTTATTTTTTATGTAATGGCGACACTTTTTCTGTAGTCTAGCAATAATATTATGGCCCGTTTATTTTTCGGAGATGGCTTCGTTATCTTAGCTGTATCCTCTTATATTATTCGTTTATGATTAAAAATGGACATTAAAAAAGAGACAGAGGACATTAATTGTGAAAATGTAATTCATAAACCGCATTTTGTTGAAGGCTGTATTCAAATAAAGCGAGAATTAGGCGATGAAGATGAAACAAGTCGCCATTTTTCTGACAGCCAATACATCGATGAATGTAAACATTCAAATGTAAGTCACGATGACTTTAGACACCTTACTTTGGAAAGGTTCTTGACACTGTTTAGAGATATGAGCGTTTGAAGTTTCGATTGATTAAAATTCGCTTGTAACAATGAGCAAGTAAAAATGTTTCAAATTACTTATTTTAAGCAAATTTTTTCACAAGTCTTGCTGAGAAATAATGATCTTATAGATTTAATGATGGAAATAATGATGACAATCTTAGAACTTTGTCAAATAAATTTAGTCCGTTAAATCCGTTATTCAATCATAGATAATATTAAAATTCATATTATATATATGATAGAATGCGGTAAATACAAGCTTTTCCGGCCCAAAGGTCATTTTAGGCAAAAATTTCAATTAAAACCTATTCAAAGAAAGGTAACGTTTTGTCAGTTACGATAACCAGTGGCGGCTGGTGGATAAGACATCTGGGTGTTCTGCGGTTGATTAAAAATAGAAAATGTTTATTAGGATTATATTTTACTATTAACCTTCGTTACTTGAAAAATGACTCTCAGGGCGAAGGGGGGTACAAAAAGACCCCAGTGTTTTAGCCTTATAGGCATAGACTGCAATAAAAAAATGATTGATTATGCTTTGACGTATATTTAAACATCTTTCTGAAAAAAAAAATCATATAAAAATCCCTATTTTTCCCATAATTATTTATATTTAAGTCGCACATGAAAACGACGACGTTTCCACTCCAACGGTTATGGCGGACTAACAAGCCAAAAGCCGTGCACACATTCATATTACCTTATCTCTTATCTCATCGCCTTTTATTGTTGCCAGATATGAAACACTCCGTCCATGTTATCTACGACTCACTATGGTCACGTTCTCTTATCGCTTATTAGACTGAAGAATTCCTACTTCTTCTCTTTTTTAATCGATTACGGCGCAACTAGCCAATAAATTTCATATTTTTTTTCTGCAAAAGGTGTAAAAAACTATGATTTAAGAATACCAAATGTTTAGACATCGTATCAATAGTATTAAGATAGATATTGAAGGTAAAACAGCTGTTGGGACAAAATCTATAGTGTTCGGGATGGCTAAGTTAACATCAAAATTATTCAAATTTAATTTGGTTTTTTTTATCGATTGAATTTTGTACTTTTCCATGAGTTACATCGCTAACGACTCGCGGGTTTCGCCTTTTGACATCTTCAGGCATTATTTCAAGTGCACGGATGTACTTGAACTGACGCGTAGTAAACAGTTTGTATTTTTTTATATATAAAAAATTCTAAAATTAATATAATTTTATCGTAAATCCGGGCACTTTAAATGCCTGAAGATACCGAAAGGTGAAACTCGAGTCGTTAACGACAAAACTCACTCAATATAATCAATGAATATTTTGCGGTTTTTGATGTAAATGTTTTGGTTGCTTTGTGATATTATTTAATAAATACATATTTTCGATTCAGTTTTGAATAACTCCTTATACAGTTGATGTCTGAAAGAGGCCAAGACCCCCGAAATGAAACTACCAAAGAACTGCACCAGGAACTCGGAGAATGTTCTAATCCTACATACAACAGTCAGGTAAATTACAATCCACTTTATTTTACCCAAATTAATCATAGAACGGCACTCGTTGTTAGCTAATGCTCTTTCAAAATGCTACATGCTCTTTCAAAATTTGGAGCAATTCGACTGCTCACAAAGGTTATCTTAACGTGTTTTTTCTGCGAGAACTGAACAGCAGCTCCTTCTTTCTTTTTTGAAGAGAGTAGGGATTAAAAGAATATGAGAAACAGGGTAGGACTAGTGGTTAGCTAATCGCTCTCGCTACGTGCCATTTTTTGCATTCGACTGAAAAAATATGCTCGTACCGAGATTCGAGCTCGGGTCACGGAAGCCAACGACGTTTACCATTGCAAATATTTAAAATTATTTTTAATATTTTAACACGATAGAAACTGTATGATATATTGTGGATAGCTCTTTTGGCCAACGCGGGAGTTCTGACGCTGGCGTAAGCCGAAATAGCTAACGGAATAAATCATACGATTTCACTTGTTTTTTGCCTTCTAGAATACGAATATGCCCGGCCCAGACGAGCTGCCAATAGAATTCGATCCTCAAAAATTCGACATCAAACACGAGGCCCGCGGCAGACGCACGCGCGAAACCGGTGTTGAAAAAGTTGACTCCGATGAAAAAGAAGACTCCGATGAAAAAGCGTTCGTTTGCGATTCTTGCGATTTTAATTGTGGCACTAAGTATGCTATTCGAATTCATAAACAAATCCACAACACTTTTCAGTGCCCGAAATGTCCGAAGAAATTCTTGACGCTATCCAGGATGTGCAACCACAAAGCGAAACACGAAATCGTCAAGGTGTTTGTGTGTGAAATTTGCAATGTTAAATTTAAAACGTTGGTAACATTGACCAAACACCAAGTTGTCCATGTAGACGAGAAACCATTCAAATGTTCTCACTGTAGTTACGAAAGTAAATATTCCAGATATCTTAAAGTGCACGAGATGTTGCATACCGGTCGAAAGCCATTCAAATGTGAGATGTGCGAGTTTAGATGTCGTCAAAAGAGCGGGTTAAATACGCACAAATTAATACATAGCGGTGAAAAACCTTTCAAATGTGACATGTGCTGTTTTGAAAGCAGGGAATTGGGAAGTTTAAAAAGTCATAAGTCAAAGCATAGTATTGATAAGCCGTTCAAATGTCACTTGTGTCCTTTTGAGTCCAAGCAGAGAGGTAGTTTAAAGAAGCACAGTTTGATTCACAGCGGGGTTAAACCCTTTAAGTGTCATGTTTGTAATTATGTCTGTAATCAGGCATACAGTCTGAAAATGCACGTACAGACACACTCGAATGAAATCCCGTTCAAATGCGAGCTTTGTTCGTATAAATGTAGGCATTTGAAGTCATTGAAGAGACACAAGTTGACGTGTGTCAAAAAAGAATGAAGTGTTTGGACACGAAACGAGATTAGACCAGGTTTCGTTTGGTATTGGCGCCATTTGCGGGCAATATTCCGCAGCGCGGCAACGTTATGCAAGGGCGGATCCTTGAGAGGCAAGGACACTATTCGAAACAGACTGACCATTTGATTCGCTTGAATTTTGTACTTTGCCATTGAGTTTCGTTGCTGACGACACGGGTTTCTACTTTCGGCATCTTCAGACATTTAGAGTGGATGACTGAACTCTAACTGACGCTTGGTAAATAGTTCATATGTCAAAATAAAAGATGATCACTAAGTTTGATTATTATCAACGTAATCTCTATGAATCTGCGAACGCTTTGATGTCAATAAGTTCTCATGAATAATCATTATCAGGTATTTCCAATGTTCTATCGCAAATATTAATTACCAGCTCTTAACTTGGAAATGCCGACGAATACAATGAGTGGGTTTTCGTGAAATTGACATGCATGAAGATGTCATCAAACGAAGCCCGGGCCGTAGGCGATCAAATTCATTGAAAAGTACAAAATAAAACACCAAAATCACTGCTGGAATGTCCACGCTAATAGGCAGTGCATTTATCAGCCAAACAGCCCTTGTAACCGGTGACTTTAATGACCGTTATATTCTGATAAAAATGTCTGAATTTGGTATGTTGCATATTGTAATGATGTCAGATACCTCCATTGATCCTTGTGAAACGGGCGCGTCAGTTCTTTTTAGTGTCAGTGTATTTAAGTTCTTCTGCATTGAATTTCTCAGTTGTATGTTGCATATTGTAATGATGTTGTCAATTATCTCCGTTGATACTTGTGAAACAGTTGCACCAGTTTTTTTTATGTCAGTGTATACGAGTTCTTCTGCATGATTTAATAGCTTAAACTGATACTTTCGGCAGTAGCTTTGTGGAAGTTCATTTTAATATAAAATTAAAAATAACTTTGATTATTCCACGTATTGTGCTACTAACTGTGACACGTGTTTCGCCTCTTTCGGAGGCATCTTCAGACTCAGTATCGCAAAAATTGCTTAAGTAATGAAGCAAGATTGATTCTAACATTTTAAATTATGAAATTACAAAATGGAGTTTGGATTTTTTTCGCTTTTACGGGAAGCAAGGAGGTGGGTTATAGAATCGAAACAAAGCAAACAAGCTTAAACTGATTTGTATGTTGCATATCTCCGTTGATACTTGTGAAACAGTTTTTTATGTTAGTGTATATGAGTTCTTCTGCATTATTAAAAAGATTTAAACTGAAAACTGTGACTTTTCTTCCCTTTCTTTCTTTTGGTCTTGTAATCAACATAATTATAATAAAAAAGAAAGAGTGAGCAATATAATTGCGTGTGACTCGTCTCTTTCTCTAAGATCTTATTATTTATGAAAATGGCTCAAAAAACAGAGGAAGGTAAGTGATTGCCGACAATACTTTGTCTCTTTCTATTTATTGAATTGTATGTAACATGATAATGCCAAAAAGAGAGAGATATATTATTGGAAAATAAAATTTCATAATAGTAGTAGGTATAAAAAAATCATTACTTAAAAAAGAAATTATGTTTTTTTTAACCATGTCCGTTCCCAACTTGGAGCATATGTACTCCTCACGGAGTTTATCTCAACATTTTAGTTTTTTTTCTACGAGAACTGCTTGTTACTCAGTTGCTCAACTTTTCGAAGAGAGCAGGGATGGAAAGTGATTAGTTAATCGCTGTCACTATGCGCTGCTCTTTTTGGGATCGTAGAGGTGGGAAGGGATTTTCAACAGCACAAACACCCATGCCTTTGAACAGATTTAACGACTGAAAAAAACCGCTCGTACCGGGAATCGAACCCGGGCGATCCGTCACGCAAGCCAACGCCGTTGACACTGCGCCACGGACCGGATGCAGATTGACTTTATTTGATGTTTATATTTAAATGTTTTCTTTGAAACCTTTTCCGTCCAGCTTTGTCCGGTCCGTGGCGCGGTGTCAAAGTTTATGGCTTGCGTGCCGAACCGCCCGGGTTAGATTCCCGGCACGAGCGGATTTTTTCAGTCGATAAATCTGTTCAAAGGCATGTGTGTTTGTGTTGTTGAAAATCCCTTTTCCACCTTTAGCTATTAGCTAACCACTAGTCCTATCCGAGTCCTCGCATCCTTTCCATCCTTACTCTCTTCGAAAAAAGAGAGGTTGAGCAACTCAGTAACAAGCGGCTCTCGTAGAAAAATATATGTTGAGATAAACTCCGTTAGGAGTCCATATGCTCCAAGTTGGGAGCGGACATGGTAAAAAAAAAGCCTGAATACTTGGGATCGATTACATCAGCGATGCACCACCTGCAACCCTCAATGACATTTATTGCGGCCCGCAGACAATTATTAATCTTCGTTTTTATTCAAAATTTTTCCAGACGATTGAAAAACAATTACCCATGCGGCCCTCGAAATATCTGAGAAATAATTATATGGCACAAACGCAACCTTTATTGGCAGGCTTATTGACTCTCCTGCAAAGTAGAGAAAAATGAGTGTGGTTTTTATGTCTCTGGGGGCCATAATGGTTTTACGCTTTCTTCCATTCGGTAATTGGTTTGAATCCGTTGAAGGAAACTATAAAAAAATCACCACAAACTCTTGTAGAGGTTAATCGATAATTTCATCTTTGATTAATAGTGTTCTGTGTATATGCCAGGGCTGTGAGCCGGAGTCGGAGTCGTGGAGTCGGGACTTTTTGGCCGGAGTCGCACGGAGTCGGATATTTTGAAAAGTTTGAACTTTTTATTTTTGCATATAAAATGTCAAATTTGGCCGGGTTGATATTTAAATGAAAAATTAGGCAAAAAAAGTGACGATATTCAACCTTTTTAGACGGAGTCATATTTTTGGTCAGGGTCGGAGTCGAACTTTTTTTTACCGACTACACATCCCTGGTATTTGTTGTAAAGAGTTCCGGCTCGGTAACTGTATCATCCGGTTCGCATTTAATGTCCATTTTATGTCATCGATTTGATATTTAAAAGTGTCAATATAGATTTACAATTAGAGGGTGACAAGAGGGCTTGAAAGACAATATTATTTCGTGAAAGTATTGCCATAGTGAAAAATACAAATTTTTAGTTTACGAATGTATTTTTATGATATTTTCTAACAGATTGGTAATTATTTAATAATACTTCATTTTTAGTACCTATTCGACATTCAATTGATTAAATCAGAACGGGTTTCGTTCATAGCGAGCATTATCAACTGAACTCAACCATCAACTCAGTTAACAATAAGTACAATTGACATTTGTTGATACCTATTTTTTGACTATCTTGAAAAGTAAATAGAAATGAGTTAGGTTTCTTTTCTTACAAGCAACCGATTTGTAACTGTTAACTGTCTATAATGAATCGTTTGAATTTTGCACTTTTCCATGAGTTTTGGCTAACGACCAGGATTTGACCTTTCGGCATCTTCAGGCTTAACTGTAGAGTTCAGTCAATTTTGCCGTACTAGCGATGCTAAAACTCACGAAAAAGTACAAAATTCAAACAATTCAAATTTGATATTGAAATTACATCAAGCACCCTCTCTTCGAAATCTTTAATTATATTATATTGATTGAATTGCCGTTTACTTGGTAGAACTCCATCATAACACGCAGCTCTAGCGATGGCGTCAGCCGAAATCGCAATGAACCATATATTATCTAATTTCTGTAAGACTTAATTAAACAAGTTTTATTGATTTAATTGGCACATATTTATTAGAACTCCATTACATCACGGAGATAAAAAAGCAATCTTTTTTAGTACAGACATTATATAAAAGATGCCTTCGAAAGAGGCGAAACACGTGTAAGCAGCAATTTAACTTAGTGATCTCTTTCAATTTTTGTATATAAACGATACAAACTGTTTACCACGCGTCAGTTCAACTACATCCGTGCACTTGAAATGCCTGAAGATGCCGAAATGTGAAACCCGAGTCGTTAGCGACAAAACTCATCGAAAAGTACAAAATACAAACATTCCAAATTCAATATAATATAGATTTTTTTTACACTGCATTGTTATCTGTAGGTGTTGCCAGATCGGCGTGCGATTTCATATGCGTTTTAAAATTCCCTGAATACGCCGACGAATAGTCACACTGTAAACATTTGAACCTCTTCTCTCCCGTATGTTTGAGTTTGTGAACTTTAAAATTCGAAGAATGAGCAGTTTTATAGCTGCACACATCGCAAGAGAACGGTTTCTCACCAGAATGGGACATCTTATGCTCTTTCAGATTGTAGGGACGCGCCGACTTATAATCGCACAGATTGCACTTGTAGGGTTTTTCCCCCGTGTGGGACATCAGATGCAACTCCAGGTCGCGTGACCTAACGCATGTGTGACCGCAAATGTCACACTTGAATGGCCTATCACCAGAATGGGACATTTTGTGTAATCTTAAATTAGCAGGGCGCGTTGTTTCAAAGCTGCAAACATCACATTTAAATGGCTTCTCTAATATATGTTGCAGTTTATGTTGGTTAAAATCCCCTAAACGAACTGATTTATATTCGCAAAATTTGCACTGTAAAAGTTCATTAGAATGTGAAGTGATGTGTTTTCTTAAATATTTAGAAACATCAGTTTTATAATTACAAATATTGCACTTGTATCTCTTTTGCTCTAAGTGTATCTTCTTGTGCACTTTCAATTGAGTGTAAGTCTTTACTTTAAATTCACACTGGTCGCACTTGAAAAGCTTTTCAACCGAGTGCGACATCTTGTGATACTTTAAAAAGCACGCCCTTCCCGTGCTATAGTCACACTCTTCGCATTTAAAAAACCGTTTCGCCATTTTGATTCTTTTCATGTGTTCGATGTAACACTGGCGCCTTGGGCTGGCCGTCTTGTGTTTGGATAGGGACTTGTATGATGAGAACAATTCGGAGCACACTTTGCACACGTAGTTGCGCCTATGGAGAGCGATCTTTTCGATGATTACAACGGCGACTTGCTCGAGTGGCGTAACTATGTTTTGCGTATTTTTTCTTTCGACGTTGATTTCAATGTATGATGAATTTGACTGCAATATGGGAGGTTCATTTTCAATCGAGCCCTCGGTTTTTTGATCCTTTAAAGAAAAATAATCAACAATCAGTTAAGTACATTTACATGGATTGACACAGTGATAGTAGCTATGTCACTGGGTCTGCGGTGCAGTGGTCAACGTGATGGAAAGCCCGGGTTTTTTTTATTTGATTTATCAATCCTTTTGGTTGTATGTGTTGAAAACAATCTTTTTCCACCTTTCCGATCCCAAAAGTGACTCGAATTCGCATTGTCCGAGTTTTAATATCCTTTCAATCCCTAATATTTCCTAAAAAGAAATGTTGAGTAAATTCCACGCAGTTCTCGTGTTAAGGTTTCGATTTTCGTTTTCAGAGCATGAAAAAATAATGAAAAACCAGACGAAACGATTGGCTATTTTAAATTTTGATTGCTTTACGAGAACTAGTTGTAAGTCTCAAACACAATATTTAAGAGTGAATGGAAAATTAGCTGGCAGAAATGAATAAGTACGTTCTTTTACAAATGAAAAAAAAATCGCAATATACGTCACCAAAACTGAAAAGGATGACGTTGGCCGTTCGACTACAGGCCCATCACAAGGTTTCAATATTATTCCTTAAATATTTTGACTGAATTACCTCATCCGGCGTCCGTTCAGCATATGAACATTCGTCGAATTCCACCTCTTCTGTTTTTATAGGCGTTTGGATGTCTTCTTCTGATTTGATGTTCTCAAAGATTTGACCGACGTCCTGTGAAGAGTGAATGCAAGATCTATTATTTGTCCGATACATTTTGTCACAAAATCAATGTAGAGAACCGGGCATATCGCCGATTGGTCACTATTTTAAATATTTTCACTTTGCTTTTGATTTTTTTCGGGTACTAGTGCCAAATAAATAAAACAAAAACAGTTCTGACGAGGGCGTAAGCCGAAATAACTATCAGCAAATATATAAAATAATTTCTGTAGAATTAAAATACATTGCTATTTTTCTTACAGTATTATAATGGAGTTCAACAAAGTAAATGCCTACTCAATCAATAAATAAAAAAAATATATGAAAAAACTACCTGCTCCGACGTACGTCCAGCATATGAACATTCGCCTTCGCCGAGTGGTTCATCTTTTATGGAACAAGTGTCTTTGGCAACATCATTGTTTGGTTGCGATTGCGTTTCTGATTTGATGGTCTCAGGGTTGAATGCGAGGACCTATGGAAAGACGAAGTTTTAATATAACCTAAAAAGCAATTCTGTTTTCTATCTATGGCCTAAAGTAGCATCTATTGTGGCTCATCGACCAGTTATTTAGTTTTGTTTCACTGACATTGTTAGAAAAGAAGTTTTCTTGTTTCTTTTGATTTTTTATAATTTCTTGGAGAGAATTTTCAGAATATCGTCAGATAGTTACAACCAGGGCTGTGGAGACGGTCAAAAAGAGTCCAACTCCGACTCCGACGCCGACTACAGCATTTACCAAAACCACGACTCCGACTCCGACTAAAAAAAGGTTAATATCGTCACCGTTTCCCCCTAATTTTTCTATCTATGTGTATTCAATTAAATATCAACCCTATCAATGTGGCCACAAGCCAAATTTGACATATTAAATGCAAAAATAAAAAGTTCAAACTTTTCAAAATTTCCGACTCCGAGTACGACTCCGGCCAGAACGCCGCGACGACTCCGACTCCGACTCCACAGCCCTAGTTTCTTTCATCATAAAAGGGTGATGTATCCCGTAAACAGAATGAGAATAACCTATCACATCACAATAACAATTTCGAGTGACCTCTATTCTCTTTTGTAGATAGACATCGACGTCTTCCGCTGCGGCGCCGCCATTTCGTGAACAATTCGTACTATTCAGATGATCCCTGCTGAAATAAACTCCCCCTGGTGTATTGTTAGGGAGTATTTCATCTTGGGGTTCAATTTTGATGTCCATATCGGACTCTTGGTATAGTAATTGCAGCGAAACATACGAAGAATAATTTACACTTTTTGTAGAATAACCATAGACGTTAGAATAATATTGTGCAGAAGCATAGACAAAGTGTTGAGATTATAGATATTAAATTAAGACTGTCAGTTGTTTACAATGCTAGTAATGAGCGAAACTGGACCTGATCTGTATCAGAATACATGTGGAAGAAACGTTTCATAATTGACATAAAAATTAGTTGTAACGCAAACAAAGTTTCACCCACTCCGCTCCTAATTGAGGGCATATGGACTACGCGCGTAATTTATCTAAACAAATGTTTTTCTACGAGGTATGCTTGTTACTCAGTTGCTCAACCTCTTTTTTTCAAAGAAAGTTAGGTTTAATTTTATTCGAGGACAAAGACAAGACTAGTGGTTAGCTAATCACTGTCACTTTGCGTCACTTTGTGGAATAATAAAAGTATTATAATAGTAGTAAAGACCTACACCGTTCGAAGTATAGTAATTGATTTAACGACTGAAAATTGGTTTGATGACTTGAGTCTGGGCTCAAAATGTTAATATGAAGATTCTTACAATCAAACTGTGAACATTTCAAGAAAAAAATCGACTCGGCCAAGATAATCAATTTGACAGGTATCTGTATTTAATCTTTAGCTTCGTTAAATAATTGTCTATGGATAAACACGAAGGCCACCCTTGATCAAAAGAACGATCAATATTATTTGCATTGTCTATGGTTAAACCTGGGTTACGTTTCGCTGTCAAAAAATCAAAATGAATATCAAAATAGAACCTGATGACGAATTGTCGGAAGTAAATCAGAACAATGTATATGAACAGAACAATGCACGTCAATATACAACAAGTTACATGTATAATTCAAACGTCAAACAAGAACAATTCGAAGAAAACATTCATGTAAGTCAAAAAATATGACAGGTAAATGTACCAGTCGTTGACCATTTACTAGTAGTTGTCCTTTTGAGAATAAAATAGCCCAAAATAAGAAATGCAAATGCGGTATTGCTCTAAATTGTAAAGTTAAGACAATTTAAGACATCTGTGGTCGGAATGAGCCACTAAAACATCACCATATAGCCAACGGAGTGCCAGGGTGGCCATTTGAAAACTACACCTAGTGAGGAAAGTGTATTATTTCAAATTTCTTAAGTGATCAATCTAGAAACGCTGTGTACCTTGTTCCTGAACCACCCATTGCTACTTGATTCAACCAAGAGTGGTGTGACAGAAAACCCTGAGGCAACTCTGACAGAAAGTTCACTATAAAGCCCCCTGTTTAGACATGGTCGACTACTAGATTTTTCAATTTGTGAGATGGTCAACTACTGAAACAAAAACATGACTTCAAATAATTTAACACAACTTTTTTAAAACAGGCCTCTTCGTAATTTTTGTTACATAATATTAATTAAGACATATGATTCAATATGAGTATACTTGCGTTGCCTTCATTCGGTACAGTGCTAAACCTGAATCGTTATTTTTGTTGAAATTTTCTCTTAAGCGGTCAACGACTGATACATTAACATACCTTATATTATTAATATTATGTCGTTCATCATAAAATATAAATAAGAAAATGAACTGACAACAATTTAAAATTTTAACTGACCATTTTAAGCAATTATTACTGACCATTTATCGCATTAGAAACTGATCAAATAATTAATGGTCTATTATAAATAGCAACGTGTTTTATTGAATCAAATATAACTGTATGTTTAGTAGTTTGGTCCGGCCCTTGACTCAGAGACAGAATTTAATTTGGCCCCAGACCTAGGAAAGGTTGCCCATGTCTGCCATAGAGTGACGCCTAGCGAGAGCGATTAGCTGACCACTTGTTCTGTCCGGGTATCCTTTCCAACCCCTATTTATATTTGTGATTACAGTGAAACCCGAGTATACTTGCTTTGCCATCATTCGGTTCAATGCTAAACCTTAATCGTTATTTTTGTTGAAATTTTCTCTTAAACGGTCAGCTACTGGTACATTTACCTTAGTCTACTCGATGCGAGATTTTCAAGTATACGGTTTTATCGAATACGTGAGCACCGATTTACATAATACTGTCCGCTAGATAATAATTATTCTCGTATCACGCATTCTATGTATTCGAGCAGCTGTCAGTTATTAGTTATTTTGAATCCACGTATTCCGGGACTTTTGTATTGGTATAGAACTGTGGTTCTCACGTAAAATTAATTGGCTGTGGCCGCATAAGAAACAACAGTGGTCCTAAAAAAATGTCTGCTGGCCGCACAAAAATTTTGTGTTCTTTTTTGTGAAACATATGTGTTTGAGTTTTTTCTGACTAACAATTCTTGATGCACAATACAATGCACTCGTTATTTTGGTCAATGTTGGAGTCGGACTTTTTTTTACCCCTGCTTAATAAATTCAAAAAAAATGGCCATGAATAGTTTATTAAAATGTTTGACTTATGATATAAAAAGTGGTACAGTAGTGAACATCGTTGGCTTCCGTGACGTTCCGCCCGGAATCGATTCTCGATAGAGGTTTTTTTTCAGTCGATACATTCGAAGGCCTGAGTGTTTGTGTTGTCAAAAATACCTACCTTCCCTTTCCATTCCAAATCAAAGTGATGCTTAGTAAGAGCGATTAGCTAACCACTTGCCTTGTCCTCGTTCTCGTATCTTTTTAATCCCTACTCTGTTTGAGAAAGAGAGACAAAATAACTGAGTAACAAGTGGTTCTCGTATAAAACATATATCGAAATAAACTCAAAAACAAAAAATATTTTATTTTTTAGATTCGAGACTTCACAGTCAATTCTCAGAGTGAAAAACTAGAAGAGAACGTCCAGTGGCGGAACTATAAACATGAAATATTAGAAGATACGACACATATTAAAACAGAACAATTAGATGATTGTAATTATGGTGAAAGAACGGCATGCCAGGTAACCAGTTCTTAAATGTTTTGATTTATTATTTTTGAAGGTCAAGTTTTTGTGGAGCTCGTGGGTTCAATTCTCAGTCAATACAGTTTAATATTTCAATCGAATTATTGATTTCTGTCCAGAGACATGGATTTCTATGATATCTAAAAATGAGGTGGAGTATACGCGATTAACTATCCATTAGTCTTGTCCGATGTTTTCAATCTCTAATATTTTCAAAAAAGAGTGTTTTAGGAAGTGAGTAACAATCAGTTCTCTTAAAATATTTTGTGTCTGAATGTGTTTAGTTAAGAGTCCATTTACTCCACATGAAGAGCAGATAGATTGAGCTGAACGCTTTTCAGATCAGCTTTGCTGGTTGGGCATATGCTACACATTCCGAGCAGAAACAGTCGCTACAGCAAATTTTTTCTCACATGAATGTCTTTGTTTAGCAGGATATGTCAATCGAATATTCCAGTATTAAACCCGAAGAAGAAGAAATCCAAAGACGAAACCGCAATGTTAAAACGGAAATGATTGATGTGGGAGACTTTTCATACCCTGACAAGGTAACTTTTGATGCAACTGTCGAAAATAAAATAATTTACTGTATTTATTATCCCGGTCCATGGTCAACGTCGTTGGCTACATTGTCGGACCGCCCGGGTTCGATTCCCGGTACGAGCAGATTTAGTCCTCGTATATTTTCTATAACCAACTAACTTAAAAAGAGAGGTTGATCAACTGAATAATAAGAAGTTCTCGTAGAAAAAATAAATTGCACTCAGAGAGGAGTTTATATGCTCCAAAATGGTACACAACAAGGTGAAAAAACATATGTTTAAACACAGTTCTGACGATGGCGTAAGCCGAAATAGCTTTCAACCATATATCATATAATTTGTGTAATGGCATTATAATAAAAATAATAACACATTTTTCGTACTTATTTCACATTAAATTTATTGGATCAAGACCGGTTCGCTCATGGTAAGCATTATCAACTGATCAAAATGAATTATATTTCTTTTCCTGCAGTTGATACCGGAAGGCGCCATTTGCAACGCTCAGTCGTTGAATCCGGCCAACGCCCTGCAGCCATGTTTTGAAATCCCCATCGAGCAACCTGTCATTGTTAAAAAGAGAGTCTCCAAAGAGAGAGACACGAGAGACATCGTTCACAAAAAGCTGAAACGAAACAGAAAAGTTTACCACTCCACGGAGAAGCCGTTTGTGTGCGACCTTTGCGAGTACAAATCGAGTCGGTTCGACCACCTCACCCGCCACAAGACACTTCACACAGGGGAAAAACCGTTCAAGTGCGATCTTTGCGACCACCAATCGGCTGAGTCATATCTGCTGAAAAGGCACAAGCTATCACACACGGGAGAGAAACCGCTCACTTGTGACCAGTGCGATTTTAAATCGGCGTATCCTTCAAATTTGAAAAAACACAAACGCACTCACTCCGAGAAAAAACCCCAGACCTTCGGGAAGAAGCTGCGGCAGCGGAAAGTGGCGTGCTGATAACGAGGGTGGTGGAGTCGCTTAAAAATCACACGACTCCGGCTAAAAAATGTTTAATTTTGTCAAGTTTTTTTAATATCTTTCTTATTTACGTGTATTAAATTAAAGATCAACCAATCAAAAGCTTATTTTTTGATATTATCATATAATATGCGGGGTTGTGGAGTCGTTAAAAAAAAGCACTGATCCGACTCCAGCATTAACCCAAAACACTCCGACTCCGAATTAAAAAAGCTTAACTTCGTCACGTCTTTCCAATCCGATTTCAATGAAATATCAACAAACCAATCCGGTCAATAGCCAAATTTTACATATTATATCCATAAAAAGAATGAAAATATTTTTTTCAATTTCTGACTCCGAGTACGACTCCGGCCAAAAAACCGAGACTTCATGACTCCGACTCCATGGCCCTAGTTATATGCATAAACAAAAATGACAAACCTTTCAAACGTTCTTCACGACACCAACCTCTGGGCAAAACACCACGAGTCTAAGACTCCGACTCCACAGCCCTGCTGATAAAACTAAGTGAAATTCGACTCAAACTAAGCACCTGGCTTCATCGTTCACTCCGCGGTGCAGTGGTCAACGTCGTCGTATTCCTCAGCAGAGCTCCCTGGTTCGAGTTCTTGTCTGAGCGGATTTATTTTACATTCAAGAAGTTCACTTGGTCGAATAGCATTGTATCAAATACATAATATCACATTTATTTTGTATTTATTTCAAATAAGATTAGTTAAGATTGGTACCGGTTTCGCCCATTACATTACCAACCGTTTTATTGGTGTTGATACTGCTCAAGATGAGAGAAACTGCTGTTGACCTCAATAAATTAAATGTGAAATAAGTGCAAGATATGTGATCAATGAAAATTTCTTATATCAAATGCATGGCGCATTGGCGTCAGCTGTAATGCCATGTTATGCATTTTCTTCAATAAATAAATAAAAATTGAATCACAATCACTACATTGCAGAGGTAAACATTGTTGGCTTCCGTGTCGGACCGCCCCCAGTTCGATTCCCGTAGCGAGTTTTTGTGGTTTTGTTAAAAATCCTTTCGCCCCTTTGCGATCCAAAAGAGCGACGCGATGAGTTTACCACAAGTCCTGTCCTCGTATCCTTTCCATGCTTACTCTCTCCGAGAAAGAAAGGTTGAGCAACTGATTAACAAACAGATCTAGTAGAAAAATATATCGACAACTGGCTTTGAAAAGGTTGTAACTGCTCTCGACACTGTTTTGAGGTATGAGCGTTTGAAGTTTCGATTGATTAAAATTCACTTGTAACAGTGAGCAAGTAAAAATGTATTAAATTACTTATTTTAAGCATATTTTTTCACAATTCTTGCTGAGTAATAATGATGACATTCTTAGAACTTTGTCAAATAAATTTAGTAAAAACGTGTGCACATGCAATGCAAATCTAAAATTCCGCTAACTCCGTCATTCAACCATAGATATTTCTGATAAGCTAATATATAAGATAATTTACCTTTTTTAATTTTAGATACCTGATAATTTTTTGAGGAATCGTGAGCATGAGTTGTTTGTTTTTCCAAGGGGTAGAACCAGTCTGCCAATGGGAATGCCTCTGGGAAGAGCTTTAACAATTTTAAACGGCATTGCTTCGGATGTCGACATATTTCATATTGACGTGAGTGAGTTCAGACGAATACTATATTTTATTAATAAAAGTTGTAATTTTGTCAGAAATCACTCGGTTGACATCTTTGAAAATTTCTAATATGATTTTATAAATTTTTTTCTCTCTGTTTTTATGACTACAATGTTTTCATCTTGTTTTTAATTAATTAGTGATTAATATTATGTATTTACATGTATGTATATATATAAATACACGTATTTATATTTGTCAAATACATGGCGCATTGGCATCAGCTGTAATGCCACGATTTGCTTTTTCTTAAATAAATAAAAAATGGTTGTCTGTAAAGTCGGTTTACGGACGATAGTTTAACGTGACAACGTCATAAGAAAACATTGATGAAATGATTGCATACTTTTATAAACAGTTGTAAACAGATCACGTGTAGGTACTGTAGGTGTATAAGTTGTGTGCTGCCGCTGTCTCTTTTCTACTCAGACGCATCGACCAATCGAGTGGAAGAGAGATAGATGCGGCACAATCCGAACGGTAGGCCGATCGTGCCTCTCTATCGCTTATCCGCGCTCTCGCTCGCACGCTTGCCTTCGGCGTAACGCGACAAACGGGACAATGAGTCATGTTTTTTCGTGCGTGCAGCGGGCGTTCATCGATTTATAAGACGTTGTCACGTCAATAAAATAAAATAAGATTGAACGCGGTAAATACAAACAATTCCAATACAGACAATTAGAACCTTTTCAAAGTGAGGTAACGATATGTTGAGTTTCTCTTTAAGTATAATTTATGTGTTTTTATGTACCAATTTACCCCCTTTATTTGCATCTATCGAGTGATTCACAAATAATAAACAATTAGCGAATGTTTAGTGTTCTTTATTTAATCGAAAAGTGCCAATGTCAGATCGGTTCACACGTCTCCATTTGTAAATTTGTCTCTTTGTGCAATAGTTTATGCCTCCTAAGGTCGTAAGATCGCGCCGTTTTGAAATCGCACATGTCGCAGGTGAACGGCTTGTCTCCAGAGTGTGACGTCATATGCCGTTTCAGGTCGTGCAAGCGCGCGGATTTGAACCCGCAACTATTGCATTTGAGCGGTTTTTCCCCGCTATGAACCATTCTGTGACGTTTTAGTGTAAACAACCGCGACGAAGCAAAGTCGCAACTTTCACACTTGAAAGGTTTGTGACTCGGGTTCGAGATCTCGGTCTTGCCATCAGAAGAGTGCGACATTATCTTGTGCCGTTTCAGGTCGTGGGATCGGGCCGTTTTAAAATCGCAGCCGTCGCATTTGAAGGGTCTTTCCCCGCTGTGCAGCATAGTGTGTGTTTTTAGTGAGAATGAACGGGACGTCTCAAAATCGCAAAATTTACATTTGAAGGGTTTTTCCCTTGAATGTGTCATTTTATGCTGTTTCATATCGAAAAAACGTGCTGATTTAAAATCGCAAGCATCACAATTGAAAGGCTTATCTGAATTCTGTGACTTTAAAGTCACAGTTTTGTGTTTGATGACTTTTAATTCACCGTGAATAACTCTATGTGCTCTTAGTGAATCAAACGTCCCAAAGAAATCATAACAAATACTGCATACGAAATTTCGTTCATTGAACAATACTCTATTGACGATTACTATTGGAACCGGTTCGGGTTGAATAGTTTTCGGTTTTTGTTCAACTTCTATTTCAATAACAGATGAATGGAGTTCTGTGCAATCTTTCACAGATGGCGAAACTGCGCCGTTTTCAGGAACCTAAAATAAAAACAAATTATAAGCGAGCGAAACCGGTTCTGATCTCAATGTGGAATTACTTCAGAAACGTCCCTTTCAATGTATTCACTGTCAATTCTTGGTGGAATGCCATTATTATAAGAATAATAAAATATTTTCACAACTTATTCCACATTCAATTTATTAGATCAAGACCAGTTTCGCTGATAGCGAGCATACGTTGCCGATGCTCGTTTTGAGCGAAACCAGTCCTGATCTTATAAATATAATGTTGGAAAAGTGCGTAAAATCTTTTGCTATTTTTATTTCTGAAAATGCGTTATGATTTTTGTTTAATTCATTTAGGTCAGAACCGGTTTCGCTCATCAGATGATGATGGTCGTGATGGTCGGAATCGGTCATATTATCTCGATAGTTTCTGATCGGATGTTACCTGTCCTGGTATGAATTCAGCATATGAACAACCGGCTAGGTCAGTGTTTTCTATTTTTATTGGGCGGGAATTTTCGTAGTCATTTTCTAAGCAATTTCTCCATTGCACTTCCGATTTTATTGTTCGAGACTCCAATGAGAGATCCTAAAGGAAGAAAAAAAATGAGTCATGAAAAACAAATAAAAAGATCTTTGATACTGGGGCTTTTTGTGACACGCAATTATATATGTTACAGTGAAACTGTATTCTCAGTGAAAATGTATTCTTCTCATAGCTGTCATTGAAATTGAATTTGACCGCCCAATGTTTGCTTGTGTTTTTATTTGGTTCTCTTTTTATGAAAGGGACTAATTGGTGATTTTGTTTCATTGAAGCAAATCAAAATTTTAGGCCGGCAAATCATCGACTTGGGCCAATAATTTCAATGATCGTGACCAGTGAAATCATGCTGTCATACAAATCTATTACTTGATACATTTTCACTGAGAATACAGTTTCACTGCAACATATACACACATCTTTCAGCGACTCAATATCTCTTTTCGGTATAGATTGAGAATATAAATAAAGGATTGGATTAGTTGTAAGCACATTTGTTGTGGATAAGGAAGGGGCTTGGAATTTGAGAACAACGTTTACAACTTGGCTACCACGATTTTTTCTCCTTGTGTGGAGCATATGGGTTTTGGTGTTATATATAAAGATATGATTTTTCTACGAGGACTGATTGTTACTGTTTTGAAGACGATAATAAAGTGTAAAAACCAGGGCTGTGAAGTCGGTAAAAAAAAGTACGACTCCGACTCCAGCATTTACCAAAAACACGACTCTGAATAAAAAATGGTTAATATCGTCACTTTTTTCCCCTAATTTTCCTATTTATGTGTATTCATTTCAATATCAACCATATCAATGCGGCCAAAAGCAAAATTTGACAAATTAAATGCAAAAATAAAAAGTTCAAGCATTTTAAAATTTCCGACTCCGAGTACGACTCCGCCCACAACGCCGCGCCGACTCCACAGCCCTGGTAAAAACTGAAAATGCCCAGTTTGATATTTGAACGTGAGAACTTTGCAACCGAAAACACTGACATTGAGCAATTAGCTACACACCTGGATCTCTCCAACACATAAGTTGATAATACTCGCTATGAGCGAAACCAGTCCTGATCTCAGAAATTAAAATGTAATAAAATATCTCAAAACAGGGCCAAGAGCATTAGGAACGTTTTCAAAGAAAGGTATCAACTGGGAAATCGACTTTTGGACAATGTAGTTTACATGGCAGATGACACATAGAAATTCAACCAATTTCATTAAAACAACTATAATAACCTCGTGAAAACTGTCATTTGGTGACGTTTCTTGCTTCAAAAACACTTCATATTTAGTATTGTTCTGAAGTCCCACTTCATAAAAGATGCTATCCGGTTCATTTGAAGGCAATAATTCTTCGCCTGGTTCTTTTTTTATATCCATTTTGGTTGCTAAGCAATACTCATAACATTATTACATTACACGGTATGAAAAATAAAGGCTTAGCATAGACTAAAAGATGAAGATCGATTGACTTTTACATTTCATAGAGATTGATTCGAACATATATTTTATGGCTGTTGAGTAAAAAATTTTCAGACAAAAAGAATTATATTTAAAATGAATTAAATTAAAAAAGATTTATATACTATTTTATCTGTCACAAATAAAACAATTTAAATAACAGAACACTCCTGGTCCGTTGTTTAGTGGTCAACGTCGTTGGCTTTCGTGACGGACGGACCAGGTTTTTGATCTTTTTAGTCGATAAATCGATTCTTTTTGAAGGCATTGGGTGTATGTGTTGTTAAAAATTTATCCCCACTTCTCTGGTCCAAAAAAGTGACGCATAGTGAGAGCGATGAACTAACCACTAGTCCACATATCCTTTTTATTACTTCTCTCTTCAAAAAAGAAAGATTGAACAGTTGAGTAACAAGTATTTCTAGTAAAAATAACATTTTTTTACCATATCCGCACCCAGCTTGGAGCATATGGACTCCTCACGGATTTCATCTCAAAATATATTTTTCTACGAGAACTTTTTGTTACTCAGTTGCTCAACCTTTCTTTTTCAAAAAGAGTAGGGGATGCGAAGGATACGAGTAGTCGGACAGAATTAGTGGTTAGCTAATCACTTTCGCTATGCGTCGCTCTTTGGGATAGAAAAGGTGGGAAGGGATATTCAACGACACAAACACCCATGTCTTTGAACAGATTAAACTACTGAAAAAAATCGCTTGTATCGGGAATCAAGCCCGGGCGGTCCAGCACTCAAGCCAACAACTGCGACACGGGCCGGATTGAAAATAATATATGTTGTGCTTAAATCTATACTTCAAGTTGTGAGCGGATATGAAAAAAAACTATGTAAAAGCTACACGTGTAAATATTATGTGTATTAATTATTCAATTTCAATAAACTCCATTTATATTGTCTATGCTTCAGCAGAATATTATATTTTTGTCTATGGTTGTACTGCAAGACTGTAAATTAGCTCTTTTATGTTTTGCTGTCATTATTATACCAAGGGTCCAATATGGACATTAAAATAGAACCCGAAGATGACATACTCCCTAAAAGTATACCAGAGGGAGTTTATTTCAACACTGTTCACCAGAATAGTACGAATTGTTCACGAAATGGCGGCGCCACAATTGTGAAACTAGAATTTGATGATGTCGATGTACTAAGAAGAAAAGAGGTAACTGGGAATAGTTTCTTTGATACAGTATTGTATAAACTGTTTGGGAAATACTTTATTTTCATACTCATCAGGGATATATAGGTCGCTTACGATACAAGAAACGGATCTCGATTGGTGTCAGTTTTGAGTTATGAATGACACTAGATAACAAAATAAGGTAAATGTACCAGTAGCTGACCGCTTAAGAAAAAATCTCAAAAATAACGATTAAGGTTTAGCATTGTACCGAATGATGGCAAAGCAAGTATACTCATATTGGATTATATGTCTTAATTAATTTTATGTAACAAAAATTACGAAACGGCCTGTTTAAAAAAAGTTGTGCTAAATTATTTAAAGCCATGTTCCTGTTTCAGTAGTTGACCTACTCACATATAGAAAAATCCAGTAGTTGACCATGTCTAATCAGGGGGCTTTATATTGAACTTTCTGTCAGAGTTGCCTCAGGGCTTTCTGTCACACCACTCTTGGTTGAATCAAGTAGCAATGGGTGGTTCAGGAACAAGGTACACACCGTTTCTAGATTGATCATTAAAGAAATTTGAAATAATACACTTTCCTGACTAGGTGTTGTTTTCAAATGGACACCCTGGCACTCCATTGGCTATATGGTGATGTGTAAGTGGCTCATTCCGACCACAGATGTCTTAAATTTTCTTAATTTTACAATTTAGAGCAATCCCACATCTGCATTTCTTATTTTGGGCCATTTTATTCTCAAAAAGTCAACTACTGGTACAAAGTCAATGACTGGTACATTTACCTTAGTATCTGTTAAAAAATTGATGAAATGTATCACCGGTGAAAACATTTTTTGCCTCTACGGAAAAGTATAGAATATAAATAAAATCAATTGGTCACAATTACGGGTCGTCTTAGCTAGGCGAGGCGATCCGGCGCAGCTTTGAAAGCGGCAGAGTTTTAAAATATCAAACGGTCCTCGCCCATGCAAGTGTCATACGTGGGCGAAGCGATCCGGTCAGGACGGCATATGTCGCAAGTCGCCTCAAGTGCCTGACTCATGGCACACGCGAATCGCTTGAAAATATGAAACGGTCCAAGCTCACCAGAGCGTTAATTGCGTCTGGCCGTAACCCCGTGTTTTAGGTAAGCGACGCGAACCGGCAAGCGAATTTAGGCGAATCCAGTCAATTTAAAACGTAGTTGATCAAAGGTCTTATGTGCCATCGCTCGGCCAGACGCAATTAACGCTCTGGTGAGCTTGGACCGTTTCATATTTTCAAGCGATTCGCGGGCGCCATGAGTGCGCACTTGAGGCGACTTGCGACATATGCCGTCCTGACCAGATCGCTTCGCTCACATATGACACTTGCATGGGCGAGGACCGTTTGATATTTTAAAACTCTGCCGCTTTCAAAGCTGCGCCGGATCGCCTCGCCTAGATTCGCCCAGCTAAGACGACCCGTAAGACACGGGGTAAATATCAGTTTGTTAGAATATATGAGAAGATGTAGTGTGCGACTCTTCTACACCAGTATATAGATATGAGTAAATGTATGTTTTAACCAGGGCTTTGGAGTCGGTAAAAAAGAGTCCGAATCCGACTCTGACTCCGAAATTGACCAAAAACACGACTCCGAAGTTATATTTTACTTCTTTCTTTCCATAGGTTCTCGGATTCGACCCTGAGAGTATCAAGTCTGAAACGCAATCACAACCTAACAATGAAGTTGCCAAAGAATCTTGTTCCATCAAAGTTGAACCATTGGACGAAGGCGAATGTTCATATTCTGGACACACGTCAGAGCAGGTAATTTCTTTCATTATTGTTGACATTTATTTGTCAGTATCAAGGACCCGACATTGGTTGCAATGCCACTCAATGAAAGTAAGTGTATGCGTATTAATGCTGATTATTTAAGTACTTTTAAATCTTATATATAAAACCGAAACGGGGGATGTATTTCTGTAATTCCCTTTTGCATTGTTGTTGCAAGTTCAAACAAACGAATTGATTTCGCTCGCGAAACTTTCGACGGTGAATTTGTTTCGTTATCAATGTGTGTGTAGAGACTTCAAATACTCGAGTATCGAGTAGTACATATATAAAACCGAAACGGCGTATGTATGTCTGTGGGTCTGTAATTCCCTTTTGCATTGTTGGTCATTAAGTTGCCATAAAAACGAATATGAAAGAAAAATATGTTTGATTTTTTTTATCGGCGAAGACATTTAGTCAAAATGTAATAAATTAGTCTTCTACTTAACTTTTCCCGGTTTTTATTAATATAATAATGTTTATTATTTACGTGAAGGTATTATTTGACATTTCTTTGACAGCAAATTAGATTTTTTCCTTGAATTTGGACATTTTAATGTGCGAGAATGGGGCTGTCAATATATGAAAGGGGCTGTGAAATGTCAATGCCAGTCTGAAATGTTCATTTTAATTCCATTTTAATTGACGTAGAATTTTGAATTTTGAAAAAAGTTGTTTCAACTTGGCCCGTCTGAATTTACGCGCCGAGGTGAACATAACCCCAAACTGGTCCGAGCGAAGCCGGGTTCGAACACTAGTATCCAATATATTTTCTTTTCTGTCTGGTGCGTATGCGAATAAATCAGAAGGTTTTCCAACTCGTGAGCAGGCCACATACAGCTGTCCATGTGAGAAGCAGGAATTTCAATATATTTGAATGAATATAACGTAAATTTTCCAAATTAAGTCCCAACAATTCTAGCGATTTTCCCTAAAAATGTCCTTGTGAACACGAATTGTTCCTATGAACACAATTTAAGCACGAACACTTTTCTTCTTTGATTGTCATTGTGACGCATGCCGGGTACTGGCAGTTAAATTATCAGGGCTGTGGAGTCGGAGCTTTTTGGCCGGAGTCGGAGTAGTCGCGGCGATTTGGCCGGAGTCGTACTCGGAGTCGGAAATTTTGTAAAGTTTGAACTTTTTATTTTTTCATTTTATATGTCAAATTTGGCTTTTGTCCGCATTGATAGTGTTGATATTTAATTGAATACACATAAATAGGAAAATTACGAGAAAAAAGTGACGATATTAACCTTCTTTTAGTCGGAGTCGGAGTCGTGTTTTTGGTCAATGTCGAAGTCGTGGTTTTGGTAAATGCTGGAGTTGGAGTCGGCCTTTTTTTTACCGACTCCGCAGCCCTGAAAATTATAAAATATACATTGAAAATACCCTTAATTTAATCACGTTAAGCCATGCGGTCCTTCAACAATATGAGATATGGTTAAAAAATAAATTGTGTAACAGATTGTATCAAAAAATATAATGAATCACTTATTTTCTCTCCATAGGACGTCGCTCAAACCTCCTTGATCATCAAATCAGAAGGCGACATCCAACAGTCAATTAAATCAGAGAAGTCAGAATTCGGAGAATGTTCATATGCTGAATGGACACCGGATGAGGTAATCTATTAAGGATGTCATAAAAGGATTTATAAATCTGAGTGATGGGCTTGTAGCCGAATGGGCAGCGTCATTATTTACGGTTTTTTGTTGTCAATGAATTTTATTGCATAGGGACTTGAACCCGGGCTGTCCGTCACGTTAAACACAGATCAAGCCAAGTGAATTTACCTTACTGATAATTCCTTATTTTTCTTTTTAGGTTCTGAAAACAGAACGCTCGATTGAAAACGATAGTCCCATATTGCAGTCGAATTCATCCTTCGTTGAAATCAACGTCGATAGAAAAGACACTCAAAACATAGTCACGCCCCTGGAACCAGTCGCCGTTGTTATCATAGAAAAGATCGCTCTCCATAGGCGCAACTACGTATGCAACGTGTGCTTCGAATTATTTTCATCAAACAAGTCCTTATCCAAACACAAGACAGCCAACCCAAGGCGCCAGTGTTACATCGAACACATGAAAAAAATTAAAATGGCGAATCAGCCATTCAAATGCGAAGAGTGTGACTATAGCACGGGTAGGGCGTGCTATTTGAAGTATCACAAGATGTCGCACTCAGTTGAAAAGCTTTTCAAGTGCGACCAGTGTGAATTTAAAGTAAAGACATATACTCAATTGAAAGTGCACAAGAAGATACACGTGGGGCAAAAGAGATACAAATGCGACCTTTGTGATTATAAAACTGATGTATCTAATTATCTTAAACAGCATGTTATCTCTCATTCCGGTCAGAAATATTACAAATGCGACATTTGCGAATTTAAATCTGTACTTTCAAGTAATTTAAAAACACACAAAATGATACATTCAGGTGAAAAACCATTCAAGTGTGACATTTGCAGTTACAAATCAGCACGTTCCAGTGCACTAAAAAATCACAAAAATTTACATTTGCCACAAGTAATATTCGAATGTAATATATGTGATAAAAAATTTGAAAAAATGTGTGAATTGAAAGAACACAAAGCGTTACATACTGTTGAAATGCCTTTCCAATGTATACAGTGTGACTCGAATGAAACTGTAACATGTAACTTGCATAGTAAGTCAAAAAAAAGTAAAAAATACTTTAAGTGCGACCAGTGTCTATACAAATCGGCACGGCCACGTGAGTTAAAATTACATATTATGTCTCATAAAAGGGAAAAACCTTTTCAATGTGAGTTCTGTGAATATAAATCGGCCCGTTCCGGTGATTTTAACAAACATAAAATGATACATACAGGTGAAAAGCCATTTCAATGTAACGTTTGTGACTTTAAAACAACGCTTTCTGGTAATTTGAGATTACACAAAATGTCCCATTCTGGTGAACGCCCTTTCAAGTGTGACATTTGCGCATACGACTGCGTTAGGCCGCGCGATCTTGAGCTGCATCTGATGTCCCACACGGGGGAAAAACCCTACAAGTGCAATCTGTGCGATTATAAGTCGGCGCGTTTGTACAATCTGAAAGAGCATAAGATGTCCCATACTGGTGAGAAGCCGTTCTCTTGCGATCTGTGCAGCTACAAAACTGCTCATTCATCGAATTTTAAAGTTCACAAACTTAAACATACGGGAGAGAAGAGGTTCAAATGTTTACAGTGTGACTATTCGTCGGCGTATTCTGGGAATTTTAAAACGCATATGAAATCGCACGCCGATCTGGCAACATCCACAGAAAATAATGTAGTGTAACAAATTGTCTATGATTTAAACTTTACATAATAAATAAATTTAATATTTTTTTTAACCATTTCTAATCCCATCTCGAAGCAAATATCTTTTTCTACGAGAACTTGTTACTAAGTTCGAATAGAGTGGGTATTTAAGAAAACTTGAATTAATGCTCACCTAATTTTTTTAAATCATGTCCGCTCCTAACTTAAAGCATATGGTCTGCTTGTTTTTTTCTATGAGTACTTCTTGTTACTCATTTGCCCAACCTCTTTTTTCCGAAAAGAGTAGGGATGCAAAGCATACGAGGACCAGGACAGGGTTAGTGGTCAGCTAATCGCTGTCACTGTGCGTCGTTCTTTGGTATCGGAAAGATGTGATGTGATTTTTAACAACAAAAACAGCCTTCTTAAGGAATCGATTTATCAACTGAAATAATCTGCTCGTACCGGTAATCGAACCCGGCCGGTCCGCTTTAGAAGCAAACGACGTTTAGTACTCCACTACGGACCGGACAGCCTGCATTTACTTTAATACATGCTGGATAGTTCATTTCAGACTTCGGATGAATTTGCCAGGTGTTTTTAACGTTTTCATTCACGACTGGGTGTCGTCTTTTGGCATCTTCAGGCATTTTGTAACATAGGTCAAGGGATCGTCTGTTGCCAATGTTATATTTATGGCAACCTATCGATTTCATAGGTAATAATCAGGGCTGTGGAGTCGGAGTTGGAGTCGTGGAGTCGGCCCGGCGTTTTACTCGGAGTCGGAAATTTTGAAAAGTTTGTACTTTTTATTTTTGCATTTTATTTGTCAAATTTGGCCTTTGGCCGCATTGATAGGGTTGATATTTAATTGAATACACATATATAGGAAAATTGGGGAAAAAAGTGACGATATTAACCTTTTTTTAGTCGGAGTCTTTTTAGTACGACTCCGGCATTTATCAAAACCACGACTCCGACTCCGACTAAGAAAGTTTAATATCGTCACTTTTTTTTGCCTAATTTTCCTATTTATATGTATTCAATTAAATATCAACCCTACCAATACGGCCAATGGTCAAAATTGACATATTATATGCAAAAATAAAAAGATGACATTTTTCAAAATTTCCGACTCCGACTCCGGCCAAAAAGCTCCGACTCCACAGCCCTGATATAAATTATTGTCCACTCAACAGCTATACATTTGCCACAAAAATAATTGTCTATGCTTTTGAATAATTAACATTCCTACACGACTCTTTGAAACGTATAATTCTTAGTCTATGGTTATAATCTTGTTTTACTTATTGTACAAACTAATCTTGAAAATGGGCGTTTAATATAAAGCCACAACCTTAAAATGGATACCAAAGTGAAACCAGAAGATGAAATGGGTTCGTCGGATACAACAAGGAACCCAAATGAAATGGTGGAGATCAAAATAGAATTCGATTTATTCGACAATGAAGTTCATTCAACTCTTCATACAAACGAAGTGCTTGTCAAACAAGAAGTATACGAAGAAAATGAAGATGACAAGGTAGATGGTTATTGTAACGAGGGGTTTAAATGCATAACCGCCTCTCTCCACAAAGTCAAATTATTCAGCAATTGAAAAAAAAGATTTTATTCTTCAAGTATAATATTAGAATAATTTGCAAAGAGAACACAAAACGTTTGTATGGTGACAGGGCGGTAGGTCAGTATTCCCTGGCTCGTGATTGATGCATTTAGATGTGGCGGTTTTGAACTTCACATATGGTGGAGAGAGGCGGTTATGCATTTGATTATAATTTTCGATGTCGATTTTAAATGGCTTAAAGATAATTTTTCGTTTGGTTTGAAGATTGCAGGGCATAGAACGTAAGAACCGGATCATTAATCAATCATTATCTCAAAAATGATAATATATGCAGAGGTGGTTATGCTTTTACACCCCTCAAATATACTTTAAAATGCATGATTCGTGTGTTAAATAACACCAAAAATGATAATTTATGGCTTAAGGGACATAATTTAACAATTTAAATTGTCACTTTTTTGTTTCTAATATTTTGTTCTTAATTTTGAAAGAACAATCGATTTCACATAGTATAAACAAATCATAGAGAATTTGAATCGTTGAATTTTGTACTTTACCATGAGTTTTGTCGCTAACGACCTCAGTTTCGCCTTTCGGCATCTTCAGGCATTTCAAGTGCTAAAATTCGCTTGAACTGACGCGTTGTAATATGTGCATAGTATAAAATTTCTACGAAAATTGCCTGTTAGTAGCTTAATCTTTCTATTTCGAAGAATGTAGATAAAGAAACGATTGTAATAAGCGAAAATTAACTGTTAGCCAATCGCCATTGCTTCGTCTTGTTTTTTTAAGAACAGATGGGTAGAAATTAGATCTATAGATTTCTCAAACCAAATCAATGAATCATTATTAATTGTGTTGGGAATTGAACCCGGTAGCTCCGCAATCGATTCGAAGCTGTTTTGTTATCACCAGAAATCATATATTTGTAATAACTTAAATTTTATTCCATGATTTATTAATTTGTTTCTCGTTTGTCTCTTGGCTTAAATCCATTCATTTTTTCCATAGAACTTTTTACTCGACTCAAGAAATATCAAATCAGAATCAATAACCCAATTGGATAGCATCAAAGTAGAAGATATTGATGATGGCTTTCATATAAAAATAGAACCAAAAGACTCCGGAGAGTGTTCATATGCTGAACGTGCATCGGATAAGGTGATTACATAACATATTATTAAGAGTTATCCTGAAGTACCCAGTCTGTTGTGCAGCGGTCAACATCGTTGGCATCCACAAATCTCTATAATGTCTTTCTTTCATAATCGTCTCTTAATAATAAATTTCGTGACAGAATAACAACCAGTCCTCGTCAAATGTTTTTTTTCTTGCAACTCACCTTTTAAAGTCAAACACCCTTTTCCAATATGTTTCCAATTATTCAAAAGTCATTGCTGGTCAACTTGAGTAGAAAACACACCACAAAAAGTCATGTTAACATCTAAAATAAAAAATAATTTTATTTTTTTTTCGCGTTAGTTGTCAGTGCGGTTTCATGATTTTTGCTTATTTTCCAGATGAACAATGATAACAACGAGTCCTCGACAATCTCCACTGAAAATCATTCTTCTTTCATTGACATCGAAATTGGCCCGCAATGTGTTAAAAATGATATATCTGAACCCGAACTGGTCGCCGTTATAATACTGGAGCGAAAAGTGTTTTTCGATAGAAATTTTGTTTGTAATGTTTGTTTCGGTACATTCCCTTCAACTCAATCCCTCTTTAATCATACAAATTGTGAAAATGAGTCAAAATGTTACACAATTAATACAAAAGATAGATCGAATGTTAAAAAGACATTCGATTGCGTTCAATGTAATTACAAATCAGCAAGATCTAGAGAGCTTAAATTACATATTATGTCGCATAATAATGACAAACCATTCAAATGTGACATTTGCGAATATAGATCCGTACGCTCGGGTGATTTGAACAGGCACAAACGTTCGCATTCCGTCGTCAACTCCTACAAATGCAGCATATGTGAATTTAATTGTGCGCTAGCGTCCGATTTAAAAGCCCACAATTTAAGCCATACAGGAGAAAAACAATTCAAATGTATTCATTGCAATTTTGTGACAGCTATAGCTTACAGCTTAAAAACGCATTTGCTTTCACACAGTGACGATAAACCTTTTAAATGCACGGAATGTGATTATAAATCTGTCAGGTCAAGGGAGCTGAGACTGCACGCTATGGTACACAGCGGTGTTAAACCTTTTCAGTGCCAACTCTGCGACTATAAATCGGCGCGTTCCGGTGATTTTAACAGGCATAAATTGTCACACAGTGGTGAGAAACCTTTTAAATGTACGAATTGTGACTGTGGTTTTGCCCAACAACACGATCTGAAAAGACACATGACGTCACATGCGACAGAAGAGATGTTCAACTGTCAATTTTGCAGTTTTACATCAATCGTTACCATGGAAATAACAAAACATAAAAATTCGCATAGAAATAAAGATATTTCATGTAATTTATGTCAATATAAAACTAAACGGTCATTTAATATGAAAAAGCATTTAATGTCCCATACAGGTGACAAACCATTCAATTGTGACATATGTCCCTTTAAGACTGCTGTATCCGGTAACCTAAAAAAGCACAAAATGTCCCATTCGGGAGAAAAACCCCTAAAATGTAACATCTGTAACTATAAATGCATACGGGCTATCAATTTAAAGACGCACAAGATGTCCCATGACGGGGAAAAACCTTTCAAATGCAAAATTTGCGAATACAGATCCGTGCGTTCGGGTGATTTAAAACTGCACACGATGTCGCATACGGGTCAGAAGCCTTTCAAGTGCGAGACGTGCAGCTATAAATCTGCTCGCTCTTGCGATTTGAAGAAACACAGAATGACGCACACTGGTGAAAAGCCGTTCAAATGTACGGAGTGTGATTATGTTTCGGCGTACTCCAGTAATTTGAATATACATAAAAAATCGCATACAAACAGCCCTAGTATTAAAATTGAGATACTATCCTGAACTGTATCCGTAAATCGAATTTAATTTGAACTGGTTTTGGCACTACAGCATGGTTATGCCAACGCGCCAAATATTTTTATTGCTAAAGTAAAACGAGATAAACTCGATGATAAATAATGTATCAGTCTTTGCCGGGAATCGAACCCGGGCCCACCTGTTCGTTAGGACAAAGCTTTTGCCACTGGACCACAAGGAAAGTCGAGGACTGCCTGTGTAAATATATATCCACTTTGAAGCACAGCAAATGAACTTATTTGTCTCTACTTTTGAGGAGAGTCATAAAACAAGCATCACCAATCTTTAAAAACGACTGTTTTGCTCGGCTTTTTTCTCACCATGTCCGCTCCCGAAGTGGAACATATGCACTTCTCACAAAATTATTATCCCAGCACGAAATCTCAATGTTTTAATACACAGAGAAACATGGAAATATAAAAAAATAATTATTCACAAATATTGTTTTTCTATCCTTGTCCGCTCCCGATGTAGAGGGTTTAACTTTTTTTATGATGGATTTTAACATAACTTTTTCCAATCGAGTCCATACATATGTTTGAATGAATTTAATATGCAAAAGGGTGAAATAGAATGCAAAAACCGTAGAAACACAGTGATTGGCGAGTTTGATTCCGTCAGGATTGCGTGAATATTTAAGAGGACAAGTTGTATTTTTCATTTGCGAGACTTAATTAATGAATAATTATCAATTTTTATATGAAATTTATTTAGAAAGATACGTAAAAGCATAATACATTTTTTTTATTTCAATTGTTCTCAAAAAAGCCCCTAGGGCATTTTTGTCAAGTGTTGTTGAATGGCTTTTCAACTAAATCAGTGATGCACGAATTGTGACTCACTGGCCACATGCTGCCCTCAATGACATTTCATGCTGCCCACAACGACAAATTACCTTTTTGTTCAGACGATGAAAAAACAATATATTTTTTTAACCATATCCGCTCCCAATTTGAAGCAGACGAACTCCTCACGGAGCTTTGCCCGATACATATTTTTCTACGAAAACTGATTGTTACCCAGTTGCTCAACCTCCCTTTTTCGAAGAGAGTAAGAGATGGAAAGGATACGAGGACTAGTGGTAAGCTTATCGCTCTTTGGGATAGGAAATTTGGAAAGGTATTTTCAGCAACAAAAACACCGAAGCGTTTAAATAGATTTATCGACTGAAAAAAAAAGAAAAGTCCGCTCGTATCGGAAATCAAACCCAGGCAGTCCGGCACGCAAGCTAACAATGTTGTCACTGCACCACTATAACAATGTAAAACAATGAAATTTTCAATTATATATACATTAAAAATATCGATAATTTATTCAGTTTTACCCATGCGGCCCTCGAACTATTTGAGAATAGATTATTATTATTTTCAAAATATATCCGAATGCTTGGTTTAATGTCTTGTTGTCTATGATCTCATCTTTATAATTATATTGTCTATGAAGCAACTTCAGTTTGACTAAGTACATATTACACCAGTCTATGGGTCGGCCAAAACGTCATCTTGACTTATTAATGTAGTAATAAAGAAAAAAAGGTCAAGATGGATATCAAAGTTGAATTGGAAGAGGAATCATCAATCCCAAATAAATCGTTCCTTGATGTTAACTCCCAGAATAAAACCAATGGATGTCTTTTCACTGACAGGCGATACGATGCAGTTGTGAAGCAAGAGGTATTGGATGAAGAATTTCAATGCCAGAAGAAACAGGTTCTAATTTCAAATTGTCTATTTTAGTTTGTGAAGGGTTGTATTTAAATTTAAGTGGTATTTTATTGATTGTTTTCGTCTTAAACACTTAAATTGTGCTGCCATAGTAAAAAATAGTGTCTTGTCATAGACAAACGGAATGAATATTAATAATTAAATATTTTTAGTGTGGACTTATTCCACATAAAATTACTAGATCAGGACCGGTTTCGCTCATAGCGAGCATTGTAAATTGATAAAAAATATAAATACATAGCGATATTTTAACAAAGTTAAGCAAGACTTACTAGGAGGGCTGTCGGAGTCGGACTTTTTAGACCGACTAAAAAGGTTAATATCGTCACTTTTTTCCCCTAATTTTCCTATTTATGTGTATTCAATTGAATATCAACTTTACCAATGCGGCCAAAAGTCAAATTTGACATATTAAATGCAAAATAAAAAGTTCAAACTTTTCAAAATTTCCGACTCCGAGTACGATTCCGGCCAAAACGCCGCGACGACTCCGACTCCAGCCAAAAAGCTCTGACTTCACGACTCCAACTCCGGATTCACAGCTCTTCTTACTAGGTATGACATCAATTGGTGCTTTTTTTTCTGCACAAGGTGTATTATAACTAAAAGGTGTATAAAAAGTTCTACCTGCTTTTGATCCTGTTTTGAAATATGAACGTTTGAAATTTCCATTGATCATACTATTCACTTGTAACAATGACCAAGTACAATTTGTTCAAATGTTTCTAATTACTTATTTTAAGCATATTTTTTTGAAACTCAATCCATTTTACTGAAAAATAATGATCTTAATTATGTCAATCTTCGAAATTTATCAAATTAATTCAGTAAAAAAGTGTGCAGATGAAATCTGCAATTCTGCTTTCTCTGTAGTTCAATAATACATGATTCTGAAGCCGTAAAAGACCACAATTTAAATTAGAACCTTTTCAAAGTAAGCTAACGAAGTGTTAAATTTTATAATGTTTTCAGTTGAACCCTAATTCCTTACCGCAAGACCTCTCATTGAATTCGCTGGATATAAAACAGGAAGAAGAAGAAGAAGAATCTTTTGGATTCAAGAAGAGTAAAAACGACTTCTCTTGTGGTGAAGTTCCTTTGAAAGTTCTTAAAATTGAATTCGACGAATTTTCAAATACAGAATCCACTTCGGAACAGGTGAATAAGCATTTTTTTTTTATAATATATAATTTTAGAAGGAAAAGCAATGAAGGGATGGCGAAATATGTAGCTATTATTTTATGATTTTTTAACCTTTCCTTTACGGTTCCGAAAAATACGACTTTCCCAATAATAGACATACTTATTGATGAAGTAGGCATTTACTTGGTAGAACTCAATTATAATACGGTAAGAAAAATAGCAATGTATTTTAGTTCTACATAATTTATTATATATATTTGTTGATAGATATTTCGGCTTACGCCTTGAAGTCTCGAACGGATAGTTCTGACGAAGGCGTAAGCCGAAATAGCTATCAACAAATATATAAAATAATTTATGTAGAATTAAAATACATTGTTATTTTTCTTAGCGTATGGGCATACTTCTTTCGGCTAGTTCCATTTTCCTTGAGAATTTAGAATTTTGACTGAGGGTGTTTGATGGAATTTTAATATTAAATTTGAATTGTTTGAATTTTGTACTTTGCCATGAGTTTTGTCGCTAACGACCCGGGATTCGCCTTTCGGCATTTTCAGGCATTTCAAGCGCACGGATGTAAGTAAGTGTAAGTGTGAATTAATAATTAATGATGGTTAGTGTTTGAATTATAAATAAATGGTACAGTGGAACCCCGATCTTACGTTCTCGCATTATACGTTTTCCCACGTGGTGCGTTCATTTTCTAAAGTCCCGGCATTTAGTTCATGTGTAAAAATTTGCCGCATTCATTGTTTCCCGCATTTAACGTTTGTTTTATACGATCCCTTGAAAAACGTAGAATCGAGGTTTCACTGTAGTCCTGTCCTAAGCCTCGTATCCTCTCCATCCCTACTCTCTTTGAAAAAGAGAGGTTGAGAAACTGAGTAACAAGCAGTTCTTGTAGAAAAACATATGTTGAGATAACTTCCGTGAGAAGTCCGTATGCTCCAAGTTGGGAGCGGACATGGTTAAAAAAAAATATATATTTAAAGGTGTACAAAAATGGTGAGTTTGGAAAATGAAGTTTTTCATATAAAATTTTAAATAACTTTGATTATTCCACGTATTGCAATACGTGGAATAATCAAAGTTATTTAAAATTTTATATTAAAATGAACTTCCACAAAGTTACCGCCGAAACCATCGAAAATATGAAGTTTTTCGTTTCAATTTGGTAAACTATTAAGCCGAGCCCTGTTAGTCTCTAATATTTCTTGATAGAACAATTTTAATTCGTAATTGAGGGGCGTAAAAGCATAACCGCCTCTATCCATATATTATCATTTTTGAGATAATGATTGATTAATGATCCGGTTCTTACGTTCTATGCCCTGCAATCTTCAAACCAACGAAAAATTATCTTTAAGCCATTTAAAATTGACATCGAAAATGACGATCAAATGCATAACCGCCTCTCTCCACCATATGTGGAGTTCAAAACCGCCACAATCTAAATGCACGAATCACGAGCCAAGAAACACTGACCTACCGCCCTATCACCATACAAACGTTTTGTGTTCCCTTTGCAAATTATTCTAATATTTTACTTGAAGATTAGAATCGTTTTTTTCGTTTGCTGAACAACTTGACTTTGTGGAGAGAGGCGGTTATGCATTTAAACCCCTCAATTATGCTATAAACAGATGCCTCAGTCTTAATAGAATGACATTATTTACGATACTACGATCAAAAATCCCGTCATGGAAATGAACAAAATTCAAACAAATCAAATTTGATAGTTGAATGGGGCGGCAGGTTTATAAATTCTTTCCTGCCATTAAATGGCGCATGGAAATCACCAGCGGTCTGGTTGTGAATCATTGGACCAGCCAGTTTGCTTCTGGCCATGGTGGTTTTGCTGCCAAGCTCTTCAGGCTTGGCCGGATGGTAGATGGGCCGACATGTAGATGCGGCGATATAATGGATGCTGATCACATTCTATGGATTTGTCCTTTTATGTCCTCTGAGCGGGAATATTTACTCAAGTTGGTCCGACCAGCTGTCGGGCCAGTTGGCCACGCCGACTTGGTAGCCAATAAAAATAATTATTTGGCCTTCAGCAAATTTGCGGCGTCATACGGTGCAAGGACGGATCTATTCGTACAGGTCCGTAACCGGCCTCTGTTGATTGCATTAATGACAGCATTAAATAGCATTTCTAGAATCAGTAATGTATAGAGTTTGCTAATTATTTAGAGTCAGTAATGCACACTTGAGTGCCTTGGCCTCCAAGTCCTGGGTAAATGCTCCCGAGACAACTCCATACTAGCAAACAGAACAGATACGCTTAATGTTGTTACGCCACGGGACACGATCGCTGATACCGAATGTAAGGCCGTGGCGGGTGGTGGTTGGGAGTAGTTTAGTTGAATTCCATCAAGCACTCTCAGTCGAGGTCCTAAATTGGCTCAAATCAGGTTGATTGATTCAAGTTAAAGTCAAAATGTTCTTATATTTGATGTTTATTTTCATGTGAATATGAAAAATGTCAGCTCGCTATCAACTAATTCAACTCCAAAGATGGCCCGTCAGTCGCTGAGTACCAGAAGTTCTACATATTGTCTTATTGATAGGTTCGTCTGTTTTGGTGTCTGGAGCAAGTGTTTAAATTATGAATGCTTCCAGTTGAACCCAAGTTCCTCTCGACCAGACTTCTCATGGAACTCGATGAATATTAAACAGGAAGAAGAAGAATATTTTAGCCCGAAGAAGAATGAAGATGACTTCACTTGTGGTGATGGTCCTTTGCAAATACTCAAGGTCGAATTCGATGAGTTTTCAAATTCTGGAGCGAAAGAAGCTACACAGGTACTGATCTCTCATTTACTTACATTCTTACAAAAATGACGCTTGAAATATGTAAGGTAACATCAGACATGTTGTCAATTCATAAGTAGTGTCCGGCAAATCATTATGCAAGATTATTGAGTTGAACAGCTGCAAATTAGGAAATTTTATTTTTAAAATCTTTGGCCCATTTTTGGATGAACAGATATATGAATAAGCAAAATTGCCGATTTCAATGCACACATCCAAGTCACTCTTTGGTGCGGACTCCGTTCTGGTTGAATCATCAGTCCGTACTTCTTTCAAAACGAAACCGAGTTTGCCATTACCGTCAACGAAGAGCGCTACAGATCGATGATAAGCAATTAATTTTTAACCCAGATACCCAAGTATGTCTATTGAAGTTGCTTGATAGAATTTTAGTATCAAAATGAATCGTTTGAATTTTCTACTTTTCTACGAGTTTAATTAGTCAAATGCCTGAAGATGCCGAAGACGAAACCTGGATCAATTCATAGAAAAGTTCAAATGATTCAAACCATGATTACATTGGTTTTCAACAAGATGGCGTGTGGCACAAAGCACATGCAACGATGGAAATTTTTCTAGAGCGAATTTCCTTGTTGAAATTTCAACAATCTAATTTACGTTATTTTTAGTACTTATTTCACATTTAATTTATAAGATCAGGACAGGTTGTAATATCAATTGTTTTTCATACCTTGTAAGTCTAGCTTTTTTAATGCGTCAATATCGCAGTATCTTTGTATTTATTTTCAGTCGATAATGCTCGAAAATCTTGAGTGAAACCGGTCCTGATATTTTTACTGTTATTTGGTATACGAACTCAATTATGTCTTAGTATAATGCCATTCCACCAGGTATTGACAGTGAACACTTAATATATTTGGTACAGTGAAACCCCGATTCTACGTTTTTCAAGAGACCGTATAAAACAAACGATGTATGCGGGAAACGATGAATGCGTGAAAGTTTTACACATGAACTATATGCCGGGAAAATGAACGCATTACGCGGGAAAACGTATAGTGCGAGAACGTTAGATAGGGGTTCCACTATAATATGTCGGTCCCTGTGGTCTAGTCGCAAGAGCTTTGTCGTAGCGATTTGGAGACCCGGGTTCAATTCCCGGCAAGGTCAGATTTTTTCAATTGAAAAAGAGGAATCTTGGGCTGGGTGTATGTTATTTATCGTTGATTTTGTGCACAACTGATTTATTACTTATCATCGAGTTAATCTCGTATGACTTTCACAATTAAGAATATTTGGCGCATTGGCGTAAGTTGTAATGCCAAATATTTAAAAAAAATTAAAAAAAAAAAAAAAATATGATTTGAATAGATTTGTGCTTAAATTTTAATTTAATCTAAGATTATAGCTGCTGTTTAAGGCGTCTATGAGAGACACGTGTTTCGTTTATCGTCAAAATATCATTCGATGAATTATTTACTGACTGTTTGCTTATTTTTAGGTACCAGCAGTCCAGAGTTCTTCTCATTTCAAACCAAGCTTCAGCTATCCCGAAACAAAATTATCAGATGCAGATAGAGAGATTGACATCGAGAAATTCGATGTCAAAAGAGAGATTACAGGACATCAGCAAGTTGTAGTGGTTATAACATTAGAAAAAAGACTATTCAATGATAGAAACTTTGTTTGTAAAGTTTGCTACGATATATTCTCATCGATTAGTTTACTAAATAATCATCGAAAGTTTCATACGAAATCCAAATCACACTTTGATACGACGAATACAAAACATCGCTTCAAATGCGACGAATGCGACTACTCATCTGTGAAGATGAATCATTTAAAAAGCCACAAAATGAGACATTTAGGTGAAAAACCGTTTTCTTGCGATCAGTGTGATTTAAAATTTGCACAGTCACAGAATTTAAAAAGGCACAAACTTACGCATTCGAATGAGAAACCATTCAAATGCGTTCAATGTGATTACACGTCGTTTCAGGCTATCTCTTTAAAACAACACAAAATGATACATTCAGGTGAAAAGCCATACAAATGTTCAATATGTAATTTTAAATCTGCTTGTAATAAAAGTCTAAATGCACACAAAGCGACGCATTCAAATGAAAAACTATTCAAATGCGACGAATGTGATAACAAATTCTCACATTCTTACACTTTAAAAAGGCACAAAATGTTACATTCAGGTGAAAAGCCATACGGGTGCACTATCTGTGACTATAAAACTGCTCATTTTGCTCTTTTAAGGTTACATAAAATGACACATTCGGGTGTAAAACCGTTTACGTGCGATCTTTGTGATTATACATGCTCACGGGCTGATCATTTGAAAAGACACAATATGAAACATTCGGGTGAAAAGCCATTCGAATGCGATTCGTGTGAGTACAAATGCTCTCGTAATAGTCATTTGAAATTGCACAAGTTGACGCATTCGAATGAAAAACCGCACGCATGCGGTCAATGCGAGTTTAAATCCGCCCATAAGAGTAGCTTGAATGCTCACCAAAAGATACATTTGAATGGAAAATCGTTAAATGTTGCCACCAATGTCATAACACATCTTCAAGCAAACGTTTTAATACAACCAAAAAATGAGACTTTCGAGTGAAAAACCTGAAAAAAAATGTTTTTTCCGTTTTTGTCACTGTTAACCAGAGTTTAAACTTTTGGCATCTTCATGCATTTCAAGTGTATGAATTTACTTGAACTTAGTTGAAAACAGAATGAATTTATTTTATTTCCTCCATATCCGCTCCCAAATTGGAGCACATGGACTCCTTAGGGAGCTTGTCTCAATATAGTCTTTTTCAGTGACAACTTCTTACTCAGTTGCTGAACCCTCTTATTAAAGAAAGAAGGGATTGAAAAGATACGAGGAATAGTGGTAAGCTTATCGCTCTCACTGCGTGCTTTCCTTTTTTGGGATCGGAAATGTGGGAAGGGATTTTTAAAAGCGCAGAATAAATTTATCGACCGAAAAATTCTGTTCGTACCGGGAACCGAACCCTAGTAGTCCGACACGGTAGCCAGCGACGTTGATCACTGACCACAAACCGAGCAATATAAATTCGTGTTTTAAAAATGCCTAAAGATGCCGAAAGGCGACACCTAGGTCGTTAGCGATATAGCTCAGAAAAGAACAAGATTTCATTCCACCGAGAACCTTCAGTCAAAATTCTAAATTGACCATTGGGCAATCTTGCCTGGAATAATTTAAATTTTATTCGTTTGTTAAATGAAAAATATATTTGGCATTACAGCTGTAATGCCAATGTGATAAATATTTTTATTTGGGGTAGTCATACGAGATCAGAGAGTCAAAAAGAATTCAAATATCCAAGATCTCTTTTTCAATGGAGAAAATTGACCTTGCCGGGAATTGAACCTGGGCCCACCTGATCGCTAGGGTAAAACTCTTGCCACTAGACCATATGAATTTATGTATTGTAGCAATGTTTTTCCGATTGAAATAATGTATTTGTTTTGATTTTGTATGAATTTTGTTTGGTTTCGCCATACGGCATCTTCAGGCATTCCAAGTGCACGGATAAAGTACATCCGTGCACTTGGAATGCCTGAAGATGCCGAAAGGCGAAACCCGGGTCGTTAGCGACAAAACTCATGGAAAAGTACAAAATTCAAAGAATTTAAATTTGATATGTATTAAATTTAAAAAAAAACCGCATAAATTTGAAATTGCACAAATTTGGTTGTTGTCACTTTAACAACATGGCTGGAGGACTTATTTAAAGATACATAAAGAGATAAAATTTGAAAATAAACAAAATGAAACATTTTAATATAAATAATTATTAATGAATAAATAATTCTCATTATCATGTGTTCATTTTTTTCCCTCTTTTTTATCCATTATATCTCCTGTTATTTTTAAATACTGGACATGATTATTTTTATAAACATAGTTCTAACGAAGGCGTAAGCCGAAATAGCTATCACCAAATATATAAAATAATTTATGTAGATTTAAAATACATTGTTATTTTTCTTACCGTATTATAATGGAGTTCTACCAAGTAAATGCCTACTCAATCAAGGATCTCATTTAAATAAACTAAAATCCTCGAGTCTCATGTGAATGTGCTATTTTCGTAAAATTAGGTTCAAGTTTTTAGAAATAAATAAAACTCTTAATAAAAAAGAAATATTATTAAATAATATTCTTAAAAGGACAGGTTGCTTGCCATTACTAACATTGTTTCCAATTAATAACATTAATCAATACTTGGTGGAAAGGCATTATAGTATAAATAATAACACATTTTTAGTACTTTTTTCACATGAGATTTATTTCATCAGGACCGGTTTCGCTCATGGTGAGCATTATCAACTGATCAGTTTATAATGCTCGCCATGAGCGAAACCGGTACTGATGAAATAAATCTCATGTGGAAAGAGTACTAAAAATGTGCTATTATTTTTATTATAATGCCTTTCCACCAAGTATTGACAGTGAACACCTTAAAAGTGACTAACCTATCTGATTGAATTCAGCTCATTAGTTTAAAAGACCGTACCAGTGGTCTAGTGGCAAGAGCTTTGTCCTAGCGATCTGGAGACCCGGGTTCAATTCCCGGCAAGGTCAGATTTAAGATTTAAGTAAAGAGTTCATATGCTCAATATAGGGAGCGGACATGGTTAAAAAAAATAAAGCATTTCAAAATGCGAGCAATCTGTTTTATTAGGAAATTATGTTATAAAAAAATATTTATAAAATTATAATAACGCCCATATCAATGACTTTAAAAGTAATTTTGTTAATTACACTTTTGGCTGAAAATGACTTCATAATGGCATCATTACAGCCAAAACTTATTCGAGTGCATCGTAAAAGCGTTATAGGAAAATTTGATAAATCCACTGTCGTTCTAAGACCTACTCTGCTAATTATCCAACTCCACCATTTTATATTGTCACTTGTCATCCATTAGTTGTTTTTCAGCGGTATTACAAATAAATTGTATGAAAGTCCTATTTGACATTTTCCCGATTGGTTTGAAAATACTATAATATAGTAAAACCTCCGTTAACACTATGGTCAGGACCGTGTTATATGAAGTAGTGTAAACGGGGGTTTGAATTTCATACAAAATAAGTGATTTCGTTTTTTTCCATGAAAAATGCAAACTAAGATTATATATTAGTTTTGCAAATAAAATATATGAACAAAATATTTACGTAGATATTCGGTTGCAAGGTGATAAAATGAAGCGCCCGCAAAATGCTGCACACAGACAATCGGCGAGCTGTGCGTGTATTGTCTGGCACGTGTTGATTGAGTGTATGCACCGTAGAGACGGCCAGCCGTTTGGCTGTGTGTGTGCAACCGGAATGACAGCCGGTAACGTCACATAGCAACGACAATGGAATGCGACCGTGCTATCGAGGGATTTGCGGCGAATATTTTCGGCGAGTGTGTTATACGGGGTAGTGTTATCGGAGGTTTGACTATAATCAGTTTTGACCCTCCTCTCCTGCACAATTGACAAAAATGGAGATAGCAAATTTACTCTTTAAGCCATCGATATTAAACACTTCAATCCATTTTTTTTATAAATATACAAGAATGGATACATTTTTAATTAACGCTTTCAATGCTGAACTTTTTTTTGGTATGAAAATAGACACGCTAGGCGTGTTTTTAGAAACCTTAATTAAAAAAAAATCTTCATTTTCTACGAATTAGTTTTATTTCTTCTTTAGATATAAAGTACCATTAGTTGACCTTTTGAGAATAAAATGACCCAAAATAAGAAATGCAGATGCGGGATTGCTTTAAATTGTAAATTTCAGACAAGTGAAGGCATCTGTGGTCGGAGTGAGCCACTAACACATCACCATAAAGCCAATGGAGTGCCAGGGTGGCCATTTGAAAACAACACCTAGTGAGGAAAGTGTATTGGTACCTTGTTCCTGAACCACCCATTGCTACTCGATTCAACCAAGAGTGGTGTGACAGAAAGCGCTGAGGCAATTATGACAGAAAGTTTACTATAATGGTCAACTACTGAAACAAAAACATGACTTCAAATAATTGATTACAACTTTTTTTAAACAGGCCCTTTCGTAATTTTTGATACATCATAAAGGGTATTTCAATAGGGACGCTCAAAATATGTTACTTTGGCCTGCTGAGTAGATTATTCATTGTTTAGTCGCCAAATTTGAGTCAACCAGTTTGGTAAATAATCGGCCAACACCTACCTACCTGTACGTCATCAAAATACAATATCTGGTGAAAACATTGCTGCTGTGTGTGAAAGTGAACAGGAAAACCCAAGGCAGCTTATTTCTCGTTGTTCAGAAGAAATTGGCTTTTCTGCGACTTCAACTTGGCGAATTTTGAATCGGGCCTTATGTCTGCACCCGTATAAAATCCAACTAACCAAGCTTATTTTGACATTTACCTAAGTGTCCAAGTTTTTTTTTTGATCACTTTGGTAATCAAACACATCGCAAGTGAAAGGTTTTTATTGCAAATGTGTCTTATTATGTATTTTCATATCACGTTTGAGCTTAGATTTAAAATCACATTGTAAGCATTTGTGCGATTTGTCAATCAAATGACTAGCCTTATGCCTCTTCAAGCCATTCTTGTTCACATATTTGCTATCACATAAATCGCACGAAAACAGGTTTTCCCCCGAATGCGTCTTTTTATGGCTCTCCAATCCATAACGCCTCAAACTTGTAAAATCACACGCGTCGCAAGCGAACGGTTTTTCCCCTGAATGTGTCATTCTATGAACTTTCACGTATTGCTTTCGTGCAGATGTATACTCGCACAGATCGCACGAGAATGGCTTTTCAACTGAATGTGTAATTTTATGGTATTTCAAGTTTATCGAATCGGCTGTCTTAAAATCGCACACATCGCAAGCGTACGGTTTTTCACCGGCGTGATGTAATAAGTGGACAATCAGGCATCGTTTTTTTGCACACGAGTAACCACACTTGCCGCATTTGAATTTTTTATCACGTGTATGTTTCATTTCATGTCTTGTCAAGTTTTTCTTAACACAACTTTTATAATCGCACTGATTGCAAGCGTATGTCTTTCTAACAGCATGCGTCAATAAGTGCATAATCAAATTATGTTTATGCGCGGTTTTAAAACCACATGTATCGCATTCGACTATCTTTTTCTCACGTGAATGTGTCATTTTGTGTCTTTTCAAGATAGGTACAGTTTTAAATTTGTGATCACATAGATCGCAAACGAATGGTTTGTCTTTCGAATGTTTAGTTTGATGACATTTCAATTGGTAAATATAATCACATGTATAATCACATTCCTCGCACTTTAAACTACTTTTACGAGGTTCTAATTTCAATCTTACATTCTTCTCTTTAATACATTTCATATTTGTGCTAACATCCGACTTAAAATCGGATTTTAAATGAACATTTCGATGAATCACGAGTGACCGATTCGACGGGAATATATCAAAGCAAACACTGCAAACAAAGTTTCTTTCATTGGGCACCATTTTTTCTGCAGTTATAACAGGCACAGCGGGCTGACGTGTCGATATCTCTTTTTTGACATCAAATTCTTCGATTGTTATTTCTTCATACGATTCTGTCGATTTTGGACGGGAATCATAAGAGCCAGGGACAGCAAAAGATGAAGTCGCGGCTGATGGAATCTGAAATGAATGAATGGCATTACAGCTGAGGCCAGTATTTAAAAATACTGCCAGGTGAATACAGTGAAACCCCGATTCTACGTTTTCCAAGGGACCGTATAAAACAAACGATTAATGCGGGAAACGATGAAAGCGGGAAAGTTTTATATATGAACTAAATGCCGGGACTATAGAAAATGAACGCACAAAGCGGGAAAACGTATAATGCGAGAACGTAAGATCGGGGTTTCACTGTACAGTGAAACCCCGATTCTACGTTTTCCAAGGGACCGTATAAAACAAACGATTAATGCGGGAAACGATGAATGCGGGAAAGTTTTATATATTAACTAAATGCCGGGACTATAGAAAATGAACGCACAAAGCGGGAAAACGTATAATGCGAGAACGTAAGATCGGGGTTCCACTGTACAGTGAAACCCCGATTCTACGTTTTCCAAGGGACCGTATAAAACAAACGATTAATCCGGGAAACGATGAATGCGGGAAAGTTCAATCACATTAGAAATTTTCAAATATGTCAATCGAGTGAGTTCTGACAAAATCAACTTTTATTCATAAAATATAGTATTCGTCTGAACTCACTCACGTCAATATGAAATATGTCGACATCCGAAGCAATGCCGCTTAAAATTGTTAAAGCTCTTCCCAGTGGCATTCCCATTGGCAGATTGGTTCTACCCCTTGGAAGAACAAACAACTCAGTTCACAATTTCTCAAAAAATTATCAGGGACATTCAATTAAACATTCTCAAGAATGTTGTGAGACGACCAGGGTTCCTTTTCCATCTGACTGGCGTCAGACAGCATCCTTCCACGGCGTTCGGAGACGGAACTTAGGGATAGGATGGGAGGAAAGGTATCTCGCAAAGATTTCAAACGGTATTCAATTGACCGCACTCTATCTGAGAGTGGGCTAGTTTATTGTTCAAACTATTATATTGTCGGTTACAAACTACAGATACAGTTGCCGTTGAGACTATATTTCAAAGCGCAAGACCAGAACGATTAGAAGTTAGGTACTTCCTGCCTGTCCGAGGCAGAAGGGCTATATGCAGATTACGGCTGACAACTATGACTCTCTAATTACGACTAATAAGGACTACTGACTTGGCGGTTTTTTGACAGCCATATTTTTTCCCCATTATTCTAGTATGAAAAAGTGCTCGACCAATCGACGCAAAGCATTCTGGCCTGAACTGTTTTCAACCAATCACAGCGAAGCCGTCGCGAATGAGTCGGTTGCATGATTTTATAACATTTTTAATGCATTTATTCGCGTGATATTAATCGTTTAGGTCTTATTATCATTGATTGAGGTGATAAATAAGATCGTCCGAGAGAGTTCTGATACCATACAACATCATGCGGTATCAGTGAGAATTCTCATTTTGGCCTCGGATAAGTCGAAAGAAATATGTGGCCAGGTACATTTCTCTTCGAGTATTCAAACCATTGAACGTGAGCATACAAATTACAGGACATGCATATTGCATGATACAACAAGATGACATTATTAAGTCATTTTCAGCTAAAAGTGGAGTTACCAAAATTACATTTTAAAACATCGACATGTCACTGACAGCTAAAATATAAAAGACAATTCAATCAATTTACCTCGTCGATCATTTCAGTTTTCACAATCGCTTCGAATCCCCAGTCAGTGAAGAGACCTTCGTTTGTTTTATTCCGGTAATTATCGCAATTAGAAGTTGTCTCTGGTATCATTAAAAAGCCTTCAAGTTCTGGTTTAGTATCCATCTTGATCCGTTTTTTGTATATCACAGCGAATAGAGCAGCTGACGTTTTACCCGAACCATAGACAAGTATACTTTACGTAACTATATACGCTTCAATGATAATATAATTATATTCGGTCTGTTATCATAGACAATACATTTTTTTTTTTTTTAAAGAAAAAAATATTTGGCATTTTAGCTTACGCCAATGCGCCAAATATTCTTAATTGTGAAAGTCATACGAGATTAACTCGATGGTAAGTAATGAATCAGTTGTGCACAAAATCAACGATAAATAACATACACCCAGCCCAAGATGTTTTTTTTTTAATTGAAAAAATCTGACCTCGCCGGGAATTGAACCTGGGTCTCCAGTCGCTAGGACAAAACTCTTGCCACTTGACCACAGGGACCGACTACATAATAGTGTATTGATTGAGTTAGTCATTAACTTGGTAGAACTCCATTACAATTAGGGCTGTGGAGTCGGTCTCCGACTCCGACTCCACAGCCCTAATTAAAACATAGCCACCCAAATTACAACGTATTTTAGTTCTATAATAAAGGATATCGACTGAGGGTGCTCGATAGATTTCAATATCAAATTTGAATTGCTTAAATTTTGTACTTTTCCATAAGTTTTGTCGCTAACGACCCGGGTTTTACCTTTCGGCATATGTTATTATCTGGTCATTGGTATTTGCATTCTACATTTTTAAAAATCCCGTTTATTATAGCAAACCCACTTAATTGATTGAAATTCGTTTACATCTAATTTTCGCTAATTTATATTTTAATATCAATTTAACTTATTGAAACTGTGAACTGCGCGTCCGTTCAAGTACATCCGTGCACCTGAAATGGCTGAAGATGCTGAAAGGCAAAACCCGGCTCGTAAGCGATAAAACTCATGGAAAAGTACAAAATTCAAGCAATTCAAATTCGAAGTTGAATGGCTTATTTAGCTTGTGTTGTTACATTTTAAGATATAAACATTTTCATGAATGTATTATAATGAAGTTCTACCAAGAAAATGCCAACTCAATCGATACAGAGGTACTTGGTCAATGAACTATTGCACATAACGCACTGCTGGCTTCAGACCAACTTCAACGCCTTTTCACCCGAATGTCTCATTAGGTGTCGCTTCAATTTAGCTTTTTACGACCTTTTCTTCCCCCCCCCCCCCACAGTTCATTTCTTCTCTGTCTAGTATACCGACTCCAGATCAAGACAACAGAAGAAAAAGAAGAATCAGGACCACAGAAGAAAAGAAGTAGACGAATCCTAGAGGACTTCCAGAACGTATGGGACACTGACGATTGACCTCCTCTCGCTTATCTCGCATGCATGTATTTTAATCCCTTGAGGTTATTGCATCACAAATCAGTGTCACCACTTTCAAGAGATTTATTTATTAATTTAAGAAAAAGCAAATTATGGCATTACAGCTGATGCCAATGCGCCATGTATTTGACAAATATAAATACGTGTATTTATATATACATACATGTAAATACATAATATTAATCATTAATTAATTAAAAACAAGATGAAAACATTGTAGTCATAAAAACAGAGAGAAAAAAAAATTATTAAATCATATTAGAAATTTTGAAAGATGTCAACCGAGTGAGTTCTGACAAAATCAACTTTTATTCATAAAATATAGTATTCGTCTGAACTCACTCACGTCAATATGAAATATGTCGACATCCGAAGCAATGCCGTTTAAAATTGTTAAAGCTCTTTCCAGAGGCATTCCCATTGGCAGATTGGTTCTACCCCTTGGAAGAACAAACAACTCATACTCACGATTCCTCAAAAAATTATCAGGAACATTCAATTTAACATTTTCAAGAATGGTGGAATTCTCATTTTTGCCTCGGATAAGCCGAAAGAAATATAATGCCAAGTACATTTCTCTTCGAGCATTCAAACTATTGAAAGTGAGCATGCTTGAGAGAAAGTCTGTTGGATAAAGCCATGGGTAGTACCCATATGTCCTCAAATAGAGAATTCTCAAAAATTTCTTCTGAACCCTCTCCACCATAAGAACACATTTCGCACCCCTCGGTGCCCAAACAATCGATCCACTCTCAAGTCGGCTTCGAACCAAAGAATTATACATTAGTATCAAAATTTTTACTCCTGGAAAGACCCTGGTAGTGCGGAGGATAAAGCCCAACATCACATCTCCTTATCATCACCATTTCATCGCTATTCACCACTATCACAATTTTTTTGAACTTATTTTTATGTTATTATTAAAAAAACGCGAAACGCAACCGCCAAAAGACGAAAGGAAAATGAAGGTTTACCACCTTCGGTCCCCCACATAGCGAGAATATAAATCACTGCCTTTTTTTTATTATTTTTATTCAATTACTTTTACTTGCAAATGGTGTTTGGGAAAAACTCTAAAAACAGCTTAATTTTTATTGTTTTCATTCTAAAATGTCGTTGGGTAATTTAGTTCTTAAAATTCTGACAACATTGTCAGTCCCTGTGGTCTAGTGGCAAGAGCTTTGTCGTAGCGATCAGGTGGCCCGGGTTCAATTCCCGGCAAGGTCAGAGAAAAACAATTGAAAAATAAGAGATCTTGGGCTGGGTGTATGTTATTTATTGTTGAATTATACACAACTGATTCATTATTTATCATCGAGTTAATCTCGTATGACTTTCATAATTGAGAATATTTAGCGCATTGGCGTTAGCTGTAATGCTAAATATTTTTTTATTCTTTTAATAAAAATCAAAATTGAAATTAAAAGTATATATGAAAAAAAAAATTTTAGTTTCAAGAACGATTTTTTGATTAAACTTTCAAAATGAAGTCATTCATTTTGTTTATTATGCTATATAATATTAGATTTATAATGCAAGAATGTCTCTGAAGACATTTAGTATTATATTTTATAGTTTATGGTCACATAACCAGTATAGCTTTATTGTCTATGAATCATATCCATCACGCGTTTTTTCAATATGTGTCTTACAATACCCCTATTGTTTTTTTTCGGTGTAGTAATATAGAAAACAGACCAAGATGGACTTTATAATAAAGCAAGAAAGTGACATCTTGATAAAAGAAGAAGAAGAAACTCTTCATGAAGATAGCGACCAGGATATAATTAAGGATGTTCTTCCGCCCGAGTTGGAGTGCAATGCAATTGTGAAGCAAGAGAAATTCGACGATGACGACCAATTTATGGAAATTGAGGTTAGAATATCTAATAGAAGTCTATTTGGTTATTTCTGCTAGGATTTCGGTTGCTAAGAGACGTGATTTCGGGCCGTCTGACGTTCGTACGGGCCGTTAGACGTTTGCTCCAACATGGCCGCCGTATGATCGACGCCATTATTATCTAAATTGTTTATATTTATTGATTTTTATCAAAAGATAACATTGCGACAATAGTATGCCAATAGACGTGTCTTCAGGCCGTCTGACGTTTGTTCGGGACGTTAGACGTTCGCTTCAACATGGCCGCCGTATGAGCGACGCCATTATTATGTAAATTGTTTATATTTATTGATTTTTATCAATAGGTAACAATGCGACAATAGTTGGGCAAGTGACGTGTGTTCGGGCCGTCTGACGTTTGTTCGGGCCGTTAGACGTTTGCTTCAACATGGCCGCCGTATACGCGACGCCATTATTATGTTAAATGTTTATATTTATTGATTTTTATCAATAGGTAACAATGCGACAATAGTTGGCCAAATTACGTGTCTTCGGGCCGTCTGACGTTCGTACGGGACGTTAGACGTTTGCTTCAACATGGCCGCCGTATACGCGACGCCATTATTATGTAAAATATTTATATTTATATATATTTATATATATTTATCAATAGGTAACAATGCGAGAAAACTACTTTCATTTTTGGTACATACCAGGGCTGTAAAGTTGTTAAATAAAAGTTCGACTCCAACTTCAGCATTTCCCGACTCCGACTCCGACTAAAATAAGCTAAATATAGTCTTTTCTTTTACCTTTTTTTCCTATTTATGTGTATTCAATTATATATCAACCGACCATTCCGAACAATAGCCAAATTTTACATATTATATGCAAAAAATTAAAGTTTTCATAATTTCTGACTCCGAATACAAAACCGCGAAAACACCGCGACGACCCCGGCTAAAAAACCCCGACTCCAACTCCGACTCTACTGCCCTGATACATACAATAAATTTTGTTTGGTCCCTGTCCATTTATGCATTTACAATTGCGGCACCCCTGACCCGACGGCCATGTCGAAACAAACGTCAGACATCCGAACAAACGTCACTTGGCCTGCCCTGTAAAACTTGATTTGGAAAATTATTCAATGATCCTTATTTTAAAACACGCATTGATTGGACTGTTTGCATTAGTTTTAGTATTATCCTATTTCGGGTTCCCAAATGAATTTGACAGTTTGACAGCCGTGTCAGTGTTGCCAGTACGAAAAAAATGCAGAATTATTCCGAGGTTCCTTATATATATGTAAATATATTTATATATTATTACTATTATTATATTTATATATATATATGTTTATATTTTTTTTATATGAAATGATTTTAAAGCTAAGAAGCTTATGTGTTTGAAAGCAGATAATACTATGCAAACAAATTAAAAGTTCGAATTTTGTTTTGAATTTCTTTTATGTGTTTTCAGTGTCATTTTCTGGCTCTAAATTCCATTGCTTAAAATTGCTTTTTATTGAATTCTAATAATTATAGTGATTCCGCATGATGTTGTAGGGTATCAGAACTCTCTCGGACGATCTTATTATCACCTCGATCAATGGTAATAAGACCAAACTATTAATTATCGCGAATAAATTTATTAAAATGTTATAAAAAATTTGCAAGACCGACATGCGAACGCATCCCTGCACAGCGAACGCACCCTGGACAGCGAACGCATCCATGCTGTTCTGTTCGTCTCAAAAAAACAGATCACAGGGACTTTGATTTTCAAAGTCGGTGATCAGTCATTCTTAATTCAGCCCTTATTCGAGTCGTTATCCTTCATTCAAAGTCAACAGTCGTTTCCGCTCCTGCCTCGGACGGCAGGGGGTCGCAATAATCGTTTGGTCTTACGCAATATATCTGTTTTTTATAAACAATGTAATCTAATTTTGTGTAGAATAAACTACCCGACTCTAAGATAGAGTTTCGGCAAAGAGAATACCGATTGAAATCTTTGCAAGAGATACCTTTCTTCCCATCCTGTCCCTAAGTCTCGTCGCCGAACGCCGTGGAACGATGCTGTCTGACGCCAGTCAGATGGAGAAGGAACCCTGGTCGTCTCAATAGGTATTGTGCGCAAAAGTCATTGCTGTCAATCACTTGCTGGTCCAATTGATTTAACATATGCACAAATGCACACATTAAAAATGCAAAATGCGCACACAAATTTGTGACAGCAAATTTTTTATCTGTTTGTCTGTCTCCAGTCCAGCCCTTGCTTGGACTGGATCAAATTCGTAATTTTCGTATTATGTTCGCCCGAGTTATATCGTGATGTCCGTTTTCGACGATTTTCAATACCCGAGTAAACTCGGGCGTGCCCGGGAAGTAGTTACGTCGCTGCCTATTTTTAGAAAAAAGTGAATTCGATTTATGCTTTCTTACAGGGCGTCGATAAGAGAAACTTACATATATCGATGTTTTAATAAAATATAAATAAAATTTGAATTGTTATTATTTTGTACTTTTCCATGAGTTTTGTCGCTAACGACCCGGGTTTCGCCTTTCGGCATCTTCAGGCATTTCAAGTGCATGGATGTTTTTGAACTGCCGCGCAGTAAACAGTTAAATTGCTCACTTTTAAGGTGTTCACTGTCAACACTTGGTGGAAAGGCATTATAATAAAAATAATAAAACTTTTTTAGTACTTTTTCCACATGAGATTTATTTCATCAGGACCGGTTTCGCTCATGGCGAGCATTATCAACTGATGATAATGCTGATAATGCTCGCCATGAGCGAAACCGGTCCTGATGAAATAAATCTCATGTGCAAAAAAAGTATTAAAATGTTTTATTATTTTTATTTTTAGTTAAATTGATATTAAAATGTAAATAAGCTAAATTTTATGTATACTTCTTTCAATGAATTAATTGGGTTTGTTATAATTATCGATATTTTATTCCGGAAAAAAAAATTCAAGTATTGCTGATTTGATATTGAAATTTCATCAAGCACCCTCATTCGAAATACTTAATTAATTCAAAATATATATCTTTAAATTGTTCTCTTATACTTTGATTGTTTTTAGATTCCAGCGGCCCACACGTCTTCTTTTGATCCATTGCAAATACTCAAGATTGAATTCGACGAGTTTCCATATGCTGAAAACACATCGGAACAGGTAACCTTCGAACATTTCTACGATCAATATACCGATGACGTGATGGTGAAACAGCTTTGAACGTTTGCTTTCCGATGGATAAGACATACGATCCCTACTGCCACTTTATTTTAAATATCTACCTTTTTTTCATTGGTTCCACATAACGTCGACTGCAGTGACGGCTGGTGACGGGGTGCTGGGGGGTGCAAAAGGAAGTATCAACTATTTTTCCGTACTACGGAAGAGAAACAGTTGGTATTGCGAACATCTGAATTGAAAGTCCATGCTATAGAAGTGTTTTACAATCCAATGAATAGGAAAGAACTCTTGCAAAAATGATTGAATCTTCCTTCGCACCCCCCAACACCCCGTCACCAGCCGTCACTGGTCAACTGTATATATAGAACTGTGATTCAATGAGATGGTGAAATGTTTATTTATACCAGTGTTAGTGGGGGTAAAGTGGACCATATGTCTTCGCGTATTTTCTATGGCTGGTCCTGTGCTCACTGAATTGAAGACCCTATTTATACAGTTATGCCATAAAACTGGTTATAGAATATAATCTTATATATAAAACCGAAACGGCGTATGTATGTATGTGGGTCTGTAATTCCCTTTTGCATTGTTGGTCATTAAGTTGCCATACAAACGAATATGAAAGAAAATATGTTTGAATTTTTATCGGCGAAGACATTTAGTCAAAATGTAATAAATTAGTCTTCTATAGAACTTTCCCCGGCTTTTATTATTAATAATAATGTTTATTATTTACGTGAAGGTATTATTTGACATTTCTTTGACAGCAAATTAGTTTTTTTCCTTGAATTTGGACATTTTAATGGGCGAGGATGGGGCTGTCATCAAATTAAATAAAGTTTTTGATTTTATTCTAACTCTATTTTGGATGTTAGATTTTGTGATATAATTATGTCGAATGATATAACATTAAATAATTATTGGTCGCTTAGTCCGAGCGACGCCGGGTAGCAATACTAGTGAATACATAAAAATGGGTTTGCCAACAAATTGTCCCCGGACAAAATGTCTGCGCGATCACCGTGTTTATTTTTTTGGATTCATTGTTTCCACAATACGTCTAGAGATAAAATGTTAACGGACAAAACTCTAACTTCCAAAAAATTTACTTCAGAATTTAGTTGATTCAAATACATTTATAAATTACTTTGATATTGAAATTATCCGACATTCTTAAAAATAAATAATTTTTAAAAAATAACAGATTCCTATAATTTTTATGAAAAAATTATCTATCTTTTTTGTCCGGGGACAATTTTTCGTGTAGACGTTTTGTCCGGGGACATTTTGTATTTCGACCTTTTGTCGAAACATTTTTTTAATCATAATTTTTAACATATTTATCGGAACAAAACAATTAATAAAAAAATAAAAGAAAATAATCAAAATTACGTTACGAAATAATAATAAAGGACATAAAAGAATGATTTTTTATGAGGCGTTTTCTCACAGATTGAATATTTTTAGATTCCACTGGCCCAGAGTTCTTCTTATTCTTCTTCAGGCCCTTACTATCCCGATGAAAAATGGCCAGAATTGGATGAAGCGATTGATACCGAAGAATTTGATGTAAAAAAAGAGCTACTAGTGCATCAGGAAGTTGTGGTGGATATAACATTGGAAAAGAGAGTGTTCAATGAAAGTAACTTCGTTTGCAGTGTTTGTTTCGATGTATTCCCATCGAATTCTTTACTCATGAAGCATCAAGAGATTTATATGAAATCCAATTTTCACTTTGAACTTTTTGCCAACACAATTACTATGGAAGATAATAATCTATTAGAACCTTGTGAAAATCGTTTAAAAAGCGATCAGTTTAATTCTTCAGCTGTCAAGTTAGAACAATTCAAAAGACACAAAAAGATACATTCGAGTGAAATGGTATACAAATGCAATCAGTGTGAATTTAAATCTGTTCACAATAGTTCTTTAAAATCACATAAAATAGCACATTTGTATGAAAAACAGTTCAAATGCAATGAATCTGATCACACATATTCTCAATATACTTCTCTTAAGGAACATGTAACGGTACATTCAAGTGAAATGCCATACGAGTGCGATATTTGCGATTATAAAACTGCTCAAAAGCGCCTTTTAAATTCACACAAACGTGTTCATTTAGGTAAAAAGCCATATGAATGTGATAAATGTGATTTTAAATCTGCTTACGATGTGTCATTGAATGAACACAAAAAGATACATTTGAGTGAAAAGCCATATGAATGCGATCAATGTGATTATAAATCTGCTTCCAATGCATCATTGAATAAACACAAAAAGATACATTCAAGTGAAAAACCTTTCACTTGCGATCTTTGTGATTACAGAACAACACGCTTAGATCGTCTGTTAAGACACCAGAAGAGTCATTTAGGGAAAAAAGCGTTTGATTGCGATGTTTGTGAGTACAAAACTTTGAGAAAGTGTGATTTTGTGGCACATAAGCTGTCTCATTCTAATGCCAAACCATTCCCATGTGATAAGTGCTCTTTCACAGCTTCCAAACCTTCTGCTCTAAGAGTACACAAAATGATACATTCGGGTGAAAAGCCATACAAATGCGACATTTGCGACTACAAGACTGCATATATGGGCTCTTTGCAGTCACACAAATTAGCGCACTTAGATGAAAAGCAGTTCAAGTGCGAAATATGCGGTAGCATATTTGCTCACTATGCTTCCCTTAAGTACCATTTAACGACACATTCTAGTGAAAAGCCATACGAATGTGATGTTTGTGATTATAAAGCTGGTCAAAAACGTCTTTTAAATTCACACAAACTCGTACATTTAGGTAAAAAGCCATACAAATGCGACAAATGTGATTTTAAAACTGCATTTAAGGGTTCATTGAATTTACACCAAAAGAGACATTCTAGTGAAAAAACGGATTCATTGAATTCACTTAAAAAGAGACATTCAAGTGAAATGCCAAACGAATGCGATCAATGTGATTTTAAATCGCCAGTAAGACACACAATGAATAAACACAGACTGGTACATTTGAGTGGTAAAATGTTCAATTGCGATTTATGTGACTTTAAATCTGAATTTGCAAATATTCTTAGAAATCATAAATTTGTTCATTCGGGAGTAGAGATATTCAAATGCGACCAATGTAATTATATAGCGAAGAAAAAACGAATCTTAGAACACCACAAGACGAAACATTCGGCTGAGAAGCCGTTCACGTTCGATCTTGGTGACTCCGACTCCGACTCTGACCAAAACGCCACAACGACTCCGACTCCGGACAATTTACTTATTTGATACCAGAAATGCTTCAATTAAATTTTTGAAGTCGTATGAAAATGGAAGCTACTATATCAAAAAACAACAAACTAAGAAAGTTCATTGACAATTACAATGAACCGAATATTTTTTCAAAATGGTTTGACTCTACATTTCAATTGATTCTATCATTTTCAAATTCTTTTACAAACTTTCTGTATATTATTAAGTCCATATTTTTCTGCGAAATAAATGGTTCAACAAATTTTATGGACTAAATTTTTTTTTTATTTTATGTTTTTCTACGAGAACTGCTTGTAATTCAGTTGCACAACCTCTATTTTTCGCAGAGAGTAGTGATGGAAAGGATACGTGGACTAGTTATTAGCTAATCGCTGTCACTATGTATCGTTCTTTGGGATCGGAAAGATGCGAAGGTATTTTTACGACACAAACACCCATGCCTTTGAACAGATTTTGTCGACTGAAAAAATGCGCCACGGACCGGAAATAAAAACGATTCAAAAACTCACGTTTAAGTGTAGGAAAATAACAGCTGAAAACGATTTTGAGTACAAAAACCGGTTTTTGTCGGTCAGTATTATAACGGTCATTTATAAGGGGCCGCCATTTTAATGGATTTAAGTTATACAAGGAATCTTCTTAAAATCTATATTACAATGGAACCCCGATCTTACGTTCTCGAATTATTCGTTTTCCAGCGTGGTGCGTTCATTTTTTCCAGCCCCGGCATTTAGTTCATATATAAAACTTTCCCGCATTAATCGTTTGTTTTATACGGTCCCTTGAAAAACGCACAATCTTGGTGTTACAGTGAAACCCCGATTCTACGTTTTTATAGGAACCGTATTAAACAAACGTTTAATGCGGGAAACGATGAATGCGGGAAAGTTTTATATATTGAGAAGACCTTTATTCTGGCTTCCTCATAAATCGAGAAGGAGCCTCCTCTCCAACACTCAGGAAGAGGAATTTTGGGGACGGAGTAGGAGAAACATGGTACTCTTATAAAGAAAAGACGATCTCAAAGCGTTATGTGGGTGCGGTTAGCATCCATTATTTAATTGTTTATAGTTTACACAGACTTTACACACGGATTTAGCACAGATAGATTAACAATACACGTTACGTTCTACAACACATAATACACGACTATTATTGCGAAGGCGATATCAGGAATTTACTAGAATTTATCCTTAGGGAGAGGATTAGGAGCTTGCAGGCCACTTCCAACGCTTACCACAACTGTAAGATTTCTCTGACAAGGGCGTGCTCTCTCCCTGCTACCCAGTCTCTAACTGCTGTATGAAAACAAACGGTTACTTTAGAAAGAAAAAACAATGGCCGTTTCAAAAATCGTCAACACGTGCGCCCGCCGATAAGGGATTATTTATCGCCTTACGAACGTTTTATGAAGCACATGCACTGTCGGGCGTCAACAGATAAGAGAAATTGAAATAACTCTATATTGAATCGCTATAGATTTCAATATAGATTATTATAAGAATGAATTTATTTCCTGATATTGACTTAAGCTGAGGTGAAAAATAGATCGTTCGAGAGAGTTCTGATGACCTACCACATAAGGCGGTGTCAATATGAACTAAATTCCGGGAATAGAGAAAATGAACGCACCACGCGGGAACACGTTTATTGCGAGAACGTAAGATCGGGGTTCCACTGTATATTGATTATTATACGAAATATTTCAACTGTTAGTATAGGAGTGTGATTCCAAGAGATGTTGCCACGTGTATTAAATGTTTTAATCAGGGCTGTAGAGTCGGAGTTGGAATCGGCGCGGCGTTGTGGCCGGAGTCTTACTCGGAGTGGGAAATTTTGAAAAGTTTGAACTTTTAATTTTTGCATTTAATATGTCAAATTTGGCTTTTGGCCGCATTGATAGGGTTGATATTCAATTGAATACACATAAATAGGAAAATTAGCGAGGAACAAATAAGATATTAACCTTTTTTTAGTAGGAGTGGTGTTTTTGGTAAATGCTGGAGTCGGAGTCGGACTTTTTTTGACCGACTCCACAGCCCTGGTTTTAATTAATAAAATGGTCGACTATGGACAATATTAGTGGGTTAAATTGGATAGTATATATACGTGCATTTTCTATGGCTCATACTCTGCTCACTGAATTGTAGACCCTATTCATACAGTTATGGCACACAACTGGTAAAAGAATATAATGCATACATAAAAATAGGTTTACCGACAAAAAGTCCCCGGACAAAATGTCTGAGCGACAAATGGTCGACGGACAAAATGTTTACGGTAAAAAACGATCACCGTTATTATTTTTTAAATGGATATTAATTTAAAAACTGTTCGTACAGTTTTATAATTGCTTTTTTTTTATTTCATTGGCTTTTTTTTTTTTTACATTTCCGTTAGCAAATTTGAATGGAAAGGTTTTTTAATTTTTAAATTTATTATAATAGAAGATCCTAAAGAATACTTCGCAATTAATTGCATTTTTGATCCTGTTAATTAAAACAACTCGATTTCATACGAGGTTTCGTAAATACGTTATTAAAGCCATTTGGTATGGTAATTAA